>CAWUFW010015669.1:0-349599 GCA_963921515.1 Calotriton arnoldi
AAGTATGGTGTATTAGTGTGTTTATTGTGATACATTTGTGTTAATAGTGCATAGGATGGGTTGTGCTGTACATGAATCTTGCAATCCCAAGTTCCTAGGTGAATTGAAAGTCCGGGTAGACAGGATCCCCAGTATCGGGCCACAATTGTCTGACACATTGGTCCAACTTGTACTCCCCATGCAATGTGTGGGAGTAGTGTTGCCGTCAACAGGGTGAACAGTCTGTGCACAAAGGCGAACATCCAGAACAGGTTCAGGCTTCCTGGGAGTTGCGCTTGGCCATCGGCTTCTCACTTTTCCCTCCTCGGACGACCCCTCTTCTTGGGGGGGGGGCCTCAAATGCAGGCTGCTGCGGTGCAGGGGACTCTCCGCCAGAGTCCTCCTCCCTCCCTGTGGCAGTTGCAGTTTGTTCGGCACCAGATGTTGTTGGCACACAGGGAGGTGTGGACTGGTTGCTGTTCATCTGGCGGAGGCATTGTAAAATGTCCCTGTGCACCGCCGTCATCTCATGCAGTGCATCCCACTTGGACTCCACGCGGGACATGTGTGAGTCCACACGGGACATGTGTGACTCCACGTGGGACATGTGGGAGTCCAAGCGGGCATGATGGGCAGCCTGCTGCTGTTTAATGTCTCTGAGGAGCCCCACTACCTGGCTGAGCTCTCCGGTGCTGGACTGGTACGCATCAGCTATGCGTACCAGTTGTGGGTCATCATGCACACCAGCAACGTCTGCAAGCAGCGACCTCTGTCTCCCACCCCTCCCACCACCCCTGCTGACATGTGCAGTGTGTGCAGTGGCACGCACAGATAACCCTGGTCCACCTTGGGGGTTGGTGGTGGTGGTGGTGTCCATGGCCCCAGGTTGGTCCAGGGTCACTGTGCTGGTGTTGCTCCTTATTCTGTCCATGTCGGCAGGGATGGTATTCGTGGTGACAGTCGTTGTAGGGGTGGGTGCAGGGGGTGCAGCTGGTGGTCCTGCTGGTGCTGCAGCTGGTGGTCCTGCTGGTGCTGCATGTTGACTTGCACCGGATGTGCCAGGTTGTTCTTCATCGTCCGAGGAGGACAGAGGCTGTACGACGCCAGTGAGCTCGGCATCCTCTTGAGCCTGGGACTGGGACTCCTCAGCGTCTGCTGCTGTGTCCCCATCATCACCTGTTTTTGGGAGACACAAACAATGTATGTCATGTTTCTGCAGGCATCAATGGTTGACACACATGACAGTTGTGACTGTGCCTCTGGGTGCGGGCCTGTACATTGCATTGTCCTGAGTCGTCACAGTCAGGGGTTGATATTGGTGTGGCACATTGTCCTGCATTATTTGGGCATTTCTATGTATTTTCTGGGGTGTGAACATGGTCTGCATTGGTTGTGTTTGGTTGGCAGCCGGACCTCCTTCCCACCCACCCAGCCAGTCAGTTATCCCACCATGGAACCTGCTTGCGTTGCAGGGAGTGTAAGTTGTCTCTCAGGATGTCAGTCAGTGGTGTCCTGCTGTTTGTTGGTGCACAGTTGGCAGCAGGGCCTTGTGCTCCCCACAGCAGTAGCCAGTGTCAGCCATCTTGTGAGTCCTTCTCCACTCCCTGTGATGTGAGCATGGTTCAGGGTGGTGTTGATGGGACAGTTGTGGGGGTGACCAATATCAGTGACTACGACTCCCATCATGCTATTGCCTCCACCCCCCTTCCCAGCATGCCCATGCTTCCTTCCTTTTGACTCTGCTTCCCTGTGGGGTGGGCTGGCTGTGCTGACAGGATGGCTGGGAGTGTTGTCCTGGCAGTTGTTTGGCTAAGAGTCCCAAGAGTGTCCCTGTGCTTCACACAACATAACCCAGGGTGGTGGTTCTTTGTGGGATCTTGTGTTAGGATGGAGGGCATTGCATTCTACCAGGTGGGTACTGTGGAGTTTGTGTTGGGGGGGTGTGAGGGGAGGTGCTTGTGACTATAGTCAGTGCTGCAAGTCCCCCTTCCCACCCAGCCAGCCAGCCAGATATCCCACCATGGAACGTGCTTGCATTGCAGGGAGTGTAAGTTGTCTCTCAGGATGTCAGTCAGTGGTGTCCTGCTGTTTGTTGGTGCACATTTGCCAGCAGGGCCTTGTGCTCCCCACAGCAGTAGCCAGTGTCAGCCATCTTGTGAGTCCTTCTCCACTCCCTGTGATGTGAGCATGGTTCAGGGTGGTGTTGATGGGACAGTTGTGGGGGTGAGCTATGTCTGTGACTACGACTCCCATCATGCCATTGCCTCCACCCCACTTCCCAGCATTCCCATACTTACTTGCTTTTGTGTGGAGTTCAGTGTGTGTGGGTGTGAGAGCAATGGCAAGATGGCTGACAGTGGTGTCCTGCTGTTGGTTGGTGTGCAGTACCCAGTATGCCCTTGTGCTCCCCACGACACAGCAACAGTGTCAGACATCTTTGATGGGCCTTTCCACTCTCTGTGGGATGTGCCTGCGTGAGTGTGAGCTTGCTGGGCCATGTGGTGGGGGATGTAGAGCTGTGACTACGACTCCCATCATGCTATTGCCTCCTCCCCCTTCCCAGCATGCCCATGCTTCCTTCCTTTTGACTCTGCTTCCCTGTGGGGTGGGCTGGCTGTGCTGACAGGATGGCTGGGAGTGTTGTCCTGGCAGTTGTTTGGCTAAGAGTCCCAAGAGTGTCCCTGTGCTTCACACAACATAACCCAGGGTGGTGGTTCTTTGTGGGATCTTGTGTTAGGATGGAGGGCATTGCATTCTACCAGGTGGGTACTGTGGAGTTTGTGTTGGGGGGGGGGTGTGAGGGGAGGTGCTTGTGACTATAGTCAGTGCTGCAAGTCCCCCTTCCCACCCAGCCAGCCAGATATCCCACCATGGAACGTGCTTGTATTGCAGGGAGTGTAAGTTGTCTCTCAGGATGTCAGTCAGTGGTGTCCTGCTGTTTGTTGGTGCACATTTGCCAGCAGGGCCTTGTGCTCCCCACAGCAGTAGCCAGTGTCAGCCATCTTGTGAGTCCTTCTCCACTCCCTGTGATGTGAGCATGGTTCAGGGTGGTGTTGATGGGACAGTTGTGGGGGTGACCAATATCAGTGACTACGACTCCCATCATGCTATTGCCTCCACCCCCTTCCCAGCATGCCCATGCTTCCTTCCTTTTGATTCTGCTTCCCTGTGGGGTGGGGTGGCTGTGCTGACAGGATGGCTGGGAGTGTTGTCCTGGCAGTTGTTTGGCTAAGAGTCCCAAGAGTGTCCCTGTGCTTCACACAACATAACCCAGGGTGGTGGTTCTTTGTGGGATCTTGTGTTAGGATGGAGGGCATTGCATTCTACCAGGTGGGTACTGTGGAGTTTGTGTTGGGGGGTGTGAGGGGAGGTGCTTGTGACTATAGTCAGTGCTGCAAGTCCCCCTTCCCACCCAGCCAGCCAGATATCCCACCATGGTACGTGCTTGCATTGCAGGGAGTGGAAGTTGTCTCTCAGGATGTCAGTCAGTGGTGTCCTGCTGTTTGTTGGTGCACATTTGCCAGCAGGGCCTTGTGCTCCCCACAGCAGTAGCCAGTGTCAGCCATCTTGTGAGTCCTTCTCCACTCCCTGTGATGTGCGCATGGTTCATGGTGGTGTTGATGGGGCAGTTGTGGGGGGGCAATATGTGTGACTGCGACTCCCATGATGCTATTGGCTACACTGACTTGGCCAGCATACACAGAATTCCTTCCTTTGAGTGTTCTTCACTGTGTGTTGGTGTTGTTGTGGTGGCTACATGTCTGGATGTGTTTGTTGGTTCTATTTGTGCCACTGCCTAGCTGTAGTTGTAGTTGTTTGTACATGTGATGGCACAGTTGGATGTGACTTTTTTGATGGCATGTGTTGTGTTTATCTGACTGACATACACATTTTGGGATGATTCTGTTCTGGTTGCTGTGTAATTGCTATGAGTGCATGGTTTGACTCTCCCCTTGACAGTGATGTGTGTGTTTTGTGGCAGTATATTGTGTACATTTGTTGTGTACTCACCAGGCTCTGGGATGTCCTCTAGTCCATATACGCTCACTGGCGGAAGGATGGCCCGCACCTTCTCCTCCCAGGGCCTGAGGTATATTGGCTTGGCAGGAGGGCCACTGCCGGTGTATTGGCTGTTGATGTAGTCTTTCTTCAGCATGTCCCGTACCCTCCTGCGCACGTCATACCACCTGTTCTGGATGTCGGTCTTTGTGCGCCGACATGGTGATTGGGCGTTCACCCTGTTGATGATCCTCTCCCACATCTTGGTTTTCTGCGACATGGGGGTCTGTTGGACCAATGTGCCAAACAGCTGTGGCTCCACCCTGAGGATCTCGTCTACCATGACTTCCAATTCACTATCTAGGAACTTGGGATTCTTCTTGGGGGGCATGGTGATGGGTGGTGATGGTGGGTGATGTGTGTGTTGGTGTGCAGGTGAGGGTGTGTGAGTGTGTGTTTTGCTGGGTGTTTGTGAGGTAGGTATTTGTTGGTGTGCTGATGGTGTGTGGCTTGTGTGAGGGATGAGCTGTGGGTGTGTGGTTGCTTTCTCTTGGGTGCTGGCAGTGGAATGGCATTTGCAAAGGCTCATGGTAGTGATTTGTGTCCTTTATATAGGTGGAGTTGTGGGTGTGTCTTTGTTCTCTGTCCCCACCCCCCAGTATTTATTGGCTTGGTAATTGCTTGTTTGGCCTTTTTTTGGGTGAGTTTTCCTTTATGCTGTTTGTGTATGTTGGAAACGTTCTTGTGACCGAGTCGGACCCTGCATTGGTCTCGTACGGTGTTCTCCGTTTCGTTCACGCTGTGTTTGTGCAGTTTTCTATGCTGCGTACGCGTCGGTCGCGGTGTATTGTGTTGCTTCGGCTCGGTTTTGTATGCGTGTCGGTCGTACGGCTTGGCCTCCGTCCGACTCGCTCGTGGTTTTCGCGCCTTGCATCGTACTTTGCGGTTTGGAGTTCGCGTGTACGTTTCGGTCGGATTTGTTCCGGGTGCGTGTCGGTCGGTTGGATTTGCGTGGTTTTCCGGCCGGATTGCTGCTTTCCGTGCGGCTCGGTCGGTCGACTTTGTTTCGGTACGTGTCGGTCGGATTTTTCGCGCCTTGCATCGTACTTGGCGTGTCGTGCGCCACGGGTACGTGTCAGTCGGTATTTTTTCCGGATCCGAGTCGGTCGGTGCTTTTTCCGGCCCGAATCGGAATCGACCCCTTATTGTAACTAAAACCTGCACTAGGTAGTATGATGTACTTAAATATCAACATAAACTAATTATAGTAAATTCATGGATACAAATATTTGAAGACAAATGACTAGAATGGATAAATGTAATCAGATAATGATTCATTAAATGAATAACAAACAAAAATAATGTCAAATTGATTACCTTGTGCAAGCGAAGAAATTATTTCACAAGTGCGGTTTGGGGACGCACTCCAGTTCCTGGGGATAGCGCAATCAATATTAATTCACCCCCCCAAGGGTAACACATAACTCATGTGTTGCATGACAGTCTGCCTGGCACTGATCTCCTGACCCCTGTCCATCTGACAGTGCGCGAAGACCCCCCAAAACAGAAGTGGTGTCACCATGGTCACTCCTAGAACGCTCAGCCCTTATAACTGGCCCCTGACCCACTGGTTCTCCCACTGGGGACCGCATCCCCCTCTCACCCCTCCATCTGGACTTCTGCACCCCCCACTCAGGAGTGGTTTGGGGATGCAACCCAGTTCCTGGGGATAGCGCAATCAATATTAATTCATACCTCATACTCAGGAGGATTTACCATCCTGCACCATACACAAAGCTTAAACTGACTAAAAGACATAACAGAGTGTGCGTGAGTCTCACCATATCTGGTAATTGTTTGTTACACTTGGGGGGGCATGCGGGTTCCCCAGGAAGTCCTGGTGTGCCAGTGTTCCTGGGTTGGGAGGCCAGGTTCAGGAGGTTATGCCTGACCTGGAGGGAAGGACATCTGTAAGCAGTGTCCCTACCGTTTTGTCTTCTAGGGGTACCACTCCAGGTGGGAGGGTGCAGAACTCTGGAAGGGGGTTCAGAGGGAGGGAGTCCTCGCCTCTGGACCCGGCTCAACCTGAGGGTTTAGTCCATGGGTTGGGAGACCAGTTGCAGGATGAAGGTCCTGAACTGGTGGGAGAATTGTGTGGGAGGGCTGATTCCAGCATCCTGACAGTTTTGTGTGCTGAGGGTGCCTCTCCTAGGAGGAGAGTGCGGAACCCCAGAAGGAGGGGTAGGGGGAGGAGAGCCTTACCCGTGATTCCTGAGCAGCCTGAGGGTGCAGACCCCGGGTTGAGGGATCAGTGGCAGTATAGGACTGCACTGATGAGAGGTAGAGTGGAGAATGGATACTATGTACCTGGGGTTACTGCCCCCCACTCTGTGAGATGGCAAGCACCAGAGACATCTAGATGGCCTAGGGCCTGGTCCTGGCCGCGGACAGCTAGGGAGTCTCAGTGGGGTAACTTAGTTGTTCCTGGGAGCTTAGACAGAGGGAACCACATGGGTTCAGATTGGCATAGAACTGAAGTGTTCCCCTGCAGTTGCGGGCCCACGTCCGTGTTCTATCGCCCCAGGCAGGGAAGCCCAGCAAAGTATTGATTGGTCTACCATGGCTTTAGGCTGGAAGGGGGTTGTGTTGGACTTGGCCCTTTTTGCAGGGTCATCCCAGAACTTTTTGCCTTCCTCCAGGTATTTTTTCTGATCTGGTGTTCGTGGTTTTAGGATTCTGGGCACTTTATCACTGCTGTTCAGTGTTAAAGTGCATGTGCTCTCTATGGTAAACTTGGTAAGATTGGTCTAAACCTGTTTGGCGTATTTAATTTACCTATCAGTCCCTTGTAAAGTGGTATCTCGTATACCTGGGCCAGTAAATTAAACGCTACTGGTGGGCTTGCAGTGCTGCTTGCGCCACCCACCAAAGTAGCCTTTCAAACCTGTTACAGAACTCTGCCACTGCAGGGCCTGCACATGCATTTTAGAGCCGCTGTGACGTGACGTGGCACATAAAGTGGGTGCCACGTCCGAAACTCCCCTTTTACTACATATCAGTCACCCCTAAGGTAGGCCCTAGCTAGCCCTATGGGCAGGGTGCAGTGTAGGTAAAAGGTAGGACATGTGCCTTAACTGTGTGGCATGTCCTGGTAGTGACAAACAGCCTATTTGGTTTCTCACTGCTGTGAGGCTGCCCTCTCTCATAGGAATGCATTGGGTATTCCCTGATATGTGTTTCAGTGGTAATTCCTGATAGGAGAGGGGTGGCGTGAACAAGTTTGATATGTTTGGAATAGTGGTGATAAATGCTGCATAGTGGTGTTCACAGATTTATTATCACTATTTTAGAAATGCCACTTTTAGAAGTGGGCATTTATGTGTGCTATGTGTCTTTGTGCCTGTCTGTTGTGTATTGCATGTCTGGCTCTGGATGACAGGGGCTGGGGAGGTGCAGTGGCTCCAAAGGGGCTGGGTGAGTCAGCGTTAGGCTGAATAGGCCTGATCTGCATTTGGAGTAGTGAGAGGAGTAGCACCTGACCCTGAATAGGACTGTGCCTGCCTTCCACAATGCTGGCTCCACCCCCCTGTGGTGTGTCTGGGGCCAGAGCCTACACTAACAATGGGGACTGTTGTGCACTTGTTAAGTGCCCCCCAAAACTGGTTTGGACTGGATACAAGGCCCTGTGCCAGGGCAGAACAAAAACTTGAAGTAATATAAATATTGGGGCTGTGACCCCATGTGTTGTGCTTACTTGAAGACAGGACGAAGAGGACTACTGGGTGCCAGGAGTAACCGTCACAAAGGACTTCCCCTCTGCTGGAGATCCCTGTGAGCTGGCCTGCCTGGGCCCAGCTCTGCCCCTTGTGACTTTGGGACTCAGCGCGTGGTGAGCGCTTGATCCATTCCCTTCAGGGCTTGGGGCATCCTGCCCTGCAGTACTCAGCAGATTTAGCGCTACGAGAGTGCTGGATTCATTGGAGGTGCCTCTCCGTTTGCTTAAGGGAAATTCTATCATTGTTTGCCCGATCCTGGGGGCATCGCGCCTCTTGAAACCGCAAAGGGAGCAGTAAACTTGCCGGGGAGTTCTGGACTGAGCACCCATCCAACCGAGGAGAAGGCACGAAGCTCGGCTGCTCGTCAGGATTCGAGCGCCGCAGAGAATCCAGACGTTGCCTAGAAACCTGAGGGAGCCGGCGGCCTGCGAGGAAGGAAGCTGCAGGAGAGGCCGGAAGCCAGGCAGAGTAAAGCCTGGTTGAGGGCCAAGGTAGAGCTGGCGCCTCGCGGGCTCCTCAACCCGCGAGCTCCAAAGGAGAAGAACCGGAGCCTCATGGGCTCCATTCCGTGACTTCGCACCTCCCCCACCTGGTAGAGGGAGAGGCGGGTCACCAGTGATAGCCAGTCATGGCGAGGAGACCGGAATAGCCTAGAAAGAAGGTTCCGGGCCGCAGTCATTAGGTCAGTGGGACCTGAGAGAAGCTTCCCACGAAGGGGGGGGTTGCCTGATGTTGGGCCTGATTGCTCTGGGCCGCTGTTCTCTTTTGGTTTGCTCTGCATCGGGGGAGCATAGGAGCGGTGTCCGCAGCTGCACCGTCAGAACATGGGCAGCTTCTCTGCTGAGGGACACACACCTTTGGGTGAGCCCTGGACCGGCATGTTATGTACAGCGCTTGGGGGCCCTAACAGTGAGGTTTAGTACCAGTGCCCTATGTCTAGGTGGGACCTCATGTGAGTAGGTGATGTGTTAATACATTGCCAGTGGGGATTACTAATAAGTGCACATTACTAGGGTGCACTGGTGGTTATGATGCTAATGCATAATGTGCTTATACTGTGGGGGGTGAGCAGGGGTTGTCTTCGGTGTGTAACTCCCTTGCTCTGATTAGAGTGGTGGTTTCTGCCTGGCTTAGGCGCATGCCATAGCCAACCAGAAATGCCACTTCTAACCCCTCTCTTGCCTCTTTCTGCACCTCTCTTGCTTCTTTCTGCACCCCTCTTGCCTCTTTCTGCACCCCTCTAGCCTCTTTCTTCACCCCTTTTCCCTCTTTCTGTACCTCTCTTGCTTCTTTCTTCACCCCTCTTGCCTCTTTCTGAAGGCACTGGCCCGATTAGGGTCACCCAGGTCACTAATGACCACCTCTCAGCCTTCCATACCAAATGAAGAGTCGGTCAGACAGTAGAGAATACAAACCAATAACTGTTTATTAGATACAGTCAGAGCGGATCCCAGTGTGCCCAGTCACTAAGAGTGCTGCAGAGGGACTGACATTGACAAGCATAAAGATACATTATGTAAGTTTCGTAACTGAGCTAAAACACGCCCATAGTGGAATTTTCCAGGCAGGTGCAGCTAGGCAACGGAATACAAAGAAAAACAGTCTCAGGGCTCATATCTCATACAAAATTGCAAAGTCCAAGGTTGTTCCAGTTGGGCCCGTCACCAGACAAGTGGGAGAGGGCCTCTATCTAGTGAGAAAGGTATGCGCTAATAGGAACAGTGTACTCATTACAAGAACAGATCTACATGTCAAAAACGAAACTCAAACCGAAGCGTTTCTTTGAATTTAAGCTAGATAGGTTTCGAACAGCCTAAAATGGCACCTGCAAAGAAAATGGCGCAGCAAATGCTAACTTATACAGAACAATATGTAAACATGAACATTTCTAATTTAACAGATCCTCCTTTTAGCATGAGCTAAAACATTTTCTTACAGCAACAAGAAAAACAGAAAACAGGAAACCATAAACAATAATAACAGCAAACCCTTATGGACACTCCCTTTTTTCAGCATCGGGGAAAAAAACTGTGAGGAGGGAAGAAGTCTCGAAAATACCCTCATCGATCTGCATAAGGTCGTCAATTTCTTTCTGTACCATAATTGCAGCATTAGTATCATAAATTGATATTTTCCATTTAGGGGTAAGAACAGTGGTGCAATAGGAGCAACAGAAGGGGAGACACTGAATAAGAGCACAGCACCAATATATCAATTATATCAATTATCTTTTCAAGAATCCAACCCCAACCACCAAAGAGAGACCAACTCCAATTTCCGCTTTCCATTCCCTTGATGTTCTCAAGGATGTCTAATATATGCTTGGTGATATTCTTTTCCATATTCTTAATCCTGACTACACATTGGTCTCCTACTACCGGGCATACACCATCTCTATTAGCTAGGATAAAATCTACTGCATATCTAGTCTGTTCAGAATATTTTCGCATACTTTCCAACTGAGTGATAATGTCGCATAAAGCTGCCACAGTAGTATTGGATAAAATCTGCAACTTGCCCTCAAAATATTCTCTAGCTTTTTCACCCCTGGCCATAGAAGTACCACCCAAAGTGAAAATGGAAGAAAGGATGTATCCAAAAGTGATTCCATTACTATATATATTGACCTCTATATCGGTCACTCCTTCACAAAATTCCTAGGTCAGAGTCCTTTTAACCCAGCAGACATTAGGCTTAGCATAATTACAGGGCACGCCCAAAGGCAACACCATCCCAAGAGCCACATCGTCCATACCATTATGAACATTAGAATAGGTACCGTTAGACAAGAAGTAAAACCCTGGGTGTGCATAAATCGGCCCTTCATAATCTACTGAAGCATATCTTGTATTCATTCCGAAAGCACTTGGGTCTTTGTCATTCACTAAAGGAATTGTATTTTTGTACAACACTATTCCGGAACAGTTGTTATATAAAGATGTGTCTGTGCTGTTCACAATAGGACAACAAGCTGGATAATAGCCAGCCTCTCGGGTGACTATCAATCAATCAATCAATCACGGCATTTATAGAGCGCGCTACTCACCCGGGAGGGTCTCAAGGCGCTGGGGGAGGGGGTAAGTTACTGCTCGAACAGCCAGGTCTTGAGCTGCTTCCTGAAGGAGAGATGGTCCTGGGTTCGCCGAAGGTGAGTGGGGAGGGAGTTCCAGGTCTTGGCTGCCAGGTAGGAGAAGGATCTTCCTCCGGCGGTGGCTCTGCGGATGCGTGGTACGGTGGCGAGGGCGTGGCTGGTTGATCGTAGCTGGCGGGTGGGCGTGTAGAAGGTCATGCGGTCGTTGAGGTACTTGGGGCCCAGGTCGTGGAGGGCCTTGTGTGCGTGGGTGAGGAGTCTGAACGTGATTCTCTTGCTGACGGGGAGCCAGTGCAGGTCTTTCAGGTGTCCGGTGATGTGGCTGTGTCGGGGGATGTCCAGGATGAGTCGTGCGGAGGCGTTCTGGATGCGCTGGAGTCTTTTTGAAGTTTGGCTGTGGTTCCGGCGTAGAGGGTGTTCCCATAGTCCAGTCGGCTGGTGACGAGTGCCTGGGTGACGGTCTTCCTGGTTTCAGTGGGGATCCATCTGAAGATCTTGCGGAGCATGCGCAGGGTGTTGAAGCACGAAGATGAGACGGCGTTGACTTGTCTGGTCATCGACAGGGAGGAGTCCAGGATGAAGCCCAGGTTGCGTGCGTGGTCCGTTGGCTTGGGCGCGGTGCCCAGGGCCGGGGGCCACCAAGAGTCGTCCCAGGCGGAGGGTGATGAGCCCAGGATGAGGACTTCCGTCTTGTCTGAGTTCAGTTTAAGGTGGCTGTTCCTCATCCAGTCGGCGACGTCTCTCATCCCATCGTGTAGGTTGGCTCTGGCGGTGGTGGGGTCGTTGGTGAGGGAGAGGATCAGCTGGGTGTCGTCGGCGTAGGAGATGATGTTGAGGTTGTGTTGGCGTGCGATGGCTGCGAGGGGGCTCATGTAGACTATCAGTTCGTTATAATGCCAGCCCACCAGTGTGACATTCTGTTCTTCCATATAAAAGTTGTCGCAATATGTGTTATTATCACAACCTGGATAACCCATTCCCAATGGCTTTCTGTAATATAAACAAGGTCCTGGATAACCAAAACCAAAGACTCCTTTCACTTCTGTGAATTGCGGTGGACGAGTATAGGTATAGTTTACAAGTGATAACGGATATGCAGTCTATAAACTAGTGACAGATTCAGTGGGGTAGCAAGCTGTCCCTTCTCCAAAAAACCTCTTATGCGTATCTAGAAATATATTACTCGGGGCTGTCCTTTTCATTCTTGTTGGGGAAATAATCCCGACTGTAGTAGATAGAGGCACATCCTGATCATTTTCCAGAACCCATGACATCCCACATAATAATATTAACAACAAAACCACAGAAAATAATACAGGTTATTTTCTATTTGCAGGTCCACACCATATTATGTTGAGTAACAAGAAGCACTGGATGTTCTTCCTCAGCAACCAATCTACCAAAGGAATGCATAACGAATGATGGAAAAGGGGCAAAGTGCAAAGGTAATATACAAGTTCCCAGTGTCCGTCAGTGCCTCACTGGTACAGGCTCCTATTGTTCATCAATATGTTGGTGCTCTTGAGCACCGGCGGTGGAGCTTGTTCTGTCCTAAGCTCCTGGATGTATCCCACGTTGATCAAGATGGTATACCTCCGCGGTATACTTCGGTCTACCCTATCCAATGTTCAAGCAACTAAACTAAGATATACAGAATTCCTTCACCAGGCTCAACAAATCTCCGTTGGTACTATAACTTAGTACAGCCTATCTTACACAGTCCATCCCTAATCTTTTTTCTCCTTCAATGCAGCTTCCCTCATCCGAGGGTGCAAATTATACTTAGCCCCAGACACCGTGTGGTCAATGAACAGAGGCTCCTGGATAGCTAGTATTTCTGGGGGCACAGCCTACTTTCAGTATACTCTCATTTTCTTTATCCGTTTGCGTACACGTTAGCTAGGTATCGCTGAATGGGACGAACCGGGGCACCTGCTCGCACTCGGAGTCCCCGATGCCGACCTTGACCCACTGATTGTAGGGTAAAGGTAAAGGAACCCTCTGACAGTGGGTCACATGTACCCAGTTCTTACGACCATCAATGTTTACAGCAGTACATGTCACCAACAGTGCCTGTTTGGGCCCCTTCCAGCGCAGCTCCAAACTTTACTTTCTCTGAAAGTTCCTTATCAAAACAAAGTCGCTGGGCTGCATATTGTGGCCAGGTCCCTCTGGTGTGGAAGTTAGGGACTCAGGCACAAGCACCTGTTGGTGAATAGAACGTAAACTTTCGTTAACTGGCCATGATAGTCGAGCAACATACGGTACTCAATATGTGAAATTTTACGAGGACACAGGATGCCCCAGACATTTGCCGGGCACCCAAACATGACCTCGTAAGGAGACAATCCTGTCCTAGAATGTGCTGTTGCTCTTGTTGACAAAAGTGCTAAAAGTAGAGCATCTGGCCACTTTAACCCCGTGGTCTCCTGTATTTTGCCAATTTCAGTTTGAGAGTACCATTGTGCTTCTCAAACAAAGTCGCTGACTGTGGGGGAATAGCAGCATGCAATTTCTGCTTCACATGGAGACCCTCACAAATCAATTGAATCACCTTTGCATTAAAATGACTTACGTTGTCACTCCAGATAACTCGGGGCAAGCCGAAACGAGGAAAGAACTCCTTCAGGAGTACCTTTGCAGTCGTAATGGCTGTATTATCTTTAGTAGGGTAAGCCTCGACCCATTTACTGAATGCACATACAACCACCAAAACATATTTAAGATTATTGCATCTCTCTAATTCAATATAATCCATCTGAAGGACCTCAAAAGGAAAAGTGGGTGGTGCAAAATTACTAGGTAGTGTCGGGGTACCCTTCCCTGGATTATGCATCATACAGATCATACAATGTTTCACTAAGTGCGTAGCTGTCTTGGAGATATTATCATTCTGCCATACAGGGTCTAACAGCTTGCAAATGCCTTTTGCACTAATATGAGCTAGACCATGTGCCATGGTTACCACAGGAAGAACATATACATCTGGTAACATCCATCTCTGTTTCCCTGATTTATCAGTCCAACACCCTTCTTCATTCAATTGTGCTGTACTTTCCTGCCGTACCGCTAATTCTTCTATCATGGCTTCACTTTGTATCTCCTTTATACTTTCAAGGGTATTCTCGAACATTGCAACTTCAGGAACCCACCTAGCTGGACCTGCCACAAACATACGCTTCATCTTTGTGCTGGCCGTTTCCTTAACTGTCTGATCTGCAAAAGCATTTCCCCTCCCCACATCATCAGTAATCTTTCTGTGGGCACTACTCTTAATAATAGCCAATTTCTTAGGGAGCGCTAAAGCGGACAAAAGCCTTAAGATGAGGTGCCCATGCTGAATCTTAGTACCATGGGAAATAAGGAACCCCCTCTATGCCCAGAGTCGCCCAAAATTATGCGCGACCCTAAAAGCATACTGGCTGTCGGTATAAATATTGACAACCAGTCCCTCACTCAATTCGCAAGCTCGAATAACAGCAGCGAGCTCAGCAGCTTGAGCCGACTGATAGGGAACCTGTGATGTCTCTAGCACTGTGCGTAACGTAGTGACAGCATAAGCTGCCGTCGTGGTACCATCTGGTAATTTAAAACAAGAGCCATCGACATATAGTTCTCCTTGGGGTCAGATAAGGGAACATCAGTCAGGTCTACCCGTTACTTCATCTCTTCTTCCGTCCGATAGATACAATCATGTTTGTCAACTGCATCGTTCTCAGAAGGGAGGGGTAGTAACGTGGCTGGGTTCAGAGTGGTACATCTTTTAACTGAAATATGTTTAGCAAAGAGAGTCAATTCATAGCCGGTGAGACGTGCACTGATGAGGTGCTGTGTCTTAGTCTTATTCAAAATTATATCCACAGCATGGGGCACCATAACTGTGAGGTCAGTATCGAGTACGAGGCCAGCCGATTGCCTGATTGAAGTGGCCACAGCCGCGACAGCTCTCAGACAACTCAGGAGGACCCTTGCGACGGGATCAAGCACAGCAGAGAAATAAGCACACAGCCGTTGCTTATTCCCAAATGTTTGTGTTAGGACAGAAAGCGCGCAGCCAGCCATCTCGTGGACATAGAGCACAAACGGCTTGCCGTAGTTAGGAGTACCAAGCACTGGAGCCGAACAAAGTGCAATTTTCAATTGCTCAAAAGACCACTGACATTCAGGTGTCCAAGGCAAAGGCTCATGCACTTCTTTTGTTGTTAAGGCAAGCAAAGGTTTGATTAGTAACGAATAATTAGGTATCCACTGTCGACAGTAAGAAGTGATACCTATAAACGCGCGCACATCTTTTTGAGTTTGTGGAATGGGCATTTTAACAATAGTACTAATACGCTCAGGGGTCAACCTCCTACCCTCCTTCGACAGTAGGTGACCCAAATAGGTAACCTACTGTCTACAATACTGAAATTTAGAAAGGGAAACTTTATGTCCATAGTGAGCCAAATGCAGTAACAATTTCACTGTGCTGTCTATGCAACCTTGTTCCGTATCAGAAGCAATGAGCAAGTCATCGACATACTGAACCAATACATTACCTGGAGGAAGCGACAATGAATCAAACTGACTTTTTAATGCCTGACTATAAATACTAGGACACTCTGTATAGCCCTGAGGAGCGTGACATAATCTAAAGCTCCTACCAGCTAGTGTGAACCCAAACAAATATCTACTGTCGGGATGGATAGGAATACTAAAGAAAGCCTTTTTCAAATCAATAACAGAAAAGAATTTAGCAGGAGAAGGAATCATCGTCAAAAGGGTAGTAATATCAGGAACCACCAGGAACTGTGGAACGACTATTTTATTAACCTCACGCAAATCAATCACAAAACGATAAACATCATCAGCATCCTCAGAGGAGCCTGGAGGTGCCCTTTTGAGAATTGGAAGAATAGGACTATTACAAATATTGCCAGACGTTTCCTCAACTACTACCTTTTGTATCAAATCCTGAATAATCTGAAGAAGAGCCCGTTCTCCTGCCTGCGGTATCTTGTACTGAGGAATGCGAGGCATAACAACATTCTCCTTAAACTGGTGGTATATGCAACAGTCCGACATCCGTGTCACCTGTAGCCCATAGAGTGGATGGGATGTCAGCAAATTCAGCTGGAAGGGGTGCATCCTGAGACAAACACTGTTTAGTACTCACATCCAGACCCGTAGTAATATAGACACCTGCAAGAGAGCAATAGATAGTAGCATGCAACTTCTTCAGCAAATCCAAACCCATCAAATTCTCACCACAGTTCGATGTCAGCAAAAACGGAAACTCCACAGTAAAAGGACCAACAGTCAATGCAAGGAGACGTGAGATGGGGCTTACAACCGGTACACCTGAAAAACCTACCGAAACATTATTGTGGCCAGACAGGGCTGCCCCAGGGACCATATGTCAAGAAACAGAGGGGCATATTAGCAAGACCCACGTTAAAATTATCGACGTTTTAGCGGCAGGAAACTGCCGCTAAAACGGCGATAATGGGCTTGCTAATATGCGTTATGGAATTCCAATAGAAGACCAGGTTAGATGTCCTGCACATCTAACCTGGGCTTCTATTGGAATTCTATAACGCATATTAGCAAGCCCATTATCGCCATTTTAGCGGCAGTTTCCTGCCGCTAAAACGGCGATAATTTTAACGTGGGTCTTGCTAATATGCCCCAGAGCTCTTTGTCACACCTGTGTCTGCCAAAAATTCCTTAGACGAGCCTTGCAAATCCGCCGTGACATAAGGACCACGATGATCTACAGGTATCTGAACTGGTCCCTCTCCCTGTCCCTGGATAGCTATGGGACATGCCTGTCACCTCATCCATATCGTAATCGTCATGATAATACTGGCCATCACGAGGCTCATCAAAGTAATTATAATCAGAGCGACCCTGTGAAACCCGAAGCATTCTGAACTCTCTCTGTCCCACAACCTCACCCACCAAAACCACGCCCTCTAGGAGCGGCAACTTTCTGTAATAGCACCGGACACTGGCTACCTCAATGACCTTCTTCCTTACAATAAGCACACTGATTTGGTCCTAAAGGTGTTGTCGAGGGCTGTCTGCTAGTACACGGAAACTGTCTAAGAAGACCACCTCGACCCCTACTGTTTCCCCTAAACGCTTGCTGCATCAACACCTTCGTCTTCAAATCCTTATGTTTCTTATCTGTTCTACCCTTTTCCTCCTGATCTCGATGCTCATAATACTGGGCCATATTTAAAATAACAGAGGGGGAAGAGGTGGACCAAGTACTCTCAGACACCTGTAAACGAGTCACAATTTCAGGAAGGAGATTAGAAACAAAACTATCAACAAACAATCTAACTCCTCCCTCAACAGATACATCCTGCCCACTAAAGTCTAAAAACGTATCTTCAAACCGGGTAAAGAAATCAGACACACTTTCATCCTTCTTCTGCTGACAAGCCGTCAATTTGTCCCAACTTACCTTTTTATGTGGAATGAGGGAATGCATGTAATAATGCGCCCTGGCAAAGTAAGTATCTCAGCTTGGGGTTTACCCTGGCTTCCGTTCCTGATCCCATCCCTTAATCACATCCCATGTACCACCTAACTCCGCGACATGATCGTGAGTATGAACCTGTCTCCAAACATCAACCAGATCATGGAGACCAAAAAACATTTCAATATCAGCAAGAGTTATTACAGTAGAAGAGGCAGCCTCTGTCAATTCCTTATAATAAGCTGTAGGATTCTTCCTAGGATCAGGCAAATGGGCCTTGAGGGCTAAAACCTCACTCCTTTTCCATAGAGTATAAACCCATTGTTCCTGGAATCGAGCAGCCACGGCCGGTCTAGTAACTGTCCCTTGCTGATCTGTCAACTCAGGTATTTCTGGGTGATATATAGGATGGACCTACTGCATCGGAAACTGAGTTACCGGAGTAGGGCTCCTCTCATGTAATCTACCCCTGTATGTAAATAAAGTTGTGACATTCCCAAATACCTGGCCTGGCTCCAAATTTAATATCAAATAAAATTTGAGGCGCTTCTCTCCTAATGTGTTTCTGCCAAAGACTAATCAATTTGGCGGACATGTGCTTAAGGGCATGTTGCTGTATAAAGGGTTCATAATCTTGCATAACTTCCCAAACATCCTCCACACTATAAATCGCATTATGAGTAACCATGGGAAATGAACTCCGCTCCGCTAGCGGAGGTTGCGGAGATTTGATAACTACGCATTACATTGAAAACACGGAATTCATGCAAAAACTCCGACTCCACCACATAGCGGAGTTAGCTACTGCACCCACCACCCTTTGATAAAACAACTTTACCTTTACATGCTAAAAAGCATATAACCAAATTCACAAAAGTGAGCTTTGAAAAAATATCAGGCAATGAGAGAGGTGATGATTTTGGGGTCCCCCCTAACCTAGGGGGAGGACCAAGCAGATGCCTTGAACACAAAGAGCATATCATGCTGAACGATTCGGTGGTGGTCCCATCCTCCTAGGACCACCCCAAGCAAAGTTATGGGCAAAAATACAATGCCAACCAAAGGCCCAGCAAAGCATTATGGGGCGAGATTCCAGAGTGCAGTGAATATTATAGTATTAGCTCTCAGCTGAGCCGGGAGAGCAGCTGCCGCTTGAGGAATGTTTTGATATTGGATACTATAATATTCACTGCACTCTAGAATCTCGTCCCATAATGCTTTGCAGGGCCTTTGGTTGGGATTGTATGTTTGCCCATAACTGTGCTTGGGGTGGTCCTAGGAGGATGGGACCACCACCAACTCATTCAGCATGATGTGCTCTTTGTGTTCAAGGCATCTGCTTGGTTCTCTCCCTAGGTTAGGGAGGACCCCATAATCATCACCTCTCTCACTGCTTGCTATATTTTCATTTTCACTTTTGTGAGATGACTATATGCATTTTAGTATGTAAGGATAGAGTTGCTTGTTTTACCAAAGGAATGGGAGGTTTCTGTTTTATTAATTGGATGAGATGGATTGGAGTTACAGAGTTTCACTGAGTTTTTGTTCAACTCCGCAGAATTCCGCGTAGTGGTACTCCGTCAACTTCGCCCACCCTTAATTACGAGCTTACCATGCAGCCTGGTCAGCTATTACTCGCTTTCCATTATCCCCCAGCCCAGATCGCACTAACTGGCCTATTCGCTCCCTGAATTTCGTCCAATCTCTATCCTCAAATCCATGAACCGGCGTCTCGACATTTAAAGATACCGTGAGGATGAAAAACTATAGAAGGAGAAAGAAAATGTAAAATGTAGCTATTACGAAGCGCCTACCGACTGCTTCTCTGCCCTTCAAGGTGCAAAGAGACGAATAAAGAGCCGATACTACCGCAATCCTGATAGGCGCCCTGCTGGGAGAAAACGGCTTTGCCAAGGCGGCGCACCTAAGTGAAACCAAGTCGGCAAACCAAGTCAGGCACGAGCGCGCCATCTTGGAATGGGATCCTGAGCTGAGAAGAAAACGGGCGACAAGAGTGCAGTGACCTGTGGCGGATCCCAAAATGGAGGAGTAGTGTGCCAGACACCGATCCGGGTGGAAGATCGAAAAGTCTCGTGAAGCGGCAGACCCGGCCAGCGGTGTATAAAACACATTGGCAGGAAACACGCACAGGCGCGAGCTGACTGGAGGTTGCTGGGAACAACAGTAATAGGCCGACAGCCACCGATACAGCACTGCAGGCAGGTGAGGTGTTCTGCGCGAGGATATAACCCGCTAAGACATAACCTAGCGCCCTGCCGCACTAGCACTCGATGGATGAGTCGCGCTGCCGATGCTGGGACCCCCGGAGGCGTAGGAGAGCCCCCTGTGAAGCAGGGGCCACCACCCGACCGACTCGCTTTGTCCTCCAGGTGCGGAGATGAGGGGGGGCACCTTGTACAGCGGTGGAGCCAGCAGAATCAATCCCGATAAAGCAGTGCTTGACCTTAAAATGGCGGCAGTCAGGCACCTGCATTGCAGCCTCGTGAAGGGGCGCGCAGCTAGAGGCTTTTGCTTGTGGGGAGCCCAGCCAATGCGCCACAGCAATGCACTGGGGGGGCCCTGGATCAACCATCACCCCAATCTGCGAAGTAGGTTCTTGGGTCTGGGTGCCCCCGTAGGGAGTCATATCCGATCCCAATACGGGCTTGTTGACCTCCCCTATAATTTCTCGGCAAATACTCTCATATTTACTTGCTGAGCCTGACCCTAAAATGGCGCCCGCAATAGTATTTTCGCAGGTAAGGGTAGATGTCCCTTTCTGCCAAGAGGGTCCTGATGTTCTTCCAGGATTAATAACATAGCAAATTTAACTAACCTTAGAACTTGTGGCAACTTAAACTAGCTACTGAGTCATGGAGACTAACAGACTCGACGTGCCTGACTTTAAGATGTCTGCCAAACCCCATTCCTTCTCCTATCCTGCCATCCTCGCCAGCTCCCACCTCCCGTCTTTTGATTCTAGACTTTTGATCACCTCCTGATCCTCACTCTATTCTGACGGAGCCCGAAACGCATACATGGCCGATTCCCGGTGGAGCTGCTTCGACAGTTATAGGGGAGATTGGCTCTGGCACACCGCTATGGCCATCACCTACCCAGCCAAACTTCGGACATTTGTCTCGTTTTCTTCCCCGCTGCTGTCTCCTTCCTGTGGATTACCAGCTTTCCCTGGTCTTTCTGATCCTGATTTTCGTGTTCGTTAAACCACTTCTGTATTGTATATTTATTCATTCTGTAACTATTGTGAAACTTTTGCAACTTGTAACACGCTGTTCCCTTATGTAAAGCGCTCTGATACCTCCGGGTCTAGCCAGCGCTATATAAAACTCAAATAATTATTTTTTTTAAAAACAGTTGCGTCAGGTACGATCGTTGCTGATGCTTGCATTGGAGGAGAAGGAACAGAAGATACAGAAGTCAAAACAGTAGGTGCACTGAGAGTCACAGTTGCCAAAGATGGCGAGGATAAAGGAAGAGCAGGGGGTGCTGTAGCCAAAGCCATCAAAACAACCACGGTAGGCACAGAAACAGTCAGAAGAGACGAAACAGGCTGCTGGGGCTGCAAGGGAATGACAGGATATCTCCTCTGTGGGGCGTAGGGAGGCGAAGGTCGAGTATCTAACAACTCCTCTACAAAAGTATCATCTTCCTCCTTAGCTACATAAGACTTATCTATATGCGATCGGAATCTCCTATCCTCACATTCAATTCCAGACTCTTGTTTTTCTCAATCATATGCCACAGCTTTTTGCGTTAATGTTTGCATTCTTCCCTTCCGTGCATCTCTTTCCATTTTCAACCGTCTCTGTTTAGCCTCTTTCTGCCATGTTCTGAGGGAATCAAGCATATACTGTCTACTTCTTTTCTTAAAAAATTGCTCCTGTAGAAACCCACTTTTTTGCTCATCAAAAGTGCCCATCAACGGCCACTGTAACTCAGCATTGTCCCTCGTATATTTGTGCCATAATGTTCTAAACATAATAGGGCCAATACCATGCTTCACATACAAAATTAGGGCTGCCTTCAGGAGGCGCCAGTTGAGCCTCTTTCAAACGAGCATCTGCAGAAATACAAAATTTTACTAAAGCTAGGCATTTTCAAATGGAAAACAAGTGCGTTATTTTTACCAAGCAAAATAATTACAAATACTCTGATCAAAAACGGTCCTCAGACCATACCAAACTCAAGCCACAATGGTACCATATCCACAAAGAACCAAAACAAACTCACCTGATATCAGTAGCACAAACGGACCAATTCTCCACTGCCGACTCTTCAGACCAATCGGTCAGATCCAAGGGTTTCGCCATTCAGGACTCCAGTCGGGATGAACACTGAATGAGGCACCGTCCGGCAGGACAGAAGGGGCAGCTGCGAGTGACAAAGACTCTTCGTGCAGGGATCCCTGAGCTGTCAGTCTGACCCGACGATGTCCTCGGTCTCCCCCCGTCTGCGGAGAGGGGAAGGATCAATCACCCGAAGGAGTCCCTGTTCGGGCGCCAACTGAAGGAAGTGGCCCGATTAGGGTCACCCAGGTCACTAATGAACACCTCTCATCCTTCCATACCAAATGAAGAGTCGGTCAGACAGTAGAGACTACAAACCAATAACTGCTTATTAGACACACTCAGAGCGGAGCCCAGTCTGCCCAGTCGCTAAGAGTGCTGCAGAGGGACTGACATTGACAAGCATAAAGATACATTATGTACATTTCGTAACTGAGCTAAAACACACCCATAGTGGAATTTTCCAGGCAGGTGCAGCTAGGCAATGGAATACAAAGAAAAACTGTCTCAGGGCTCATATCTCATACAAGATTGCAAAGTCCAAGGTTGTTACAGTCGGGCCTGTCACCAGACAAGTGGGAGAGGGCCTCTATCTAGTGAGAAAGGTATGCGCTAATAGGAACAGTGTACTCATTACAAGAACAGATCTACATGGCAAAAACGAAACTCAAACAGAAGCATTTCTCAGAATTTAAACTCGATATGTTTCGAACAGCCTAAAATGGCACCTGCAAAGAAAATGGCACAGTGAATGCTAACTTATACAGAACAATACATAAATATGATCATTTCTAGTTTAAACTTTCTCTGTTGCTTCTTTCTGCACTTCTCTTGCCTCCTTCTGCACTTCTCTTGCTTCTTTCTGCACCCCTCTTACCTCTTTCTGCTCCTCTCTTGCCTCTTTCTGCAGTTCTCTTACATCTTTCTGCACCTCTTTTTCTTCTTTCTGCACTTCTCTTCCCTCTTTCTGCATCCCTCTTGCCTCCTTCTGCACTTCTCTTGCCTCTTTCTGCACATTTCTTACTCTTTCTGCACCTCTCTTGTTTTTTTCTGCACTTCTCTGGCTTCTTTCTGTGCTTCTCTTGCCTCTTTCTGTACTCAAATAGGGAGTGCAAGCTGTCAAGTTTAAAGGTCTGTGTGCTCTCATGACTGAGGGATATGTCTACTTGTATATGTATTCTCACATGTGTTATGCATCTGAAGATGGTGGTTTAAAAAGCGGGTAGCTTCTCCTATAGGTGGTTAAATGTTCTCAATTCTGCTCTGTCATACGGTTGCACAGGCAGACATGTCTTATGTATATAGGTGTTATAGAGCCCCTCAAATATACAATTGAATATCCATGTGCCCTGTATTATGAGCATAAACAAATACATACACTATTTGTACACAAATTTAGAGAGTATGCTGTTTGAAACACAAATATTCAAGTATTTGTATGTTTATTTTTATGTAACATGTGACTAGGTAAAAGCATAGACACACGCATGCATACCTTCACAAACTTAGTCAGACTTACAACAGTGATATGGTTAGGATTGCTGTTTTACATTTGGTTGGCCTAATGTTCTGAGCAGTCGATGAATAGTGAACCTTCAAGAGAAAAGTGAGGTTTAAGACATCTTGGGAGAAGGATTAGTGATTAGGCTACTTTGTATGAGTCTGTGGAAAGGTACAGTTGAAGTAGGCCTCTTTCTGCACCTCTGTTGCTTCTTTCAGCACTTCTTTTGCTTCTTTTTGCACATTTCTTCCTCTTTCTGGACTTCTGTTGCCTCTTTCTGCATTTTTGTTCCTTCTTTCTGCACAGTCCTTCCTCTTTCTGTACCTCTCTTGCATCTTTCTGCACTTCTCTTGCTTCTTTCTGCGCCTTTCTTCCTCTTTTCTGTACATGTCCTACCTATGTAGGCATAGTTAGTAATTAGCATTTAAAAAATCTTAGAAATTCACGGAAAAAACCACAGGTTTTAGGGATGTTATAGTTAGTATTAGCATTTAAAAACTTTAGAAATTCAATGAAAAAACCACAGGTTTCATGGACATTATAGTTAGTATTAGCATTTAAAAAACTTTAGAAATTCACTGAAAAAACCACAGGTTTCAGGGACGTTATAGTTAGGCTGACATTCCACTCGTACAAAACCAGAGAAATTCAACAGTAATAGTTAGCTGAGCTAACTATAACGCACACCCCCGCAATGCACTGCTGATGACGTCACATATTACATCACTCATGACATGGTCAGTGACATCACTGATGACATCACTGATGACATCACTGATGACATCTCACATGACATCACTGATGACATCACTGATGACATCATCCACTTAATATCTGATGCACATCCTCACACCCTGATATAACCAGTCATACACTCACTCTAAAATACAGACTACCATTCTTGAAACCATAGACACACCAATACCAGTTAGTACATACCCACTCACTGATTTATAGGTCTACACATACATCCACTCACACATACAGTCACTCATCAATACAGCCACTGATATATGCACTCATACACCCATTCAGACACTCACACACTGCCACCCACAAATAAAGTTAAAATGTTAATAAAAACAATTTAAAAAAAGAATCAATCACACTGCCATTTACTCACCTATACAGTTATATACACACCACCTCACTTATTCATAGAAACTCACATATACTTACACTCTTCTACAATCACTGACACAAGCACACACTCAAACATACAGCCACTCTCATAATCACTCACTCTCACATATAGTCACTTATATACTCCAACACTCACATATACTGCCTTTCACATATGTAGTTACTCACATATATACCACTGAGACATCTATTCACTCACCAACACAGCCATACGCACACTCACTCACCCATACAGCCCCTCACAGATGTACTAATAAACCCATACACCCAGTGAATCACCCACTCACACATCCATGCAGGGAGTCACACACACCCCCACTCACCCACACAGACACTCAGGCACCCATACATGTACTCAGACAACTAATCATTAGCCCATATAGACACTCATGTAGCTACTCACCAACCCATGCAGCCACTTACACATCAACTGACAGACTGATACTGACATTCACACAGATTATTCATTCACCCATGCATTCACTAAGACACATATAATCACTCACTTAAACAGTCAGTTATGTACCCACTAAATGATCCATCCAGACGCTCATATACCCACTCATTCTTCAATACACCTTGGCGTATATATATATATATATATATATATATATATATATATATATATATATATATATATATATATATATATTAATCACCAAATGCCCTAGAGCTGTTTCCAGGACGCAAACAACTGTAGGCCAACCCTCTGGCTTTCATTGATTTCACCCAACCTTTGCACCACAGTGAATTAGATGCCTGACGCGTTTCAGGGCTTGCCGCCCCTTAATCATAGGCTGTCACGAGTAAATTGGGAGGTGCTCCTTTTATTTAAACTTTTACCGCATGTAGTCATTGGTTGTTCGCCCTCAGTGGGCTGTACTCATTGCATGCTGGGAAATGTATTCCCCTGGAGCCATCAACATTAAATACCCTAAGTGGGTTCCGTTTTTACTCGCTTCATTTAAAACAATTGTCTGTCCTTGGTAGGATCCATGAGGCAAAGGTGAGTGCATTACATCAAGCCTACAGTGCTGGAACGGTTCAAATTAGTTTCGATCCCCAGCCTCTTCATTCAGTGTAGCGAAGATGGTTCAGTCCTGACGCGGCCGGACCCCGCGTTGAATTATTAATCACCAAATGCCCTAGAGCTGTTTCCAGGACGCACACGACTGTAGGCCAACCCTCTGGCTTTCATTGATTTCACCCAACCTTTGCACCACAGTGAACTAGATGCCTGATGCATTTCAGGGCTTGCCGCCCCTTAATCATAGGCTGTCACGAGTAAATTGGGAGGTGCTCCTTTTATTTAAACTTTTACCGCATGTAGTCATTGGTTGTTCGCCCTCAGTGGGCTGTACTCATTGCATGCTGGGAATTGTATTCCCGCGTCAGGACTGCACCATCTTCGCTACACTGAATGAAGAGGCTGGGGATCGAAACTAATTTGAACCGTTCCAGCGCTGTAGGCTTGATGTAATGCACTCACCTTTGCCTCATGGATCCTACCAAGGACGGACAATTGTTTTAAATGAAGCGAGTAAAAACGGAACCCACTTAGGGTATTTAATGTTGATGGCTCCAGGGGAATACAATTCCCAGCATGCAATGAGTACAGCCCACTGAGGGCGAACAACCAATGACTACATGCGGTAAAAGTTTAAATAAAAGGAGCACCTCCCAATTTACTCGTGACAGCCTATGATTAAGGGGCGGCAAGCCCTGAAACGCGTCAGGCATCTAGTTCACTGTGGTGCAAAGGTTGGGTGAAATCAACGAAAGCCAGAGGGTTGGCCTACAGTCGTGTGCGTCCTGGAAACAGCTCTAGGGCATTTGGTGATTAATATATATATATATATATATATATATATATATATATATATATATATATATATATATATATATATACATATATATCCCTGGATTCCATTACTCCTCCAATCCTTGAACAAACGGAACGGACCACCAAATGTGCTTTTGAAGATATTTATTTCAGGGTGCAGGTCTTGCCACAACGCGTTTCAGCCCACCACAGGCCTTGATGACATGACGCCAAGGTGATCAAGATTGCTGTGGCAATCGAAACGCGTCTGGGGCGGACACTCGTCTGTTTCACTGTGGCAATATTTGAATAAAAGAAAAGAACTTTGAACCGTTGCCTTGGATTCTTTCGGGATCCTTGTTGGTCCGTACCTGCTGTGTTTCCCCTCGCTGCAGAAGGTGGGACAGGACTTTTGATTTCATATATCTATATATATATATATATATATATATATATATATATATATATATATATATATATATATATATATATATACGTTCCAACCACTAACGACTTTCACTAGGAATCGGACACCGACACAGGAGTTAGCTTTGCCATTCAGATTAGGTTTTATTTTTCTTTCGCTCTATATATATATATATATAAAACATTCTTAAACTTTTTAGAAACACTCACACTCACAGTGATGTCATCAGTGATGTCACTGACCATGTCATGAGTGATGTAATATGTGACGTCATGAGCCGTGCATTGCAGGGGCGCGAGTTATAGTTAGCTCAACTAAGTATAACGGCTGAATTTCTCTGGTTTTGTATGAGTGGAATGTCAGCCTAACTAGAACGTCCCTGAAACCTGTGGTTTTTTCAGTGAATATCTAAGGTTTTTTAAATGCTAATTCCTAACTATAACGTCCCTGAAACCAAGGTCCCTGAAACCTGTGTTTTTTTCAGGGAATATATATATATATATATATATATATCAATATATATATATATATCTAGTTATAGTTAGGACCAAAGTTTCCATAGGAAAAGTGTTTTTTGTTTTGCTAATAACTTAGGTATCACTTGACGAATCTGCACAAAACTTTCAAAAAAACGTCCTATTTTTGGTTCAGATGCTGTGTTGAAAGTTTTAGGGTGATCCGTCAAGCAGGGGCCGTGAAAAAAGGGGGTCCCAAAATGTGTTTTCCCATGTTATGTCTATGGGGATTTTTCATTTTTGAACACGACTATAGAACGAACTGCTGAACGGAAGTACATCAAATTTGGCAGAAATCTAGATGGTTGGTCCAGAAAGCGTTGTTTTGTTATTTGGTGTAAATCCGTTCAGTAGTTTCAGAGATATTGAGTTTAAGTAACATAGATATCTGGGGACATGTGTACTTGCAATGGACTAGCGGATCCTAGTGAAATTTGATTGGCATAAGTTATAGTTTGCTCGGGTAACTATAACTGCTGAATTTCTATGATTTTGTAAGAGTAAAATCTCATCTTGACTGTCGCCAGTTGGTAGTTATAGTTAGGACCTAGTTTCCATAGGAAGAGCATTTATTGATTTGCCAATAACTTTGGCATCATTTCATGAATCCTCGCAAATTTTTCAAAACTAGTTTGACGCTCACTATAGCTGCTGTCTCGAAAATATTCGGGTAATCCGCCAAGCGGGAGCTAAGAAAACGGGGGGTCCCAAAACGCTTTTCCCCCATGTTAATTTTCCATAGGAAACTTTAGACACAACTATGGCCCGAACTGCTGAACGGAATTACACCAAATTTGGCAGAAGTGTAGCTGTTGGTCCAGAAAGCGACTTTTTGTTAAATGGTGTAAATCTGTTCAGTTGTTGTTGAGAAATTTAAAATCTTTTAAGATATACAACTGGGGGTGCGGAGGATTTGCTTCCCCATCTGAGATGTCATGCTAAGATCTGATTGGCTGCCAACACTTCAAACCAGGAAGTGTTGGGAGCCATCTTGTGGCTTGGTTGAACCTTAAAAAAAAAGAAAATGAGGCAGGGTGGAAACACCCTGACCCTCTTGGCCTCTTGGGAGGAGAGGGCACAGGGACCTTGCAGGGTCAAAAAAGCATTAAAAAAAAATTTCTGCAGAAATGGCACTGGATCCGAGAGTCCCACCAACTTTTTTTTATAAACGAAGTATGGGTTCTACGCTTCATTTGTAATCAGCCCCTGGGTGGGCCAAGTCCAGGGGGCATGTGTAAAATATATAGGTGGGAGCACACAGGGACCCCCCTCTTGGATCCTTAAAGTACCGGGGACCACCACCTCCCTGAGACAAATTTTCATTAAATTAGATGGTGGTTGCCCTATGCAACCCTTGGGCCCACCACCTCCCTAGCACAAATAATAATTGAAAGCGGGGAGCACCACGCGTCTCCCCTGCAGCCCTGGGGACCACCACCTCTCCGGGGCTAAATATGAGAAATGAGGAGGGGTACGCAGCACCCCTGCAGCCCCAGGGACCACCACCTCTCCGGAGCTAAATGAAATATTATTGCGGGGGCCCAGGGCTCAACCCCCTCCCCAGGGCTGTGATCTGTAAAGGAGGGGGCACGCAGCCCCAGCTCCTGGCGCCATAGATGGCACCACCCCCCAGGACCCGCTTCTGCTACCTCCCAAGGTGCCCACCCTCCATAGGTAGCTGTTTGCTTTGGCTTGGTGGTAGCTTTATCGCTCCCGCCAAGCCATAGCAAACTGTGCTAGCTTTCAGGAAGTAAGCACAATTCATTTGACAGAGAGGAAGCTGCATGTTAGCAGCTCCCTCTCTGTCAAAGCAATACTGGTTCCTGAAGGAAGCGGGGAGCCTGCAGGGATTGTCGGGCATTGAGGCTCCTCCCACAGTCCCCAACATTGCCAAGTGGGTGCCCTAGATGGGACCAGGGCACCCACACTAGAGACCGGGCCCGGGTATGGGATTCATGGGGCCAAAATCGGCCTGGGAGAGGGGGGCCACGCATCCCCCTCCCTTTTTAAATTATACAACAAATTGTAAAAAAAAAGGCCATGCCCTAGGAGATGGGGTCCCTGGAGCCAAAATCTGCCCGGGGTGGGTGGCTGCCTAGCCTCCCTCCCCATTAAAAAAAGGACTGGCCCCGGGGTCCCCGGGGCCGAAAACGGCCCAGGGAAGGGGGGTCACGCAGCCTCCAGCAAGTCACCAGAAGCCACGCCCCCTTTACCAGTACTCTGTGACCACGCCTCCTGGGACACTTCTGCTTGGCGGAAGAAGTCCCCTTGGCTCCATAGGGTCCTTGGGGTCCAACTACACTTCTGTTACCTGCAGTAAGTTCCACAGAGTGCGATTGCTGAGAAGACTTCAGAGGCCACACCCCCTTTCTCCACCACTCTTCAAACGCGCCTCCTGGCAGACTGCTGGTTGGGGATGAAGTCCCCTTTGCTCTAGTGTCCTTGTGGGCAAATAAGCCTTCCTGCTACCTGCAGTAAGTCCCACAAAGTGGAATTGCTGAGAGGTGTTCGGAGGCCACATCTCCTTTCTTCACCACTCGGCAAACGTGCCTCCTGGTACATTGCTGGTTGGGCGATGTAGTCCTCTCGGATGCCGATGGCTCCTGAGGCCCAAAGGCCCTCCTAGTATCTCCAGTAAATCCGACACAGCAGGATTCCTGAGAGGTGGTCGGAGGCCCCGCCCCCTATCTCCACCACTCTACAAATGCGACTACTAGTTAGAAAATCATAGAAATTTACTTAAAAAACCAAAGGTTACAGGGATGTTATAGTTACGAATTTAAATTAAAAATAAATTAGTAATTCACTGAAAAAAACCAACGTTACAGGGACGTTATTGTTACGCCCAGGTTTCACTCATACAAAACCAGTGAAATTCAGCAGTTATAGATAACTCGTGCCCCGCAATGCACTGCTTATGACCTCACATAATACATCACTCATGACATGTTCAGTGATATCACTCATGACATCTCAAATTACATCACTGATAAAATCACTGATGCCATCATCCAGTGACTGTAAGTTTTTTTAAAAAGTTTATGAGTGTTCGTTTAAACATTCATGGTCTCCTGCACTTGTTTCTCTTTTAGCCCCCGGGTGGGTCAGGTCGAGAGGGCATATATCTTAATAAGAAATGGGGAGGAGGCACATGCGGCCACCCACCCCAGGGCCAGTTTGAACCCTAGGGTCTGCCACCTCCCTGGGATGATACAGTAATAGGAGGGGACATGTGCCCCCCTCCATAGGCCTTAAAAGGCCCCCGGAACCACCACCTCCCAAGGGCTTGAGAGGGAAATATGAGGGGGGCTGTACGGACCCCTCTCCTATATTTAAAATTTCCCCGGGGACTGCCACCTCCCTGAAGGGATCTTCCTGGACATCTTCCAGGAGGATGTCGAGCTATGGAGCCCTCTCTTGACTCAGGTCTTGAATGCAGTAGCACGGAGAGTGGTACCGCCCTCATGCTTGACAATGGTGATCATGCCTGTGTTCAAGAAGGGTGACAATGAGGTCAGGGAGGTCTGCATCTGATCAATGCAAGAATCTTTATTTAATCATTAATAAGTATACAGGAGCATGGCCTGAATCCCTACATTTCGCATTCATGGACCTTACGTCCTCATTAGATAGGGTCAACTGTGCAAAATTATGGGCCCTGCTTCTTGAGCTAGGGGTGGACTCAAATATAGTGGCTCTTATGGTAGGTTTACACTCTGACACCTCAGCCTCAGTGCGTTTCTCGCATGGTGCTGCCTGCATGCGATCTTTTCCAACCAGCAGATGTGTTCAGCAGGGGTGTATCCTTACACCCTTTTTGTTCACCCATTATGTCAATGGCCTTGAGCAAGCCTTTCTGTCGGTCCAGGCAGTTTGCCCTAGGGTAGGTGTGCAGTCACTTCCGGGATTATTATATGCCGATGATACGGTCCTCATGGCCCACATAGCTAGGGGGCTGCAGCTCCTCTTGGATACATTTGTCATATTTATGGGCACCTTGGACCTGGCTGTGAACTTTACAAAATCTTACATTATGATAGTGGGTCCACGGTCTACCAGTACTAAGACTTTCAAAGTGGCATCATACCCTAGGTAAAGTTCCGGCCTTTCCCTATTTAGGGGTGCTGTTCGATGTTAAGAACAACTGGAAGACTCTTATTGAGAGAGAGAGCTGAGCTTGTTAAAACTACTGGGTAAGTGGCTAGCTTTGCACCCAAGCTGGGTTCTTGGTCTCCGCGAGCCCTACTTAAGATTTACCATGCTGAATGTGTGTACCAGATACGGTACCCCAGTGAGATTTGGGGGTATGCAAAGACTGGGACAATCCAAGCAGCAGAACATCAGTTTCTAAGGCCACTCGTCCAAGTTCCTTAATGTACTCCAGCCTTTTCAGTTCATGCAGAACTTGGAATTAGTTACCTAGCCGATGTAGTCTCCCTTAGCCCTCTGCTTTGCTGGATAAAAATCTGGGCGAGGTAGGATCTTAGGCTCAATAGACTGATTCTCTTGGATTACCAGTCCCTTGATGCTGTGCATGGTATACCCTTGTTAGCCTACGTTAAGACAGCTTTTGCCTCACTAGGAAGAGCAGATTTTTACTTGCCCTCCTCATTCACTGTCTCACCAAGAGCTGCAAGAGAAAAAGTGTTGTTTTTTGACCCGGCATCACTAGTCAGAGAAGAGGCTGAATTGATGAAAACCTTGGTGAGGAGACACGTGCTTTTCAATACTGCCCATGGCATGGAGCATTATTTAGCCCAGCTATCTAATAGGCGGGATAGGTTTCTTTTGTCCAGGGTTTGACTTAACCATTACATCATCTTATGGCCTTTCCACATGGATGGGTTCATCCTGGTTGAAGGATGCCCTGTGGCTGCGACAATGGGTCTCAGCAGGACACCCTGCACTTTGTCATGTTCTGCGACTCTTTTAGTGGGCCCAAAAATCTGTTTTTGTTACCATTGTTGTAATCTCTGAATTTTAATCAAATATGACCTGCCCTTACGTACCCGCATGCTTCCTAATGAACATGTATTATTTGCTGTGCTTAGGTTTTTTACGAGCTGTCCTGTTCTCCAGGCGATCAAAACCTGACTGAGTATTGTAACCATGCACTAGGAATCCTTTTAATCTGTTTTTATTTTATATTGGATTTTTATTCTGTGTATTCAATGTAGATGTGTTTTATATGGATGTTATTAAGAAATATTCATTGTGCTATTTTATGGATGCTGTGATCAACTGAATAAAGATTTTATGATGATGATGATGAAAAGAACTTTAATGTTGTTGTGTCAAGAGAATCAAGAGAAGAAACTTTAATCCGTCTATGATGTTCTTCAAAGACTTCTACTACCTTTGGACTACTTTCAAATTAGGTATCATTACAGCCTGACTTGTCAATGACCATTCATTTCTGCTTTGTGGTCGTAAAGACCTTAATACAGAGTGAGGACAGAGAAACCGCTAAGGTGATATATGACAAGTAATTGGTGTCATTCCGCACGATGCTTAATGATGATGTAGGATAATTGCATTTTCCACTGGTAAACATGAAACTGCATTTGTTTCTCCACTATAGCGTTTCTTATATCAATTTGGGACGCATGATTGCAGAAATGTATATTTTGTTTTCAAAGTCGTATTATGTTAATCAAGAAGTAGATAGAATATGCCTCTGTTTTTCCGAATTTCTATTTTTAATTATGCTGCTGGGGAAACTATACTTATGAAGTCTAGCTTGAAAGAAATGGAGGACGACAAATTTATGCTTCAGAATATCTCTAATAACCTCCAAGGCAACGCCTTATTTGTCCATTGTTTACTCTGATACAGTTTCCTTTTTGTTTAGCTGCTGGAACCCTTTTCGATTTTCTTCATTTTTGTTTAATTTTTTTTCATATGAATGCATTGTCTTTTTACTTAGGGTCGGTCCTTAAGTTTTTAATTTCTATAACTGCACCGATTATTGTTTCATTCGATGCAGTCAACACCTCACATAGCCAAGGTTTTAATTACTGAAACTAACTTAATCCTGTGGTATAGTGTGTGTGTGTGCGTGTGAATGAGCAGTTATGTAGTGAGATAAATGCATATTTTTATTTATTTTAACATGGGAAGAAAATGTCTAATCTAAATGGAGATCAGATCATATCTCATTCATGTTAAAAGCGATGCGTCATGTGTATGTCTGTTTTTTGGTAATATGGAAGTGTGCATGCTCCAGAGGGTTAGGGAATGAATATCTCGACTTTGATTTAGTACAGTTCTTAAGCTGTAAAAATATTAAAGTGGGATTTGCTCAAAGTTGGAAAGCTGGGATTGCCGAATGCCAAGGCTGCGGCAGAACCAGTTATTTCGGTCCTTATTCATGAAATAGTTCATTTGTCAGCACAATTGCTGTGTTAAGTGCCACATTGCTCCTGATTCGTCAGTAGTGTTTAGAAGCGGTTCATAAACCAATGAAAACTATCATCTTAGGTAGATCAAGCGCAGCTTAGTTTTCTTTAAGCACTCAGGAAGGAGTAAGTTAGTCTAAATTCTAAGCACTCAGGAAGTAGTAAGTCAGTCTAAAATCCTAAACAAATGTATCATGAGCAAGTCTACTGGGTTTCTCTCACATCCCTGTCCTGTGTAAGAAGGCTGTCTTTCTTAACAGTGTGAGGAGTTGCAACAGTGAGGCCCCACCAACTTTGTAACGTGCTTTTTAAAGCCATGAGAGTTTTACTCAGGAGATAACACCTTAACAAGCATTTGCAATGCAATAGGTCTCGCATTACTGACAGTTTGAGGTATTGACGTTGCAAATAATAATGCAACGCCAATAGCTCACACTTTCAGTAATGCAAGACTTAGGGCCATATTCTCAAGAACGCCGATAACATTATCGCCGCTTTAGCGGCAGGAAACTGCCACTAAAGCGGCGATAAAGCCCCTTATCGCCGCTTTAGCAGCAGTTTTCTGCCGCTAAAGCGGCAATAATGTTATCGCCGTTCTTGAGAATATGGCCCTTAGTGCATTGCAAATGATTGCATAGTGAGCCTGAAACCAGCATTGTATGTCTCAGTGCAGTACCGCAAGCAGCTCTTAGAGCTCCCTAGTGAGCATCATAAACTTTGAAGATATGGTAAATTCACCCTACCCATAATGCATTGCATACAAGACAGTACCACAAGTACAATCAAATAGCTATGTCCATAACAAATTAGTAGCTTTGAAATGTGACAAAAAAATTATTTCAATTCCGGAATAGGTTAGGTTTTACTCTATGTGGAGATGATGATGGGAAATTTATAGAAGGTCTAATATAAATGTGAGCTGTGGTAGGTGCAGTACCGCAAGCTGCTCCTGTGGGTCCCCAGTGAGCACGGCACCAGCACTGCCAGTACCGCAAGCTGCTCCTAGAGGTCCCTAGTAAGCAATGCACCAGCACTGCCAGTACTGCAAGCTGCTCCTAGAGGTCCCTAGTGAGCATCATCAACTTTTGGTCACATACGGTACTCCCATAATGCATTGCATGCAAGACAGTACCAAGAGGAAATTCAAATAGCTATGTCCATATTTACAAGTAGTAGCTTTGAAATGTGACAAAAGAATTTTTATATTAATTCCGGATTAGGTTGTACTCTATGTGGAGCTGGTGAAGGGAAATTTATAGAAAGTCTAATATAAATGTGAGATGTGGTAGGTGCAGTACCACAAGCTGCTCCTAGAGGTCCCTAGTGAGGATCATAAACTTTGAAGATATGGTAATCCACCTTACCCATAATAAATTGCATGCAAGACAGTACCATGAGTACACTCAAATAGCTATGTCCATATATACAATCAGTAGTTTCGAAATGTGACAAAAGAATTATATTAATTTTGGATTAGGTTGAGTTGTACTCTATGTGGAGCTGATGAAGGGAAATTTATAGAAAGTCTAATATAAATGTGAGATGTGTAGGTGCAGTACCGCAAGCTGCACCTAGAGGTCCCTAGTGATCATCAAACGTTTGGTCACATATGGTACTCCCATAATGCAGACTTTCTCGCGAAGGTGATGGCCAACCAGCTAAAGAAGGTTATAGCGAAGATAGTCCACCCAGACTAGACTTGTGGGATACCGGGTCAGCAAATCGTGGACAGCCTGTCCCTGGTCCAGGACACGATCGAGTACGTCAAGAGCCGCAAGGTTCCAACGGTCTTGGTCAGCCTGGATCCGGAAAAGTCGTTCAACCGCGTTTCCCATGAGTTCTTGGACCGGATACACAGAGCACTGGGGCTGGGAGACTTCTTCTGTGACGTGGTGACCACAATGTATAGAGATATCTCTAACACGGCGTTGGTTAACGGCTGGAAAACTGACCCCTTCCCCGTCCTGTCAGGCGTCAGGCAAAGCTGTCCGCTCTTCTCTCTTCTGTTCATCTGCGTGATTGAACTCCTCGCCAAACTCATCAGACAGAACAGGAACGTCAGAGGAGTGATAGCCCCAGGAAGCAACAGAAAGGGTGAAGTGAAGTGTTCTCTCTACATGGATGACGTCTGTCTTCTGCGCCGATGGACCATCTGTGAGAGAACTGAAGAGGACTTGTATCGAGTTTGGAAAGGCATCAGGAGCGAAGATCAACAGAGCCAAGTTGGAAACCCTACTCTTCGGATACTGGACCCCACCGAGACCCACTGCCATCCCCCATCAAGCAGGACTTCCTGAAGATCCTTGGAGTCTGGTACAGCGGAGAACGTGCAGCGGAGAAGACATGGGAAATGAGACTGGCGATGTCAAGGCAGAAGCTAGAACTCTGGAGCCTCTGGAAGCTGACGATTGAAGGGAAGTCTTTGGTCCTGCGGAACAAAAACCCTGCCAGTGCTCCAGTACGTCGCCCAAGTGTGGCCTTTGCAGTCCTGCATGGCCAGGGCCATCACGAGAATGATCTTCTACTTCATGTGAAGCTCAAAGATGGACAGGGTGAAGAGGGTGGTGATGTTCAAGACCCACGACAAGGGAGGCAGGGGAGTGCCAGACATTGCCACCATCCTGAGGGGAATCTTCATGTGCTACTGCATGAGGAGCACCCTGAGGACCAAAGACGAGAGCCACGTCGGCTTTCTGATGGCACAATTCTTCCTGTTGCCAATGTGGAGGCACCTCGGATGTGCAGAGTGGGTGAGCGCCGTCCTGTACAACTGGGAGACCCCATGGTTCTACAAGAAAGTGGAGAAGTTCGTGAAGGAGTTCGGGCTGGAGGCTGCCGCCCCCACCACATGGACCCCGAAGCTTGTCTAACGCCAGATATAAGCAAAGAACATCAGCGAACCGATCGGCGCCCTCCCCTCTCCCACAGCGGACCACGTGTGGGGAAACGTCTCATCTAAGCATGACCAACCAGCACAAAGACATCACCTGGATGGCCATCCAAGGAGGACTTCCCGTGAGAGCCTTCATGCATGCAAGAGGACTTAACCGATACAAGTCCTGCCCAAGAGGATGCATCGTGGACGAGACAACATACCATCTCTTCTGGGAGTGTGCGTACGCACAGGACCTGCTGAAGGCCCTAGGCACAGAGCTTAGGTCCTGGATACCTATGCCCTGCATCACCGCGGACTCTGTGATGTATGGTTTGTTCCCAGGGACACACGCACTGAGTGACCTCCAGAACTGCTGGAGGCTCCTGTGCTGTTTTAAAGATGTTCTTCTGTTTTTCAGAAACCGCCTGGTAGTAGGGAAGAAGGAGACATCGACCCTTGTGTGCCATAAGATGATCCACACCCTACTGCGCAACTACACAGCACTGGACGGATCAGATGAAGACGACGACTGAGGACCCCTTTGGGTCCCCTTGTACCTTTGCACGGGGGGACCCTGGAGGGGCCACTAACCTGTTTTTGTCCTTTTTTCTTTAACCCAGGAACCGGTTGGTGACAGGGGAGAGGAGAAGGCGGATGAAGACAGGTGGAATAATGAAGTTATTTACTGTATGTATTTGACTAACGTGGCCTTTTCCCTTCACAGGTATAAGGTCAATGGGATAGCTTGCGCACTTGTTGCCAAGTTTGTTACCAAAGACTGACGAATAAATAGGGTGTTGTGGAAGGTGACGATTGATGTATCTGTACCAGAAATGACGCACTGACAAGAGGAAAATAAAAATAAAATAAAAAACTCCCATAATGCATTGCATGCAAGACAGTACTACGAGTACATTCAAATAGCTACATCCATATATACAATTAGTAGCTTTGAAATGTGACAAAAAAATTATTATATTAATTCTGGATTAGGTTGTACTCTATGTGGAGCTGATGAAGGGAAATTTATAGAAGGTCTAATATAAATGTAAGATGTGCAGGTGCAGTACCGCAAGCTGCACCTAGAGGTCCCTAGTGAGCATCATAAACTTTGAAGATATGGTAAATCCACCCTACCCATAATGCATTGCATGCAAGACAGTACCACAGTACATTCAATATATACAATTAGTAGCTTTAAAATGTGACAAAATTATTATTATATTAATTCTGGATTAGGTTGCACTCTATGTGGAGCTGATGAAGGGAAATTTATAGAAGTTCTAATATAAATGTGAGATGTGTAGGTGCAGTACCGCAAGCTGCGCCTAGAGGTCCCTAGTGATCATCAAACTTTTGGACACATATGGTACTCCCATAATGTTAAAAAAACAGCTCCTATAATGCATTGCATGCAAGACAGTACCACGAGTACATTCAAATAGCTATGTTCTTATATACAATTAGTAGCTTTGAAATGTGACAAAAGAATTATTATATTAATTCCGGATTAGGTTGTACTCTATGTGGAGCTGATGAAGGGAAATTTATAGAAAGTCTAATATAAATATGAGATGTGATAGGTGCAGTACCGCAAGCTGCTCCTAGAGGTCTCTAGTGAGCATCATAAACTTTGAAGATATGGTAAATCCACTCTACACATAATGCATTGCATGCAAGACAATACCACAGAACATTCAATATATACAATTAGTAGCTTTAAAATGTGACAAAAGAATTATTACATTAATTCCGGATTAGGTTGGACTCTATGTGGAGCTGATGAAGGGAAATTTATAGAAGGTCTAATATAAATGTGAGATGTGCTAGGGAATAAAGTAACCACTGCCAACCTTGTTTAGGACCAAGTGAGTGTCCTGTCTGAACGCCTTTAAGAAAATAGTGCCTTGAGGCTGGAATTAAAACCTAGTGCGTAGCAGCACATGTATTAGGGGGTGTCCTCATGGGAGGTTACAAAAAGAGACAAGGTGGTACTAAGGAGGGACTACAAAGCCACCATTTACAAATGACAGGGACAGGAGCCAATTAAATAGATGGGTGGGAAGTAGGCGGAGCTTGTTGCACATATCCTGAATACAGCATGTCTCGAAGAGACAGTGCAAGCGCCGCCTAGGCGAGACCTAAAAATAACTGGAGAGGAATTCCCCTAACGCAGATTTCAAGAGTGAAAAACAACAGTAATACTAAGCGTTGGCAGGATTCTACAAGCAAAATAGTGTTTGAGAAAAACAAATTATCCAGCAAAGACTAATTTTATGGGCACTTTCACCTGCAGGTGAATTGTGCAGTGGTGATAACTTTGATGTCAATCACATTAAAGTTTCAAAGTCTCCCAACTTCACAAATCTTTGCCAGCAAAGTTCGGAAATCAGTACTATTACACAAATGCACATCTTTAATTGGGCAACGGTAAAGTGTCACTCAAAGTATCACACCAAACATCAATGATAGGCACGATACTAAAGTGGAAATGTCACACATAAGTACAATGTAAACACGGTAGCTATGTGAACTTCAGGCTGTCATCTACCTGGTAGTGGAGCAGGTGGCAACGGGAGAGGAGTCCATTTGTTGCATTGAAGCTGATGTCTGGGTTTCGAATGACTGCGTGCATGATGCTAGTGTGCCACAACCCATATTGTGATTGTGCAGCACTGCCTGGTTGGTCACTTTAATACTCTCACTGGCATGACTTAGGTTTCTGAATAGCTGGTTTGTCTGCGCAGCAATCCTGCAAAAGGGCAATGCATGCCACGGTTGCCATCTGTAGCTCACCATTTTGTAGTGAGCACAGGGACCAGAGCCGTAGTTTTCCTGTGCACTGTGCATGCTGTGCTGCATATCCTCATTTTTAAAGTGTAACCACTGAGAGGAACCTACCCAGGGCTGCAGTGACAGCAGTACTAATCAGGAACAAGTGTCTGCCAGGCATGGAAAACAGCATAGGCACGTTGGCTCACCTTAGCTGAGCCCACCCATCTGAATATTTCGATCAGAGAGACAGGTGGGGACTCAGGTGGGTTAGCGCAGGTCATATCCATGGCTCTGTATAGGGATTGAGATTCAAATGGTGTGATGTTTTGCTGGGGCAGGTTGAGTAATGGCCCAACTCTGCAGCACTTAAGAAAAACAAATCTGAAAATTGTGATTAATGATTGCATTGACATTGAAGCCAACTGAAACACAGAGTACCAGCCTTCAAATAAATTGCTGGTGCACAGGACAGACACTGGCAGAAATTATTAAACACAGGTTTACTAAAGCTTCAATGGGATATCAAGGGTACCAAGGACAATAATGTAAGCATGCATAACAGAGGTCTTGCTTCTCTTTGGGTAAAACAAGACAGCATTATTTTGGGTTTATTGGAACCCTGATAATCCTGGGTCCTACTGCCACTGCATATGCTCCTCCAAGTATAGCTTGTAGATTGACCAATGGATATGTAATGACAATTTTGATAGTGTAATGAAACAGTTGTTTTCACAAATTCACATTTTAGAAGCTTACGGCTACTGTAAATGAGAAATATCATACAATGAGTATAGACGTACCTATGGAAGAACTTAGGGCCAAATGTAGGAACACAAACATTTGTGATGATTTGTGATCATTTATTTGTGATTTCTCATTAAAATGATCACCACCATGCCACTAGAGGAGGCAACTAAATCCACTCTTGCACCAGATGCTGTCACTGGATATTATTACATCTGCAGCACCATCAGCAGCTCTGTCTTCGTAACCATAAACCATACAAAATTGGTGCGTATTTTACACCACCAGTATGTATCTAGGGTTATCACACATTCAAAATTAAGATCTAAAATGCACATTTTTAAAATAATATATACCACCAGTCTTTAGGAAATGTGAAAGGCATTGTGAGAGTTGTAGTAATGTGAAAATAACATTAATCATTATGGAGTAATGTATATTTGTCCAGACATAAAATGTTCCACACCCATGTATTTGAAGTAGTTAGATGACATAAGTAACACCCATGACCCATAACACACCCTCCTGACATGCACTTCTCATCTACCTTCCACATGGATGTTGATTCACAAAAATCCTGAGGTAGTGGAAGTGATATCAAATGCCCTTTGACCCCAAATGCATCACAGGATGTGATCTCATATAAACGTTCAACTAATGTAATCTTAGGACATCATTGCAGTTACAAGCCATACAATGGGTGCAATGCTGATTGAAAACCACAAAGGTCACAAAAGCCTCTAAAACTCTACTTTAGTTACCACCTGTATTTCAACTAGGGTTCTGTTGTTTGAACATGAAATACCTTGAAAAAACAAGAGACAAGGGGTGTTTTGGGAAAACACGAACAGTTCATTTAATTAAACAGTGCGGGCGGAGATAAGCCACAGTCAGAGGGTCTGAGAACTGTCTCAATTTACAATCGGTCTAACATGGGTTTTTATACAGTTCATTGAATGCAATAAAATAGTTCTGCCAATCCTTTTTTGGGAAGGAATGTGAACCTCTATCTTTGGAGTCATAAATTAATGTATTGGATGAGGAATCCAGGTGGGTCTCGACCTTACGTGGGCACAATGTAGCCAGTGGGTAATGTGTCCAGATGTCCGGCATGGGGAGTGCGTGATCACCGCGTGTACTGTGTATGCTGTGTCCTGATTGGCTATGTGTTTCTAACGTCATGTGGCATCTGACTTTATGGTATTTTGGGAGCGCGTGCACCCCTCCAGTCATGTGTGCTTTATTGGGGCCAATCTCTCTGGACCATTGTGGTGACTCTGCGTCTATCTGTGGGATTGATCTGTGATTTCCTGTTCGTGCATTTGGTAACTACGTGTCGGCCCACCTGTGAGCTGTCAATCAGTGACCTTGGGCCTGGGTCTCAGAGCATGCCTGACTACGTATTTCTGAATCGGGGTTGACGTGAAGGTCACAATGGGCAAATTTTGTCAGTAAATATGTGATTTGATTTTTATACATGAATGTATCATTATTCATATTGACATGGACTTTTTCAATATTATAAGTTCAACCAAGCTAAGCAAGAGGCATAGATATCACCTCGTCTGCTACAACCATCATATGCAAAAGGATATGGCCATATGCAAGGTTAGAAATATTTTATAATGCAGACCACGTGACTAGAACTGTGATCAGATGTATGGGATCTATGTCAGAGGTAAGTACTTTTGCAATCTACGTAAGCTTAAACGTGGCTCCACATATATGCCCGATAAAGCCTTGAAAAAGCCCCAAGTAAGACCTTCCACCAAGGGGCAAAACACATGTTGGCTTTCTCTTTATCTTCACTGTCTTAAACCTTGTCCACCTAAATCGTATACAATCATTACTTTAATCAGACTTAAGTACTCTCTAGGGAGCTAATTTTTTATCAATCAGTTGGAAATCTAAATTAAATTATATTACAGTGTTGTTTCTGTTATTGATCGAATACAAATCTTTTCAGATTGGGGCTGCCTCTGTGCAGTTGGATCTTATTTTTGGCGAAGCCTTGATCACTAATGGGCCTTTTGGCCTAATTAAGGATGAACCTTTGGGGACCTATATTAGGCCTAAAATATGGCCTATGGATGTAGTAGAAATATATATTAATTCACCCGCAGAGAGTGCAGTTAGCATACCCATTTGTACCCATTGTGTATGCATGAGGGAATGGTGAGCAGTCAAAATATCGAAAATTAAATATTGACATACACTAATATCGAGGTGACAATATCGAAGGGACAGAATATCGATGTTAAGAATATCGATGGACAGAATATCGACCCTAAGGTAAGTAATATCGATTTTTTTTATATCGATGTAAGTAATATCGAAGTTAGTAATATCGAAATCAAATATATCGATGTTACTAATATCGATGTTACTAATATCGATATTTGTATTATTGTTATGTATTTTGTTATGTGTTTAATATGTATGTGTTATATGTGTTTTTGTTAAGTGTTCTACTTGTCTAAAAATATATGTATACAATTTTTATATGTTAATAATGTTTTATTTAAGTTATTCTTTTTTTTTTAGTACCGTAGCGGGTTGTGGGTTTATAGGGGAATAGGGTGGGAAGTAATATAATTATACTAAATTAATTATTAATTTTTAGGAATTATAAATTAATTTTAATTATTTTTTGCGTTTAATTTCTGTAGCGGGTTGTGGGTTTATAGGGGAATAGGGTGGGAAGTAATTTAATTGTAATTAAGTTATAATTTATTTTAATTAATTGGTATTGATAATTATATTATTGTTAATTAATTAATAATTGGTAATTAATTTTTATTAATTGGTTATTAATTTTTATTAATTGATTAATTGTTCATTATGTTAAGTGTATTATTTTATTATTGGAGTGTGTTGTGCGTTTATAGGGGAATAGTGTTGGAAGTAATTGAAATCTAATTAAGTAATTATTAAATTTATTGTTGGGTATTGATAATTAATTTATTGGACATTATTTATTAATTGGTAATTTTTTTAATTAGAATTTTTTGGTTCTGAAAATTAATTTATTGTTGTTTTATCATTAATTGGTAATTAAATATTATTAAATATTATTTATTGATAAATGTAATTAATATATTAATAAGTAATTATTAATTGGGAATTAATGTTTAATAATTATTATTATTGGTATAAAAAAGCAGTTAATTGTTCAATATTAGTTAATTGGTAATTAAGTTTTAATAATTCATATGTTTTTTGTTATTAAAATATTTTATTGTTCAATATTTATTATTTGGTCATTAATATTTATTAATTATTATTTATTGGTATTTATTATTAATTTATTGTTAATACATTTTTCATTGGTAATTATGTTTTTAATAATTATTTATTGGTATTTGTAAATAGTTTAGAGTTATTTAATAATTCATTAATTATTTTAAAAAATTATTTTATTTATAAGTATGTTATTTTTAACTTCTACGCTATCCAACACTTTCCCTACTGTTGCACTCTCTGGAGTTGGAATATTAATTTTTACCCTTACGCTATCCAACGCTTTCCCTACTGTTGCACTCACTGGAGTGGGAATATTAATTTTTACCCTCCCGCTATCCAACGCTTTCCCTACTGTTGCACTCACTGGAGTGGGAATATTAATTTTTACCCTCCCGCTATCCAACGCTTTCCCTACTGTTGCACTCCCTGGAGTGGGAATAGTAATTTTTACCCCTACGCTATCCAATACTTCCTCTACTGTTGGACTCTCTGGCGTGGGAATAGTAATTTTAAGCTCTACGCTATCCAACATTTTTCTTACTGTTTTTTTTTTGGGAGTTGCAATAGTAGTTTTATTCCCTCCGCTATTTAATATTTTTTGTATTATTTTAGTTAATGTAGTATATAATTAATTTTAAAAATATTAAAAGTAAATTACATTTTTTAAATTTGTTATACATAATTATTAAATTTTTATTTATGTTATTGTTTTATGTGTATAGATGTATTTGTAATTTATATTTTTTAATAATTTATAATTTATTAAAATAATTATTAAAACTGATATTAAGTAAGTATATATATTATATATTATATGTATATGTTTAATTAATATTTTATTAAATTATATATGTTACTTATTAATTTTAAACATTATAACATATTTTTAACTATGTATTATTTAGTTTATTTTACATATTTTTTTAACAAAAAAAACCCGATATTTTTAATAACGATATTTTTGACATCGATATTTTTTTCTCGATATTTTTGTACTTACCATGTTGTAGATAGGATATCGATATTGTTGACATCGATTTTCTTGCTCCGATATTTTTGTAGGTCGATTTTTTGACCTTCGATATTTTGTCAGTGATCCTGAGGGAATAGGTGTCTATTCACTAATGCTCTCACAAGGGGTCCCAACCAATCCCTAAATGCAAGGCAGCCCTGGCAAAAGACAGAGGGGCCGATTCCGATCTCGGCCGGTAGGGCTCCGAATCGGATTCGGCTTAACCGGATCCGATTCGGAGCCCTATTTCCCGACCGATTCGTACGTGCTTCCGGACGAGCGAGTACGATGCGAAATCGCCGACCGACTCGTTCGGGCGTCCCAACCGCTCCGACCGACACGTTCCCGGGTCGAACCGCACCGACCGACTCGCTCGGACACGACTCGCACCGTGCAATGGAGACGTTCCCCGGCCGGGTAAGTACGATGCGTGCCGCGAGCAGTCCGACCGACACGTGCCGCCCGGCTCGAAAGAGCAGTCAGAGCCGTACTTCGGGGGTCCTTGTAGGACCCCCCTGTACGTGTAGCCACGCGAGTCGCACACAGGGGGGACCCATGGGTCCCCCCTACCTGTGCGTGTACGGCGCGAGTCGCTTCGCCGCGTACACGCTGTAGGGGCGCCCTTGTTCGCCTCGCACCCATTGAGGCAATGGGAGCCCGCGAACGCGTTGTACGACCGGCTCCCATTGACTTCAATGGGAGTCCGACCGACTCGAGTACGATAGCATACGGACGCATCGTACTCGTTCGATCGGGCTGCACAGGTCCGATTCGGTCGGAAATCTCTCCGGGTCCGGCTCGGTCGGAGAGATTTCCGGCCCGAATCGGAATCGGCCCCAGAGTCTAATTTCAAACCGAGGGCTCATCCTTCACAGATATGCAGAATCAAGCCCTGCATATACATATGCATTGTCCAAAAGTAGACTAATTTATTGCATTACATTTATAAAAAAGAATCTTAAAAAATATTCAATACCCAAACAACATAATTGACCAAGCTGGGAAAGTCAGTTATTTTTATCACAGAATATTCATCAGTAATTGTTTTATAAATATCCGTACACACAGACACATATATAATACAGAAGAGGATCTATTAGGAGCCCTCTTTTTAACACCCATATCTTAGCTGCACATTCCACACCTGTGGAATGTCAAGGAGGCATTCCCTCATTTCAATGGAGGCATACCAATGCAAATGAGGGAAAATCTTTGCCCATCTGCCTGGACCATACTGATAGAGAGCCACTCTCTAGCATATTATGCCAAGTAGGAAATGTCACATGACTAGTGCACTCCCTAGGGGTTTCAGAAAGTCCCTGGACGTTTCTGGTGCACCAACCAAAGGCAAGCCAGGCCACAAGCAGTGAAACTTGGGACAGCAGTTTTAAGCCAATGTTTTGTCTTTCACTGCTGCACTCTACCCAGTGCAGCTTCTGATTCAAAGTTCACACCAGTGGCTGATACAGTACTTGTTTTCCAGATTCATGGTCTTGTAGCACTGGACATGCCCAAAGAAGCTGTGCACTGGCGTAGACTTCCACTCTGCCTTTGATTTCATAGTGTTGTGCAGAATACATGCACATCATTTCATAGCAGAGGATCGTTCAACAGTTCTTCTAGGACAGATCATGAGCATCCGTTTATGACAAGTTTTGTGGTCCTTCTGTATGTACTTCAAAGTTCTTTCTTTCCTCTCTCTTCTCAAATCTCTTTCCTCCCTTGTCAACCGTCTTGCCTGTCTCTCTCTCCTACCCTGTCCCTCACATCGTCTTGTTTTTATGCCCATGTCCACTCTCTCTTCTCACTTTGCTTTCCTGCCCACTTCACCTCTCCTGCCATTTTTACTCTTCTTTCTTATCTGTTCCCTCCAACTGTTTAACGTTTTTATCTTACTTTTCAATATCACCTGTTACTGCGTCACCTGCCTCTCTCGCTATATCTTTCCCTTTCATCTCTCTATTTATCATGTTCTCTATTCCTCAGCTGTCGCTACATCTGTGGAAGAGGCTCTTTCTCAAATGTGTCAGGAATTTTCTTTTTTTTCTCACCACTCTTTCCCTCAGCTGTCTCCTTGCTGTGCCTTTGATCCTCTCTCTGGCTTACCTGTCTACCTCTCTATCTTAGTTGACGCTTTCTTACTTTCCTCTATCTCTTTATCATCCCTTTCTCACAAGTCTCCCTTCTCGGTCTCACTTTTTCATCTATCTCTTTCTTACCTCTGTCATGCACCTGTCTGTACATCACCTTTCTTCCTCTCCACTGCCCCAATATCTATCAGTTGTCTCTTTCTCTATCTCTCGCTCTCCCTATCTCTCTCTTTATAAACCCTGTCTCTCACCATTCTCACCTGTTCTCACCTGTCTTTCAGTTGTCTTTCACATCTTTCTGTCTCTTTATCACCCCTACTTTTCTTTTAATCACCTCTCTATCTCTACTTTTTCCTTCTCCCTAGTCACTGTGCCTTTATTATCTTCTTGTAACACATATCCCACACCCATCCAGATATTTATTTCACATACATCTGCCTCTTATCAACACACTCATGTCTTGCCCTTTCAGCTCTCTCTCACCGTGTTCTATTTATGTCTCAGCTCTCACCTGTCTCCCTTCTATTGTGGCTATCTCAATCACCTACATCACACCAGCTAACCCTCCATACCTCTTTGAGCTATTTGTGTCTAAGCTGCTGTCTCTTTATCACCTCTTACTCTTTCAGCTATCTTCCTGGCTCTAATCTCTTGCATCAGATTCTCTTTTTTCCTTCACTTTTCTCCCACTGTCTCTTTGAACAAAGATGTCCCCACCTGTCTCTCCCCTCTCACCCCCTTTCTCAGATGTATCTTTCTCACCTTCCTGTCTCTCCTGAATTATTAATTACTTCTCTCATCTGTGTCACACCTCCATCTCTATCGCTTTCCCTCATCCATTTCTTTCTCACCTCTCTATATATCACCTTCCTTACACCTGCCCCCTTACCCACCTCTCTCAGCCGCCTCTTACCTCTGTATCACCTCTTTCTAAATTGTCTTCCACTCGCTCTCTCAGCAGTTTACACTTCTCACCAGTCCATTTCCACCTCACAATTGTTACTATCCCCTCTGTGTCTTTATTACTCCCTTTCCCTCACACCCGTACCCTCTCTCTTCCTCTCTGACTCTCTTTTAGCTTACTAAAACCAGTCTTTCTTTATCATCTCTTACATCTGTTTCCTAATCTCCGTATCAGTCTCTTTAAAATGCCTCGGATACACCTTTCTCTCACCTTTCTTGTAGGTGCAGCTTTTTCACCTGTCACACCTCTCTGCTGTGTCTTTCTGGCCTGTCTCACTTTCACCACTGTCTCCCCTATAGTCCTCTTTTGTGTCTTTCTCATATGTCTGCCCTGCCTGTCACATCTCTGTCTTTCAATCTGTCTCAGCTGTTTTTTTTTCCCTGCTGTCTTAAACTTCTCTCTTGTCTCCCCCTCTCACACGTTTGTCTCTGTCTCTCCAACATATATCTCTGTATCTCTCTGTCGCTCTCAGGGGCATATTCCAAAGAACGAGTGATAACCACCGCAAATTTAGCTTAACGCAACTTTGCATATCGCAGTCTATCTCGGGAAAACAACGCCGTGTTAACCTAGTATTCTCAACCTGGCGGTACCATGCGATAGACCCACAATAACGCGTCAAATGTCCGCGTTAAAATCAACGCGATGCCGCAAAAATGCGAAACACTAATGCAAATAAAGTCGCGATGAGGCCAACCGCGATACAAAAATCAGCGATAACCAGCGACAGGCCTGCAATTCCCACGCGTCATGAGGGAAAATGCACAATAAAAGCAGAACAAGAAAAAAAAATGAAATAAACTGCGTAGCAACATGGGTGCACCCGAAACCAGTGCCCAGGTCAACGCGAACCCCACAAGCCCCACAGACCACCTGGAAGGAACCTCGAGGTCGGGGAAGGCCAAGGAGAAGAGGAAGAGGAAGACGGGGTACAGTCCGCATGACAACCGGATCGTCCTCACGGAGGTGACAGAGCACGAACAACAACTGTCCGTCACCTCCACTGTGTCATTGGCAACACAGACGGAAAAATGGCAATCCATCGTGAATGCAGTTGGAGTGTCGATGAGGCCAAGATACGCTGGCATGATGTGAAAAGCCAAACCAAGCAGAAACCCGCTGGCAACAGGAAGGCAGCAACGGCGAATGGAGGTGGGAGTCCAGCGCCACAGGAGGAGCTGGAGCAAATGGCGGCCACAGTCATCAGTGAAGAGACAGTGCAAGGAGTCGTGAGTCCTGATACAGCTCAACATGACCTGACACAACATCAACAGGGTGAGTAATGAACAGGGCCTGGGGGGACGGGGGGACGGGCACAATGGCACACATGCACACTGACGTGTAGCACACCGCACACCCACAACGACCCTGGGTCATGTCCCTGATCCCCGTGGCACACTGCAGCACACATACAAACATCAAGTAGGCCCCCGTCCACCAGGTGCCCAAAGGGGTCACACCCCACACATCACCAAGTCCACGACACACACATGCACCCGTGCGAAACACAGCTAAGATGCGTATGTGAGAGCGACACTGACAATGCAAGTGACACCACATGACGAGCAGCATGGCTGGAGTACAATCACCATGACATTGTGCACGCCACGAGACCGAGGTGGCTGAGTGTGGACCACATCCGGAAAGGAGCAGGTCACACTCTGACACATCCACGTGCACAAACAACCACTGACGGCAACAATACATCTGCAGACAAACAATGCACAAGAGTACAAAAACCGTCCAAGAGCACAAATGACCCAAGTCGCCAACATCACAGCACCTTCAAAGCACAAAAGTCAAAGGCACACCGCCTCCAAGGGATAAGGGGCAGCAAAATCACAGCTGCAGGTGCGACCCTCCCAAAATGCAGCACACACACATAGCAATGCCAGCATATCCACATGGACGACAATGTGGTATACAGTGCAACACTTACACTGCAGAACAGAGGACACAACTGGGTCTGCCTGTATGTAGAAAATGGCCAATCACATCTGACATAGCAGGGAACTGTGAGATGCAAATGTACGTGTACAACCTCACCTACGTCATATAGTCCATATGTCCACTGTCCCGCATCAAATAGTCCACTCCTCACAAACAGTCACAATGTACATTGTCATGCAGTCTGTATGTAAACCTGAATAATACGTAAACATACATGCCAACACAATGTCAACAAGCATCTCCCCTTCACATTGCAGAGGGACAAACAACACCTCCAGCAGAGCAGACCAGACAACTCCACAGTGATTCTGAAGAGGACCTCCACACTTCCGACACCGACGCCCTACAACAGTTCATGGACATCTTCGGGCAATCTGCCCCCATGAGCAGGGCAGCCCAGCTGCATCGAGGATACCCCACCCCATGCACAGACAACACAGCTGGGCACACGCACAACCACGGCTGGCTCCCAGCAGCACACCCAAGCACACATCGCATTCCAAGGCCAGGTGTCAGACTGCCAGAAGGGGGTGTCCGAACAGGTGCGGGTGGGGTCCCACCTCATGGAAGCCGAACTAGATCACATACGTGGGTGTCTAAGTCCCATCATGGACCACTTACACTCCCCAAAGGAGACACACACTGCAACAGAGACACCCGCATCTGCACATTTCCAGGACTGACCACACCCAGAGCCACGGGATAATCATCCACACCCCCATGCTGGACTGGCGCACGCCGGCCCAGTCCACTCCTCTTACATATTGAGTGGGGGACGACAAAGCTACATGTGCAATGTCTCACACTCTGCCTGCGGTGACATGGCTGCGTCCTCTGTACATGGCACAATGTGATGTTGTCGGGCCGGGGCCCGAATGCATACATCATGAGCACACGAACACACTCATAGAGCTCTTGAACTGGCCACGGGCACGTGCGCCCGACACCTTTATTGGCATAGTCACATGTACAGTGACGCATGTGCTGGATGTGTGTGGGGTGAGTGTCAGCCAGCCCTCAGGGAGTCGTTGGTGCTGGCAACAACTTGAACAGTGATCACAATTGAAGCAGAAACATTATACACCAGCATAACAGAAACAACTGTGAAGCATCATGGTTGTAGCCGGAGAGAGTAGAGTGTTCACCCAACGTGCAAGCAGAATGGTCCTTGATTCGTTGTGCACTGAGTAAGTGGCACCTGAAAGGCTGAGCAGGGTATCAAGCTGATGATGGCACCCACGACAGGTGTGAGCAACTCTGACAGTCTGGCAGTTAGACACTTACGACTCTGGCACCTGTCGTTTGGAGTTGGTCCTGGCGGTGGTGGCGTGTGCATCCTGCGGTAATGCGACGTCCGGGCAGGCCAGGACTCGATCTGATGTGCGAGCCCAGGTGGACCGCAGTTGAGGCCGGAAGCAGCGGACAGCGCAGGGCCACAGAGACATGGCGTTGAGGCCCCCCAGGCCATCGGAACAGAGGCCATCGGACATGCCCTCAGGTTGGGGCCATGATTTGAGCTGCACAGAGTTAGTGGGCCCCGATGCACTGCGGCGGGCACAGCCACACCGCCACGGGACGGTGACTTGCGGTGCAGTGAGATAGTGCCACGCTAGGTGAGCGGGTCCTCGTCGATGTTGAAGGTGAATGTCGCGGAGGTTTGTGGGGGACAGTGGAAGGGCTCCTCCAGGGCATGATGCAGTGGGTGTCTAAGTCCCATCATGGACCACCTACACTCCCCAAAGGAGACACACACTGCAACAGAGACATCCGCATCTGCACATTTCCAGGACTGACCACACCCAGAGCCACGGGATAATCATCCACACCCCCATGCTGGACAGGCGCACGCCGGCCCAGTCCACTCCTCTTACGTATTGAGTGGGGGACGACAAAGCTACATGTGCAATGTCTCACACTCTGCCTGCGCTGACATGGCTGCGTCCTCTGCACATGGCACAATGTGATGTTGTGGGGCCGTGGCCCGAATGCATGCATCATGAGCACATGAACACACTCATAGAGCTCTTAAACTGGCCACGGGCACGTGCGCCCGACAGATTTATTGGCATGGTCACATGCACAGTGACGCATGTGCTGGATGTGTGTGGGGTGAGTGTCAGCCAGCCCTCAGGGAGTCGTTGGTGCTGGCAACAACTGGAACAGTGATCACAATAAAAGCGGAAACAGAAAACACCTGCATAACAGAAACAACTGTGAAGCATCATGGTGGTAGCCGGAGAGAGTACAGTGTTCACCCAACATGCAAGCAGAATGGTCCTTGATTCGTTGTGCACTGAGTAAGTCTGGCAGTTAGACACTTACGACTCTGGCACCTGTCGTTTGGAGTTGGTCCTGGCAGTGGTGGCGTGTGCATCCTGCGGTAATGCGATGTCCGGGCAGGCCAGGACTCGATCTGATGTGTGAGCCCAGGTGGACCGCAGTTGAGGCCGGAAGCAGCGGACAGCGCAGGGCCACAGAGACATGGCGTTGAGGCCCCCCAGGCCATCGGAACAGAGGCCATCCGACAATCCCCTCAGGTTGGGGCCATGATTTGAGCTGCACAGAGTTAGTGGGCCCGGATGCACTGCGGCAGGCACAGCCACACCGCCACAGGACGGTGACTTGCGGTGCAGTGAGATAGTGCCACGCTAGGTGAGCGGGTCCTCGTCGATGTCGAAGGTGAATGTCGCGGTGGTTTGTGGGGGACAGTGGAAGGGCTCCTCCAGGGCATGATGCAGAGGGCAGAAGCCAGCCGGAAGCGGCAAATGGAGGAGTGGAATGCTACAGCAGCGTCTTGGCAACATAGTCAGTATCACCAACACGATGATGAAGACAACCCCCAAACCATGGACTCAGTCTCCAACAAATCTCAAGAAGTAAGTGTCCATGGATGTCGGGGAACAGACTTAGTGGCACCTGAGCTGTGAGGGGATGCAGTCTGCGACGTGGCCAGTACAATGTTATCAGCTCGGCCATAAATGATTCATGACTGAGTTCCCAATGTGTGACCTACTCAACCGCTGTGTGGTCCGGAGGCAGCGGGCAGCGTGGGCCAACCACTGTTCAGCAGGCTCCTCCTGGAACACTAACACACGGCGTTGAAATGGCATGTGGTGATGACTCGTGGTTGACCGAGGCAGTAGCGACAGAGCTGAGCGGGTGATTAGCCAGCGACGATGCCGTGTCCTGCCTGGTATGGACTGGATTGGATTTGTGTGAGGCCTGCAGGCCCGCAGTGTAGTCCGAAGGCGTAGTCTTCAAGGGCCCACAGACACGTGTGGCTGAGATGCCATGCACATACTTTGTGTCACCACATAGAAGGGAGTATAGTGAGTTAAACTCTGCATTTGCGTGTGTGCTCGGCCATTGCCAAATCAAGACTCAGTCCCAAATGTGTGACCTACTTGACCGCAGTGTAGGCCCGGGGCAGCGGTCAGTAGGGGCACACATCCATGTGTCGTTGGCCCGCGATGCACAGAGTTAGTGACACAAGGGCAGTTGTCGGCAGTGTCCGGACATCTCAGTGAAGATGGTCCTTTTCTCCTCTGGACTGAACCGCGTCTTCCTCTTACTCATCTCCTTGAGTACAATGATAAGGACTCCGCCATGCAGATATCACGACTCAGTTCCACATGTGTGACCTACTTGAGCGTAGTGTATGCCGGAGGCAGCGGTGGAGTACGTAAATGGTAAAGGGGTAAAGCGGGCCTGTGTCGCGGGAGTCGTGATAGTGTGAGGAGGCTGCCAAGGACGCGGGGTTCGGGCTTCGAGTTTGTGCTGGCACGTGGCGGGCCCTCTTCGACACACGCTGGTGTTGGCAGGTGAGCTGTGAGGCCTGGATATGACAGGTTGGGAGTCCAGCGTCCCGTGGTGCAGCAGGCGCATAGGTTCGCAGGCCACAGCGCTCACGGCGAGGGCATCGGCCTCGTGGCGGGGTAGGAGGCGCCGCACTGGCAGGCACGTTTGCCATTCCGGAAGAGGACCACGCCCAGGGCTACATGGTTTTTGTTCACACCCCTACGCTGGCCTTGCGTACGCTGGGCCAGGCCACTCCGCACACGCTTGCAGGGGGGACGTCACAAGCTACATTTCCGCGTTCTTCCCCACTGGCTGTGGCGACATGGTTGCATCCACTGTCCACTGCACTCCACACATCAGCAGTGCATGTGGGCATGGATATGTCTGTGGTCTGCATACTGCTATCTGTCCAGGACATCTCCACCACAGTTGGCATTGTGTACATTCTCATTCATGGGTCACTTGCCTCCTTCGCACATACCTGGTTCCCACCTCTCCCCACATTCCACTATTGTGTGGCTGCGGTGCCATGCCGTTGATGGTTCGTGTACATGGCTGAGCAAGGTTGCCACAGTGAGTTGTGCTGTCGTGTCTGGTGGGTGGGCATGTTGTCTGGCATGTTGTATGTGATTTTGTGACGTGCGCATTGCCAGTGTTGTGAGTTGCATGATTGTGGAGTTGAGGTGTGTGGTGTGTTCATTTGGTACTTACCTACATGCAGTGCATTTCCATGGGGGCCATCCTGGTAACGCTGGTTGATGATGGACTGTCGGGGGATGATGGAATCATGCACACTGCCTGGGTAGTTGGCTGCAACATTGGTGTAGGGTCCCCGCTGGTCCACTATTGCCTGCACATTGATGGGATGCATGTGCTTTCTGTTGCGGTAATTGTGTGTTTTTTCGGCAGGGGGCACAAGTTGCATATGTGTGCAGTAGATTGCCCCCAACAGGTGCGGGACTCCTGCTATGGCGTGTAGTCCTTGCTTGGTCTCCAGCTGTTCCTGCACATTGTGGGGGATGTTTAGGTACTGGGGTACCTGGCTGGTGATGGCATCCAGGACAGGTGTGGGGAACTTGGATGGGGCTGGCTGTGTGTCTCCTCCGACTCTGGCAGATATTGTTTGGGGGGTACGGGAGGCCAACATGTGCAGCACAGCCAGCAGCTTTGTCTGCAGAGGGATGTTGGTTGTCCTCTGTGTTGGTACTGTCAGCCTGTGGGCAATGATGATCCGGATGCGGTGGATGGTTATCCTTTTGAGCCTGTAGTGGGCATTGACATTGTCTGGTGTTAGGTCTGTGGGGCTGGTGCGTTTCCTGAAGGTCTGCTGTTTTTGTCTACGCTGCCTCTGTGGTGGTCCGGGGAGGGGGCGGAGGGGTGCTGGGGCCCTGGGGGTGGTGGCGGAGGGTGTTGTTGCCCTCTCGGGGCTCCGGGATGCATGGTGAGTAGTTCCATGGCATCTGTTGTTCTTCATGTGTGGCTGTGGACTGGTCTCCCTTTGATGGTGCAGGTTGTCGTCTGACTTTACACCAGGTCAGATCAGGTGTTAGATTCCTGCTGCTAACGCGCCTTATCGCCTGTTTTGTGGTCTTATCGCTGATCGGGCTGGTCGTTGAGAATGTTGAGGTGTGGTGTTGTCGCAGATTTTTGCTCGGGAACGCCGACTCTGCATCTCATTAGCGATAGTTGAGGGGGTCATCTGTGGCGATGTTTTTTGCGGCTGCTATTGTGGGTAAAATGGTGTTATGGGCTGTTAACACCAGCTTGTGAATGGTGCGATAAATTTATCGCCATTTTGGCTGCGATAAAGTGCCGCTAACTAGGCGATGTGTCCTTGAGAATATGCCCCTCAGCTGTTTATTTTTCCTTCTCTCTGTGGCTCTATCTCACTCTCTCTCTCTCTCTCTCTCTCACATAAACACACAAACACACATTCTCAAATTTGTCGCTGCGTCTCACTAATCTGATATGTCTTCGTCCTCTCTTCTGGGTTCACCATTGCATCTCGTCATCTCTTGATTCTCTCGTTTCCCTTCCGTCTACCATCTCTCTCTCTCTCTTCCATAACATGCCTAAAGACATCCGGAGACACCGGACATCTTTTGCCACACCCTCTCAACGTGCACCGGTAAATTATGTTGCAAGTTTGTTATTTTTTCAGTTTAGACTCACCCTGCTGGCTACTTGCTTCAGATGCTTTACAATGCACGCTGCAAAAGCATCTCACGCACCCCAGTAGCAAATGGTGGTAACATTTAATTTCAAGGCAGTTACATTTCTGAATTTATTGATGGGAGCCAAATTTGGCTGCGGCTTAAACAATATTTAAAAAAGCTAATTAGATCCCTGTTTAACGTTCCTGGCACTGCCTTAGCAATATCTTAGGACAGAGGTCGAAAGGGCAGTGGCAGGGGTTGCAATCGGCATACCAGTTGTCGCAAATGTGACCAATGGCGACCCAGAAATGATGTGCTCTAACTAACTGTAACACATTAACTCTTCCACACATAGGGCGCCCCTGCAGACTGAGAAAGGAGTTGTTTCAAAAACACAATGCAGCTAAGAATGAAGTAATACTTACAACAAGTCCTGTGTTATAAAACAATCCAACAAGCATCACAGTTCCCCAATGAAATTCAGAGGAACCAAGTAGCACTGTGCAAAGACACCAAGCGCACTTTGTTACAAAGAATGCTCAGTCATGCAGGGAACATTACTGCTAGGCAAGGCTATGTTTAGGAGGGCATGGATGTGTCCAAGACGAGGCTGGTAATGGGATAACTACTAGAATGCAATTCCTTTCATTATAGAAACCCAAGTGATAGTGCAGCACAAACAACTGGCAGACATGAAGGCCTTGGGAAGTAAGAGGTTGAACTGCACACTATGATCAGCAATGGTTTCAATAATGTAACAACCAGCATGAACTCCCCCACCTGAAGACTTTTACTGTACTAATAAGAGCAACACATAAAAAAGTCGGTGGCACCTTATACTTGCAATTATCAAATGATATGGACGAGACTGGCCACAGCCACCAGTGTCCTCTCACGCCACACAGGGTAAGATGGCAGCAGTGTCATCTCACGCCACGCAGGGTAAAATGGCAGCAGTGTCATCTCACGCCACGCAGGGTAAAATGGCAGCAGTGTCCTCTCACGCCACACAGGGTGAGATGGCAGCAGGGTCCTCTCACGCCACGCAGGGTAAGATGGGAGCAGTGTAATCTCATGCCATGCAGCGTAAGATGGCAGCAGTGTCCTCTCACGCCACACAGGGTGAGATGGCAGCAGGGTCCTCTCACGCCACTCAGGGTAAGATGGCAGCAGTGTCATCTCATGCCATGCAGGGTAAGATGGGAGCAGTGTCCTCTCACGCCACACAGGGTGAGATGGCAGCAGGGTCCTCTCACGCCACGCAGGGTAAGATGGGAGCAGTGAAATCTCATGCCATGCAGCGTAAGATGGCAGCAGTGTCCTCTCATGCCACACAGGGTGAGATGGCAGCAGGGTCCTCTCACGCCACTCAGGGTAAGATGGCAGCAGTGTCATCTCATGCCATGCAGGGTAAGATGGCAGCAGTGTCCTCTCACCCCACACAGGGTGAGATGGCAGCAGGGTCCTCTCACGCCACACAGGGTAAGATGGCAGCAGTGTCATCTCATGCCATGCAGGGTAAGATGGCAGCAGTGTCCTCTCACGCCACACAGGATGAGATGGCAGCAGGGCCCTCTCACACCACGCAGGGTAAGATGGCAGCAGTGTCATCTCATGCCATGCAGGGTAAGATGGCAGCAGTGTCCTCTCACGCCACACAGGGTGAGATGGCAGCAGGGTCCTCTCACGCCATGCAGGGTAAGATGGCACCAGTGTCCTCTCACGCCACACAGGGTGAGATGGCAGCAGTGGTCTAATGCATGTGTGCTGTAGCAAAGAGCTTGGGTCATGTAAAGACTACACATGCTTTCTAGAAAAAGTGTTACTCCTACACAGGAAAGTAAGGAGGGATCTAATATAAAAAAAAGTACATCAGTGGCTGAGGTCAACATAGGGTTTCACCCTAGATTTTACAGTGAAAAGTCAACTGGACGTAAAGCAGAGTCAGAAATACAAAGGGTCACTGGAAGCAAAGCATCCAACAAGAAAATGAAAAAGAAATGGTAGATAAAGAAAATGTTATTTTGTTATTCATTGTCTTGCATGCAGGATTAAGAGAATACTGTAGTGCACCTCCTCATGTCATTTTGCTGATATTTTTTTATTACTTTTGAGAATTTTAAATGGATATGCTATTTATTTTGGTATTGTAAGATGGCGCCCTCTATGAAATTATTTTGAATGTATGCAAATCGTTTATTGCTCGAGGAGATTTAGAGATTGGGATTTTTTATGTTTGATTAATTGACTGAAATAGCATGCACATTACAATTTTGACATTTTTAGTACAACTAATAACATTTACATGTATTATGAGAAGACACCAGATATCTTGATAGATGAGATGCCCAATAGGGCAATACAAGATAGATGGATTAATAGATGGACTAATATTACAAAGTGATGAATTAGTAAATTACATGATTATCTGTGATTTCGGTTTGTCATAATCATGTTGGGGCTTGATGAACCATATAAACTGCTGAATCCTTACTTGACATATAAAACTAATTGTTGACACCTTTGTAAAAGAAAATGAAAAAAAAAGCACACTTGGTGCACATTTTATGTTGAAGTGTCTAGAGAAACAGATCATAAAGAAATTAGGGCCTGATTACGAGTCTGGCGGTCCATGGACCTCCAGACTCGTGGTGGCGATGATCTGTCTGCCGAATTGTGACTCACTGAGTTGTTCCGGTGGTGGACCGCCGGCTGCACTAGGGAACCACCGTTCCCTGGCTGTGGCGCGGCAGAGGGGGCAATATAATATGCTGAGCGGGACTGGCAGCGGCGGCCGGCACAGGTAAGTGCGGTGGGTGGTGGGGAGGGGCGGGGGCAGGGTGGGAGCGGGGGAAATTCGACAGACGATGGAATAGGTATAATAATATAAATAACACCTATTCCGTCATCTGTTGGCTTCACCCCTGCCATGCCCTGCCGCGCCCCACCGCTCACCACGCTTATCTGTGCCGACCTCCGCTGTGGACTGACACAGTCTTGCTGAGCATATTATGAGTTCCTCCACTGCCAGTCTTTTCACTGCGGTGAGCCTGCAACGAAAAGGCTGGTGGTGGGGTAACAAAGGGGGCCCCCATACCTTCCCATGCAGATGCATTCAGAGGGGCACAACATGTGCCTCCCTGTCTACTTGCACCCCCAGTTCCAGCACTGCTGGACTTCACATTTTTGTTGTTCCTATTGCGATACCCTTTTACAGGGCACTGCGTGGGAACAGCAAAAGGACCGTCTGCCTGCACGAGTTCAACCTGTAATCAGGCTGGCCGTCTTTGCGCAGCTTTGGCGGTGCTGTGGTGGTGCAAAGCCACCGCAGCACCGCAAAAGTTGTAATCAAGCCCTTAGTTACTGGATCCTAAAAGCATCCAGAGAAGAGTAGACTAGATGGAAATTGCTGGTTCGAATAACATAGCTTTGTGCTTAGTAAGATTTCACCGTATTCTTTTAACATGGAATCGAAATGTGAATGTGATGACTCACCCTAACCAGCGATTAATTAATTAAACTAATGTAATTTAGAATGAACTTATGTGTGCATTTTAAGGAGTCACATATTTGAACTCCATGTTTTATAGAGGTGAAGTGGTAAATTCCTTGAAATCTCAACAGAATAATCTCTACATGTAATAAGGAGAATTACTAGAAACAATTTAGTTGAATTATACTTCGAAATTATTCTATATGTTGGTACCTTCGAAATGCAGTAATGTGCCATAGTTATATGTGCAAATTGCAATGGAACTAAACTGCTTTATAAATTACATAGACCTTAAAAAGAATATAGAGATTCAAAAACTTTAGAATGAAACATGTATTCCTATTAATTTATATTGTGTATTTCATGAACTAAAATTCAGTTAGGCTTGCATTTCCTTTCTCGTGCTCGATTCTGTTCTCATGAAAAGGCATCATACATTTGGAGTGTGGGTTGAAACTGTGTTTCCGAAGACATGTTCCCATGCACATACCAGAACTATTCGCAACAAAATCGATACAATGGGAACATCTGCCATGAGAAATTGTCCTTTTCAACTCACTCATGTGCCTTTACTGAAAGATGATTGTTCGAAATAATACATTTTTGAATACTTCGACAGCTTACGTGATGATTTCTACCTTTTTGCTATAATTGTGTCTTCTTTATGCTACACAACAATTGTCCTATACGAACTTACCAATGGACTGAGTGGTCTGATCTGATGAGGTGACCCAGGAGGTGCCACCCCGGAACTGGGAAATTATATTTTCCGTTAGATTGATGTACGGACTGCACATTTCCTTTCCCATTCATTTTGACCCTTGCCATCGTTCCCATGAAGATTGTTTCCTATTGGACTGGGAGACAACTCTTGGACTTGCAGAATCTCTTGACTGGCGCATACACTGTGTTCACTATTCCCAGACTTCTTTCCCCCTCAGGAGAGAATCTTTGAACTGATATGGTTCATGCCCTTTCCTGAACTCTCCTTTCAGAACTCTGGTAATTTGATGGCCCGGGAACTATAAATATGATTATTCTGTACTCTTAAATTTAAATGCCTGAGATTGATGTATTTACTTTCTAAACTTACTGATAAATTCTAACCACTTAAAATCCTGTTTCTGTCTCTCTATGACTGGCCTCCAATAATTGATTGTGCATTTCCATAGTCTTAATGAGGGATGGGAATTCTAATAGAGAAGTTTCTAGTCAACAGGTCATAATTTACTATTTTGCATAGCTTTAACTGAATTACTTGTTTGTATGGTCCTAGTTCGTCTAAATTTCTTCAGGAGATTTGGTCTAGCAGTAATAATTCTGTACCTGTATAGTGTAGTATTGAGAGTGATATACATGGCTCTAGTTACTAGCTTGCAAGTCAGTTATCCAATTCCTGGTCCTCATTGGATACCTGGATTGGATCCTCAATGCCCAACCCCTCTCAGCACGGTTCAAGGTTCAACGGATGACCAAGTAAATGGGCCCAGTGGCGCTACAGCAGGTTATATTTGGATAAGTATCGGGTCCATAGTACGAAATTTTATTAGTGGTAAACATTAAAAGATGGTGCTTTATTTTCATGGAATGAATTTGCCCTTTGTCTGTGTGCGACTATATGTATAGTGTATGATAAATGGTAACTTTGTCATGAACAAGGCTGTACTGTGCAGCCGAAATGCTTCCACACATGTTCTTTAAAATAAAATAATTGGAAATTACAGTCCCAGACTGCCAGTCTCATCCATATGAAGTGTGGCGATTTTGATATTGAAATGCAGAGGCGGCCACATCCTTCTACAGCACTGCCAATTATTTGTAAGCACCCGGGCATCATAACGCGTTTGGAATAAACAGAATTTAAAAAAGAAAAAAAAATATATATATATATATATTACCTACTGGCGGTCGCCAGTAGATAGTTATAGTTAGCTCAGTTCAGTTCAAATAGCTTTATTCGACAAAATGCATCATAAAAGCATTATTTGACATTTGTACAGTAAAAGAATATATGTTCAATAGAACAGGAAATCTTAAAATACAGAGATCCAATTAAAATGTCTTGATATAGCATTATGAGCGACGTCTAAAACTAGAACACTTTAAAACAAGTTTCACTAAAAAGTCATTGGTCTAATAAAAATATGCACATTTTGCTTTCCACCAATACATTCCTCCCTGGATGTTCAATAGTTATGATAAAAGTATGAAAGAAGAAAGATAAAAAGGGCATGAACCAACAGAGAAGTCAATACATAAAGTGCTAGTGCTATATACAACATAAGACGATATACAGAGATTATAGCGCAACCAAGTGAATACTGCGATTTTTATACCAGTCACATAGCTCATCTTATTAACTGGGGTCTTAGTTACCTAAGTTAAAATCACTCCCCGTAGGGCTTTGGTTCTCACTAGCCAGGCTTGCCCTAAGAACTTAGCCATTCCACATGAGAATAGGACGCTAGGGTCAGATGTTAAAATGCGCAGAGCAACTCGGTGATCGCGGGTACCCATATTACTACATATTGGTTTTAACCATTTAGTCCTTGCTTTGTTGTAAGCAGGACAAGCAAACAGGACATGAGCAACACACTCAACCAGAGCTCCACAGCAAGGGCAACTCTCTGTTATATTCTCGGCTGTGCGCCACTTTGCCATTCGGGTATTAACAGGGAGCGTGCCAAACCTAAACTGAATATACAGAGTCCTATCTCGTGGGACCTGGATCACGTCTAGGTAGGGCTCTAAGCTTCTCATTTGCTTGAACATAAAATACTCCTCTGTCAGTCTCCCCTTATTTGGCTTACTGAGCTCCTGGCTATCAAACCAATCCCAATAGTTGCGCTTAAGTTCCATCTTACTAGGGGGAATTTGGGCCAAGTTGCATCATGGTTTTCTTCACATATGTTATCCACTTGACCCTATGGTCCACATCCAATTCCCTCACCTCCGTTAGAGCTGAGGCGTAATTAGTGAGCTCTTCAGTACGCCTTAGGCGAGCCCAAAGAAGCAGTGGGCGTAGCCTAGCAATTGCTCTAAACGGTCGCCTACCCATATCATACATTAGAGGTGTCAGTGGGGTATTACGGGGGAGCATAACTAAGTCCCACAAAAATTTGTGCTCTGACCTCATTAACTCATCCACGTTTTCGAACCCCCATAGCTCGGCTCCATACAGGGCCGAGCTAACAGCCTTTGCTTCATAGACTACGAGCGCCGGGGCGACTGGCCTACTATACGAGGAGCGATGTTCTTTGCTGAGTGCCCCGGTCACGCGTTTATGGTTCAAAAGGATTTTGGCTAAATGGGGCCTCCAGTGCATTTTGTCGGAGAGTCGTATACCAAGATATTCAAAGTTCTCGACTCTATCCAGGGGGATACCATTCAGTGTAAAATTATTCCTAAAAGAGTTGTGAGGGTTAAATGCCATGAGCTTTGTCTTTGTAGCCCCGTACCTCACAGAAGGATTGATATCTATTAATTAACTTTTGTAGCCCAGCTGGAGTTTTTGCCATCAACAGGGTATCATCGGCGAACAGAAGCGTTGGCACTTTGCCGCCCGCCAGGATTGGGGCATCAGCTGGATCTTCTTGCAAAAACTTCACCACCCCGTTCACATACAAAGAGAACAAGGTGGGAGCCATGACACAACCCTGGCGGACTCCCCTGCCAACAGGAATCTGTTCTGTCAACTGTCCTTGATTACCCCATCTCACCTGAGCATAGTTCCCCTCATGGAGACGGATTCATAAATTCAAAATTAGTGGTGAAATGCCCATATCTTTTAAAATCTGCCACAATTTAGCCCTGGGTACCAAATCAAACGCTGTTTTTAAATCAATAAATGCCAGGTAAAGGCTGCCTTTTCCAATTAAAACCACTTTCCAATAAATAAGCATTAATCTAAAAACCTGGTCAATTGTCCCGGTACTGGCCCTAAAACCCGCCTGATATTGTGGAGAGGATGTCCTCCTCTTCAGACCATGATTGAATTCTCTGGAGGAGGACCCTACCTAGTACCTTTTGCATTACATCGGTCAGGCTTATAGGCATGTAGTTACCGGGGTCTTCCTTATCCCCTTTTTTGTAGATAGGAACTACTACAGCGCCTTTCCAGGACTCTGGAACAGGACATCCGGCTGCTATGGCATTAAAAAATAACTGAAAGTAACCCGACCACCCTTTAGGATCAAACAAAAATAAATCTCCTGGCAGACCATCAGGTCCTGGGGCTTTAGCAGGGACTAATTTCAAAATCGCAGACTCTATTTCATCCCGCGAAAAGGGATCACTAATATTCCCTATAGGAGGGATGTCTGTGGTGCCGCATGGCTCCTCCAGACATCCGTCCTCTAGAGCGGAATATAATTTCCCAAAGTGATCCTGCCATTCATGGCAGGTGATATGATTAGGCATAATGCTTAAGTCCCTGTTATTTCCCCGGCTCCCTAAGGACCAGAAGAGGTTCTTATTCTTTCCCAGACTTGCATCTTTCAGCTCTTGCCAATAACGTTCATCCCACTCAATCTTCGCTTTGTGTAAAGCAATCTTATAGTTCTTCCTAGCTGTTTTAACCCTGGAGCAATTTTTAGTTCTAATTGCTAAAGTCAAAGATTGTCTTTTGGACTTGCAGTCTTTAGTATACCATGGGTGCTGTTTTTTTTAGCTTGCACGCAAGATGTTATTCTTGCGTGGGGCCTGAAAGTAAGTGCTTAATATCTCTACGGTGCCAGAATGGACAACAGAGACAATATCGCATTCAGATATATCTGAGACCGCAGCCCGGAGTTCTGCTGTTTTCTCGAATAGGGTCTTGCGAATAGCCAATAGATTTGAATCCTCTAGAGCTACCTTGTCCCATTTTAAATGTCTTTTACAATTAGAAGGGACGATGTTGGTAATACAGGTCACTGACCTACTAGTCTGAGGGTCTGATGGAAGAACCCACAGGTTTGTCATGGTCATACAGAGAGGGTTATGATCACTATCAGATGTAGCACCTACAAACATGTCAGTCGTCGCATCCCACAGATTCACATCTAGCAGGATATAATCGATTCGTGACGGACAGCTGACTCTGTTGAAGGTGTTAGCCCCCTGTCTGTCTGATAGAGTTCTGCCATTGGTTGCCCTGAGGTTAAACTCTATAGCTATTGCATTAAGTTGAATGGCTAGGTTAGTCCACTTTTTAATGGGTGGTAAGTTAAGTGGGGGAACTGCCCATTTGTCATCGACCCTATCATACTCCAGCATATCATCTGAGCTCAAAGGCTCAAAGGTGCAGTTTAAGTCACCTGCAACCAAGATGCGATTACCGGGCGAACAGCTGGATATGGCCAGCTCTAAGAGTGTGACAGTGGGCGATTGTTTACCCCCCTTAGTTCCTCTGATATAGACATTAAACAGATCTAGGGTTTCCCCACCATTTGGGCACCTAATAGTTAATCTCATAATATCTTGACTTATCAATGGGTGAATGGAAATACGACAGCCTAAGGCAATGTTCACCCAAACAATCAAACCCCCTGAGGGACGTCCTCTCCCCATAGTAGTAGCTGGGATGCAATAGGAGGCATAGTCCGATTTGTGTAATGATACAAGACTCCATGTCTCCTGAAAAATACAAATATCATATTCCTCAATAAGTTTGTTCCAATGTGGAAGTAGGAGTTTGTTTTGCAAACTTGCTACATTCCACGATATGATCCTAAGATTAGTGGAAGAAGGTATCACAACCAAATTATCATTTTCCATTTGGGGCAAGCTTGGGTGCACTTGCAGATCGGCCTCTTTGGGGTTAACTAAAGGTTCGGCACCTTGTTTCTATTCAAAACACGTTTTTTCTTTTACCAATATCTTTGGCGCCGTTTGACGAATCTTCGCAAAATTTTACAAACTAATGGTTCACTCAGGTCAGCTTCTGTCTTGAAAGTTTCGGCGTGATTTGTAGAGTGGGGGCTGAGAAAAAAGGTGGGTCCCAAAACGCGTTTTACCCATGTTAATTTCCATAGGAACTTTAGATAAAGCTACAGCCCGAACTGCTGAACGGAGTTACACCAAATTTGGCAAAAAGTTAGGTCTTGGTCCAGAAAGCGTGCTTTTTTAAAAATGGTGTAAATCCATTCAGTAGTTGCTGAGAAATTCAAAAAATAAAAATATCAATATCTGAGCACCGAGGAGGATTTGCAAACCCTCCCGAGCACGAGCTTCATTCCGATTGGCTGTCAATACTCCAAACCAAGAAGTGTTGGCAACCATCTTGTGACTCAGTAAAACCGAGTCACAAGAACTCAGTTAAAAAAGGGATAAAAAACAAGAAAAGGGGGCAGGGTAGAAACACACTGACTCCCTAGGCCTGCTCAGGGGTCCCACAAGGACCCCCAGGGCCTAAAAAAAGAATTTTTTTTTTTAAAAAGGACGAATTCGCACTGGGTGTGCAAATCCGGCCGAATTTTTTTTTTAAAAACGAAGCGCGGGCTGCTGCGCTTCATTTTCTATAAGCCCCCAGGTGGGCCAGGTCCCAGGGGCAATACCTAATTATGTTGCGGGGCCCGTGGGGGCCCCTGCAGCCCCGGGGACCGCCACCTCCCCGGGGCTTAGTTAATCATATGCGGGGGCACACGCCCCCCCACAGCCCCGGGGACCGCCACCTCCCCTGGGCTTTTTTTATAAAATGCGTGGGGGTGCTCCTGCCCCCCCACGCTGCCCCGGTGACGGCCACCTCCCCGGGGCATTTACATTTTAGGGCGCGGGGCCTCGCAGGCCCCCTCATGCCCTGGGGACCACCACCTCCCCAGGGCTTTAAATTATTTTGGGCAGGGGGGCCTCGCGTGTCCCCCAAGCCCTGAGGACGGCCACCTCCCTGGGGCTTTAAATTATTTTGGGCAGAGGGGGCCCCGCGTGCCCTCCTGCAGCACCGGGTACTGCCACCTCCCCAGGGCTATTTCCAAAAACAAAGTGCTGGGGGGCTCGAGCCCCCCCACCCTGCCCCGGGGAACACCACCCCCGGGGCACTAATTATTTAAATACGTGGGTCTGTTGCGGACCCCTGGCGACCATCACCTCCCTGGGGCTGTGCAAATGATGGGAGGGGGGCCACGCAGCCCCCCTCTTGGAGCCCTCTATGGCCCTGGGGACCACCATCCCCCAGGGCCGGCTCCTACAATGTCCCAGGGTGCCCACCCAGGGACATTGCCGTTTGCTGTGGTAGGGCGGGAGCACGGGTCCCACCCTCTTATTGCAAACACTGCTTTGCTTCTTGGAAGCGAGAGCAGGAAACCTGCTCTCGCTTCCATGAAGCAAAGCAGATTGCTTTTGGACAAGGGGAGCTGCATGTTAGCAGCTCCCCTTGCCCATAAGCAATGTCGGCTCCCGCAGGAGGTGGGGAGCCGGCAGGGACCGTAGGGGCATTGAGGCTCCCCCCATGGTCCCCAACTTGAGGGCCGGCCCCAGGAGATGGGGTCCCGGGGCCAGAAGTGGCCCGGGAAGGGGGACACTCAGCCCCCTCTCTTTTGATGTATTTAAAAAAAAGGCCGGGCCCTGGGGGATGGGGACCCGGGGCCATAATTGGCCTTAGGAGGGGGGCCACGCCGCCCCCTCCCCCAAAAAAACCAGGCTGGCCAGGCCCCGGGGGATGGGGTACCCGGGGCCCAAAGTGGCCCAGGGGAGGGGTGCCACACGGCCCCCCTCCCAGGAAAATAAATTAAAAAATGAGGCCAGGCCCCTGGGGATGGGGTCCCCGGGGCCAGAAGTGGCCCAGGGGAGTGGGGCCACGTAGCCCCCTCCTGGGAAAATGTTATTATTATTTTTTAAACGAGGCGAGGCCCGGGGGCTGGGGTCCCCGGGGCCAATAGTGGCCCAGGGAAGGGGGGCCACGCGGCCCCCTTCCCATTTTGTTTAAAAAAAAAAATGCTCAGGCCCTGGGGGATGGGGTCCCCAGGGTCAAAAAGAATTAAGGGAAGGGGGGCCACACAGCCCTCCTTCCTAAAAGCAAATTAAAAAAAGCTGGCATCTCGCGGAGGCCCCACTCCCTCCCTCCACCACTGTGCAAACGCCCCTCCTGGCACGTTCTGAATTGGGGGATTAAGTCCCTTTCAATCCTAAGGGTCCTTAGGGGCCAACTAGACCACCAGGCACCTCCAGTAATCCCCACACAGAGGGATTGCTGAGAGGTGGTCCGAGCCCACGCCCCTTTTTACACCACTCTGCAAACGCACCTCTTGGTGCACTGCTGGTGGGGTGATTAGGTCCTCTTGTGTCCTGAGGACCTCAGGACACAAGTGGACTTCATTCCCCAAGCAGCAGTGCACCAGGAGGCGCGTTTGCAAAGTGGTGTAAAAAGGGGGCGTGGCCTCGGACCAATCTCAGCAATCTAGCTGTGTGGGGCTTACTGGAGGTACCTGGTGGGCTAGTTGGCCCCCAGGGACCCCCAGGAATCAAGGGGACTTCATACCCCAACCAAGAGCACGCCAGGAGGCATGTTTGCAGAGTGGTGGACAAAGGGTGCGTGGCCTGTGTCCACCTATCAGCAATCCCACTATCTGGGGCATACTGGAGGTATCAGGTAGGCTAGTTGGCCCCCAAGGACCCCCAGCAGCGAAGTGGACTTTAATCCCCATGCAAGAGCGCGCCTGGAAGCACGTTTGCAGAGTGGTGGGGAAAGGGGGCGTGGCCTGCTATGCGAACTTAGCAATGCTGCTGTGTGGGACTTACTGGCGGTAATAGGAAGGGTAGTTGGCCCCCAAGGTTGTCCTTGGGGGCCAACTACCCCTCCTGTTACCTCCACTAAGTCCCACACAGTGGGATTGCTAAAAGGTCTTCAGAGGCCACACACCCCTTTCTCCACCACTCTGCAAACGCGCCTCCTGGCACAGTACTGGTTGGGGGATGAAGTCCACTTTACTCCTGAGGCACTTTGGGGCCCAAGAAGCCCTCCTGGTACCTTTTGTAAGTCCTACGCAGCGGAATTCCTGAGCGCTGGTTGGAGGCCCAGCCCCCTTTCTCCACCACTCTGCAAACGTGACTACCAGTTAAAGAAGCATTTGTAATTTAATAGGTCTTGCATTTGCAAGAGTTAGAGCGATTGGCGTTGTAAATGTAAAAGTTTTTTACTAATGTTTTTTGGACTGGAGTTGATGTACGTTGTGTGTAGTGGAATTATGTTGTATGTTGTGCAGTGAAATTATGTGGATAGAAAGTATGTGGTATTTAGTGTATAGGAATTATGTAGAGTGGGATTATGTGTTATGGAGAGCAATTATGTAGTATGGTAGTCTGTGTTGTGGAATGGTAACCTCAGGTTTAGTCTTCCTCGTTTCCATAGAAGCTAAATTATGAACTCAATGAGACAAAAAAAGAAGGAATCACTGAGGAGCACTTGTGGACCTAGTCAGAGGTATGAGCAGGGCCACTGGAATTATGCAACTGTTTGGCTGCACCAACTTTCGCACAATTTTGCATTTTCCGCATTAGCCACATAATCCATCATCTGCTGCCTAATCTGCAGAATTGAACAAAAAAGCCATGTTTCTAGCTCAAACGTCTCAAACGTTACCAAAAATGCAGCAACAAGTGTTACAGAATGGTGGAAGGTCCTTTGTAAACCTAGAATGGTCACCTGTTACTTACTGCTAAATGTGGGTGTTAAAATGGTACTAATGGTGTGCAAGCCACTCTTGCTTCTTTCTGCGCCTCTCTTGCCTCTTTCTGCATTTCTGTTGCTTCTTTCTGACTTTTTCTTTCTTTTTCTGCACTTCTCTTGCCTCTTTCCGCACATCTCTTCTACTTTCTGCTCCTATTTTGCCTCTTTCTGCACCTCTGTTGCCTCTTTATGCACCTCACTTGCTTCTTTGTGCACCCCTCTTGCCTCTTTCTGCACCTCTCTTGCCTCTTTCTGCACCCCTCCTGCCTCTTTCTGCATCTCTATTCCTTCTTTCTGCACTTCTTCTGTTTCTTTCTGCACCTCTCTTGCTTCTTTCTGCACCCCTCTTGCCTCTTTCTCCACACCTCTTCCCCCTTTCTGCTTGTCTGTTGCTTCTTTCTGTACTTCTCTTGCCTCTTTCTCCACCCCTTCCCTCTTTCTGCATCTCTTTTGCTTCTTTTGCTTTTATCTTGCGTCTTTCTGTACCTTTCTTGCTTCTTTCTGTACCCCTTGTGCCTCTTTCTGCACCCCTCTTCTCGTTCTGCACTCCTCTTGCCTCTTTCTGCACCTCTGTTCATTCTTTCTGCACTTCTTTTGTTACTTTCTGTACCTCTCTTGCTTCTTTCTGCACCCCTCTTGCCTCTTTCTCCATCCCTCTTCCCTCTTTCTGTACCTCTGTTGCTTCTTTCTGCACCTCTCTTGTCTCTTTCTCCACCCTTCTTCCCTCTTTCTGCACCTCTGTTGCTTCTTTCTGCACCTCTCTTGCTTCTTTCTGCACCCCTCGTGCCTCTTTCTGCAGCCCTCTTCCCTCTTTTTGCACCCCTCTTGCCTCTTTCTGCACCTCTGTTGCATCTTTCTGCACTATTCTTGCTTCTTTCTGCACCTCTCTTGCTTCTTTCTGCACCACTTGTGCTTCTTTCTGCACCCCTCTTCCGTCTTTCTGCACCCCTCTTGCCTCTTTCTGCACCCCTGTTCCTTCTTTCTGCTCTTATTTTGTTTCTTTCTGCACCACTCTTGCTTCTTTCTGCATCCCTCTTGCCACTTTCTCCACCTCTGTTCCACCTTTTTGCATCTCTGTTGCTTCTTTCTGCACTTCTCTTACCTCTTTTTCCACCCTTCATCCCTCTTTCTGCACCTCTGTTGCTTCTTTCTGCACTTCTCTTGCTTCTTTCTGCACCTCGTCCCTTCTTTCTGCACCCCTCGTGCTTCTTTCACACCCCACTTCCCTCTTTCTGCACCCCTCTTGCCTCTTTCTGCACCTCTGTTCCTTCTTTCTGTACTTCTTTTGTTTCTTTCTGCACCTCTCTTGTTTATATCTGTACTCCTCTTGCCTCTGTCTCTACCCCACGTCCCCCTTTCTGCATCTCTGTTGCTTTTTATGCATTTCTCTTGCTACTTTCTTTTTTTTAAATATATTTTTATTTTTTGCTAGAAACTGTGTAATTGCAGCATTAATTACATGTGCTTACAATCCAAACATAAAACCATAATTTCATTTGAGAGACAAGGAACAATCAGGTAATACATTACGCACAGTAATCAATGTCTCATAAGCTAAAGACGCAATCCAGGAGGAGAGGGGGCCCCAGATCCTATTCTCTTTGATCCTGCTTTTTCTGCCTCTCCTTTCATAAAGTGCCTTTTCTAAATTATATATATGTAAAAATCGTCCCTTCCACTGCTGGAAGGTTGGAGGTTGTGAATCAAGACAGGCTGAGGCGACACAGAGCCTGAAAACTGCCATTGCTATGAAAGTGAGTTCTGCCCCTTTATTACCAACTAGATCATTTACTCCTAATAACATCAACTGAGGTGTCAGAGTAACATCTTCGTTAAGAATCTGTTGTAAGAAGCCTGAAATTTCACGACCTATAGGTTCAATACAAGGACAAGTGGCAAAAATATGCACTAAATCCACACCAAAAGTTGCACATCTAAAGCAAGAAGTCCCCTCTGTACCACCCCATTTAGCATTTTTCGCAGGTGTAATATATAGATCGAATAAAGTCTTAAAATGTTGAGCCCGTAAGTTGGCAGAGCACAATACCGTGTCCCAAAGTTCTAATGAACTCATAAAACAAGAATCCTCAACCCCCAACCTATCCTGCCATTTCAGCCTATGTTTATCTAAATCGTCTGGTATTCCTTCCTGCAGGCATCTATATATCTGTGTAATTGAGGATCCTGTACTGCTAATTAACAATTCGATCAAAGGTATTTGTCCAAACCCTGCTGCACCACCAGCCTTTTTAAGCAGGAAATCTCTCAGCTGTAGAAATGTAAAAAAATCCTGGGGGCCAACACCGAACCTTTTCCTAACTACTTCAAATGAAGTTATATGATCCCCAGCTAACAGGTCCCCTATACTGTATAAACCACCCTTTCCCCACCTTGCCAAACATGTATCTTGCCTCTTTCCAGGCAAGATACAATTCTCCCAATTATGGGAGAATAACGGTTGAACCTACCTACCCCAAGTTTCTTCCTTATGCCTGACCAATTACGAAAAGCAGCGATTAATACCTTGAAGCGCGTTTTCTTAAAGTAGCTTGCTTCATAGAATTTCAAGAAGCAGCCGTTGGCCCGGGCGCCTATCAGGAGCTCATATATTGTCTGCACATGCCCAGGATCCTCCCTATCCTTTTCCTTAACTCCAAAGAGAGGCCGGTAATATTGGAGTGAAGCTGCTAAATAATATAGCTTAAAATGCGGGAGCCCCCATCCTCCTCTATCCCTGGGAAGGGATAGGAATACATTAGCTCTCATGGTCTTTTGGTAGCACCAGATAAACCTAGCTATCTCCTTCTCTATTTGATTAAACCAAAAATTATGAATTTCCAAAGGAATCGCACGAAAAATATACAAAAGTTTTGGCAGGATCATCATTTTAATGAGATTACATCTCCCTACTATTGACAATTTCAGATTATCCCATCGTTGGAGATCGTTCATGATTTTCCCCATTATAGGGATGATATTTAAATCCACTATATCTTCCACCTTTGCCGTAATGGTAATGCCTAGGTAAACCGCTTTTGCTACAATTCTATTATCCGTACCTGTAACAAATCTATTTTTCACGATCTGCGTTTATTCAATAAAAAGCCTGATTGCGTCCCAAAATTTTCAGTAATAGTTTCAACCGCAGACATTGCGCGGTCAGGGTCAGATGAAATAATAGCCACGTCATCGGCGTAGGAAAATAGCTTGGTGTCCCCGCCTTGTAAACTGACCGGAATAATTTCTGCGGAGGCCTCCAGACGCCTAAGAAGGGGGTCTAAGTACAGAGCGAAGAGTAGGGGAGAGTCAGGGCAACCCTGTCTTGTTCCCCTACCGATTGAAAATGGCGCCGTCTCTTCCCCCATAATTCGTAATCTTGCTATAGGGTTGACATACAAGACCTGTATTGCTTTCACAAATGAATCCCCTAGGCCATAAGCCTTGAGGGTCTGCCATAAAAATCTCCATGACACCCTGTCGAAGGCCTTCTCTGTGTCTAAAAAAGCTACCCCCATAGGTTTGGAGGCAGTCTCGTTAGCATCAAAAAGGGTAACTAACCTCCTAACGTTATCTACAGTCCCTCTTCCTTGTATAAACCCGTGCTGCCAAACCGAGACAAGGTGATGCATTACAGAATTCAAACGTGAGGCAAAAATCTTAAAATAAAGCTTGGCATCGCTGTTAAAACAACAATTGATGGACAGAATACAGAACAATGTCATACATTCACCCCAGTACAGAGATCTGGGCCTAAATCCATCGTTTTTTTGCTCACCATGCCATTCCAGTTTGGACCCAGCCATATGCAAATCAGTCTTGACCCTGCACCCAATGGGAACAGTCCAGCCCGAACTGCCAGGCCAGGTCCTTCTTGGACTGGAAACAAGCATTCTAGGACAGGTTTCGGGCTTTCAGCCCTCATCAGCCAGGATAGCTTGACTCCAGTGGCATGGAGAGCATGGGACCCACGTCTGGGCATACCCGTCCCACTCGGGGTGACAAATGCAAAAACAACAATTGATGGACAGAATGCAGAACAATGTCATACATTCACCCCAGTACAGAGATCTGGGCCTAAATCCATCGTTTTTTTGCTCACCATGCCATTCCAGTTTGGATTCAGCCATGTGCAAATCAATCTTGACCCTGCACCCAATGGGAACAGTCCAGCCCGAACTGCCAGGCCAGGTCCTCCCTGGACTGGAAACAAGCATCCTAGGACCGGTTTCGGGCTTTCAGCCCTCATCAGCCAGGATAGCTTGACTCCAGTGGCATGGAGAGCACGGGACCCACGTCTGGGCATACCCGTCCCACTCGGGGTGACAAATGCAAAAACAACAATTGATGGACAGAATGCAGAACAATGTCATACATTCACCCCAGTACAGAGATCTGGGCCTAAATCCATCGTTTTTTGCTCACCATGCCATTCCAGTTTGGACCCAGCCATATGCAAATCAGTCTTGACCCTGCACCCAATGGGAACAGTCCAGCCCGAACTGCCAGGCCAGGTCCTCCCTGGACTGGAAACAAGCATCCTAGGACTGGTTTTGGGCTTTCAGCCCTCATCAGCCAGGATAGCTTGACTCCAGTGGCATGGAGAGCACGGGACCCACGTCTGGGCATACCCGTCCCACTCGGGGTGACAAATGCAAAAACAACAATTGATGGACAGAATGCAGAACAATGTCATACATTCACCCCAGTACAGAGATCTGGGCCTAAATCCATCGTTTTTTTGCTCACCATGCCATTCCAGTTTGGACCCAGCCATATGCAAATCAGTCTTGACCCTGCACCCAATGGGAACAGTCCAGCCCGAACTGCCAGGCCAGGTCCTCCCTGGACTGGAAACAAGCATCCTAGGACCGGTTTTGGGCTTTCAGCCCTCATCAGCCAGGATAGCTTGACTCCAGTGGCATGGAGAGCACGGGACCCACGTCTGGGCATACCTGTCCCACTCGGGGTGACAAATGCAAAAACAACAATTGATGGACAGAATGCAGAACAATGTCATACATTCACCCCAGTACAGAGATCTGGGCCTAAATCCATCGTTTTGTTGCTCACCATGCCATTCCAGTTTGGACCCAGCCATATGCAAATCAGTCTTGACCCTGCACCCAATGGGAACAGTCCAGCCCGAACTGCCAGGCCAGGTCCTCCCTGGACTGGAAACAAGCATCCTAGGACCGGTTTCGGCTTTCAGCCCTCATCAGCCAGGATAGCTTTACTCCAGTGGCATGGAGAGCACGGGACCCACGTCTGGGCATACCCGTCCCACTCGGGGTGACAAATGTAAAAACAACAATTGATGGACAGAATGCAGAACAATGTCATACATTCACCCCAGTACAGAGATCTGGGCCTAAATCCATCGTTTTTTTGCTCACCATGCCATTCCAGTTTGGACCCAGCCATAAGCAAATCAGTCTTGACCCTGCACCCAATGGGAACAGTCCAGCCCGAACTGCCAGGCCAGGTCCTCCCTGGACTAGAAACAAGCATCCTAGGACCGGTTTCGGGCTTTCAGCCCTCATCAGCCAGGATAGCTTGACTCCAGTGGCATGGAGAGCACGGGACCCACGTGTGGGCATACCCGTCCCACTCGGGGTGACAAATGCAAAAACAACAATTGATGGACAGAATGCAGAACAATGTCATACATTCACCCCAGTACAGAGATCTGGGCCTAAATCCATCGTTTTTTTGCTCACCATGCCATTCCAGTTTGGACCCAGCCATATGCAAATCAGTCTTGACCCTGCACCCAATGGGAACAGTCCAGCCCAAACTGCCAGGCCAGGTCCTCCCTGGACTGGAAACAAGTATCCTAGGACCGGTTTTGGGCTTTCAGCCCTCATCAGCCAGGATAGCTTGACTCCAGTGGCATGGAGAGCACGGGACCCACGTCTGGGCATACCCGTCCCACTCGGGGTGACACATGCAAAAACAACAATTGATGGACAGAATGCAGAACAATGTCATACATTCACCCCAGTACAGAGATCTGGGCCTAAATCCATCGTTTTTGCTCACCATGCCATTCCAGTTTGGACCCAGCCATATGCAAATCAGTCTTGACCCTGCACCCAATGGGAACAGTCCAGCCCGAACTGCCAGGCCAGGTCCTCCCTGGACTGGAAACAAGCATCCTAGGACCGGTTTCGGGCTTTCAGCCCTCATCAGCCAGGATAGCTTGACTCCAGTGGAATGGAGAGCACGGGACCCACGTCTGGGCATACCCGTCCCACTCGGGGTGACAAATGCAAAAACAATTGATGGACAGAATGCAGAACAATGTCATACATTCACCCCAGTACAGAGATCTGGGCCTAAATCCATCGTTTTTTTGGTCACCATGCCATTCCAGTTTGGACCCAGCCATATGCAAATCAGTCTTGACCCTGCACCCAATGGGAACAGTCCAGCCCGAACTGCCAGGCCAGGTCCTCCCTGGACTGGAAACAAGCATCCTAGGACCGGTTTCGGGCTTTTAGCCGTCATCAGCCAGGATAGCTTGACTCCAGTGGCATGGAGAGCACGGGACCCACGTCTGGGCATACCCGTCCCACTCGGGGTGACAAATGCAAAAACAACAATTGATGGACAGAATGCAGAACAATGTCATACATTCACCCCAGTACAGAGATCTGGGCCTAAATCCATTGTTTTTTTGCTCACCATGCCATTCCAGTTTGGACCCAGCCATATGTTTAACAGCATTATAGGTCTATATGAGCCTAAATTCATAGGATCTTTGCCCTTTTTTAAAAAGATCACAATATTCGCAATACCCCAAGAACCCGGTGGTGTAGCCCTTTCCCTGATCTCCTGAAATAGACTAAGCATGAAACGATAAATTTCACTAAAGAAGACTTTATAGAACTCTATAGATATACAGTCAGTTCCCGATACCTTGCCTGATGGAAGGGCTTGAAGAGCACTAAATAGCTCTTCCTGTGTAATCTCTGCCCCTAACCGGGCACCCTCCTCCTGTGGGACCCTTCCTATCGGGTCAAATTTCTGTACTTCAAGATTTGATATATAACCATCGCAAGATGGAGCTGAGTATAGATCTTCATAAAATTCTCTGAAAGCCTCTCTAATCTCGGCAGGCTCTGTCACTACTTTGCCCTGCATATTTCTAATCCTGTCTATGTATCCTGCTGTTACCTGCTGTCTGGCCCTGATTGCCAATAATCTGCCCACAGTCTCGCTATATTCATAGCAGTTCTGCTTCTTAGCTAAGTATTTTCCCGCCAGCCTCTCAGCATTGAAATCATTCAGACAGGCTTTAGTTATGTTGATAGAACTCATGATTCTGCCCACCTCGCCTCCACGAGACACAGTACTGATCAATTCTGTTTCCAATCGGGCAAACTTTTGATAAAACTGTTTAATCTGTTATACCTCTTTTTTTCGCATGCTCAAACAGTATTGCAAGATCTCACCTCTCACTGATGCTTTAAAGGCGTCCCAAACCATGCCAGAAGGGGCGCTACCGCTGTTATTATCAAAGAATTCTCTGATCCAATCCTTCATATATTCGATACATTTTTGATCTGAAAGCAGAGCCCTCTCAAAGGTCCATCTTGAATACTCCTTCCTTGCGCCGATTACTGAAAATTCCAGGACTACCGGGTTGTGGTCGGACATAACTCTGGGTAAAAGCTCTATTCGTGCCACTTGAAGTATAGATGGCGAGGTTAAAAAGTAGTCCAATCTAACAAACTTGCCATGTGGAGCTGAATAAAAAGTATAGCCAGGCTCCGAAGCTCTAAGTTTAGGCCAAGCATCTACCAGACCAATATCAATAACAACATTTTTAAACGCCCTCATCGAATGTGGCTTCCGCCCTTTACTGGAGGTTCCTAATGTTGCCGGAATGTCTCTAGATCCATTAAGATTTAGGTCCCCACACACCACAAACAGAGCTGGCCAAGATGGTAATTCATTGGCCAAAAATCAGAATAGCCCTGGGTCATCTAGAACAGGGGCATAGACTGTACATAATGGTAAGGAGCCAGTTGCGTGCCATCAATCCAATAATACCCATCTACCATTCCTATCGACAGCTTTCCTACTTGGGTTGATGACACTACCTTTTATGAAAACTGCCACCCCCTTAGTCTTCACATCTTGTGTAGTGTAAGTTGCTACCTTCAACCCCAGGGATTTAAGTAAATTGCTAACATTCCTGGCAATGTGGGTCTCCTGTAGACAATAAATATCTGCCTTTAATACATTGAGATCTTCCTGGATCCTCCTCCTCTTAGCCATGTCATTAAGCCCGCAGATATTAATAGGCATAATGCGAACATTGGCCATTATTCCAAAAAGATATTATTTCCATCTGTATTACCATGGCTGAATTAATACAAATACTGTACTTGCCCTGCAGGCAGTCAATCTTGCTACTTTCTGCATCTCTCTTGCTTCTTTCAGCACCCCTCGTGCCTCTTTCTGCACCCCTCATATCTCTTTCTGCAGTCCTCTTGCCTCTTTCTGCACCTCTGTTGCTTCTTTCTGCATTTCTTTTGTTTCTGTCTGCACCCCTCTTGCCTCTTTCTGCACCTCTGTTCCTTCTTTCTGCACTTCTTTTGTTTCTTTCTGCGGCTCTCATGCTTCTTTCTGCACCCCCTTGCCTCTTTCTGCACCCCTGTTGCCCCTTTCTGCACCTGTTTCTTCTTTCTGCACTTCTTTTTATTTATTTCTGCAAGTATCTTGCTTCTTTCTGCACCCCTCGTGGCTCTTTCTGTACCCGTCTTCCATCTTTTTGCACCCCTCTTGCCTCTTTCTGCACCTCTGTTGATTCTTTCTGCACTCCTCTTTCTTCTTTCTACACTTCTCTTGCTTCTTTCTGCACCACACGTGCTTCTTTCTGCACCCCTCATCCCTCTTTCTGCACCCCTCTTGCCTCTTTCTGCACCTCTGTTCCTTCTTTCGGCACTTCTTTTGTTTCTTTCTGCACCTCTCTTGCTTCTTTCTGCACCCCTCTTGCCACTTTCTCCACCCCTGTTCCCCCTTTTTGCATCTCTGTTGCTTTTTTCTGCACTTCTCTTGCCTCTTTCTCCATCCCTCATCCCTCTTTCTGCACATCTGTTGCTTCTTTCTGCACTTCTCTTGCTTCTTTCTGCACCTCTGTCCCTTCTTTCTGCAACCCTTGTGCCTCTTTCTGCACCCCTCTTCCCTCTTTCTGCACCCCTCTTGCCTCTTTCTGCACTTCTGTTCCTTCTTTCTGAACTTCTTTTGTTTCTTTCTGCAACTCTCTTGCTTCTTTCTGCATCTCTCTTGCTTCTTTCTGCACCCCTCGTGCCTCTTTCTGCACCCCTCAGCCCTCTTTCTGCACCTCTGTTGCTTCTTTCTGCATTTTGTTTCATTCTGCACCCCCTTGCTTCTTTCTGCACCTCTGTTCCTTCTTTCTGCACTTCTTTTGTTTCTTTTTGCACCTCTCGCTTCTTTCTGCACCCCTTTTGCCTCTTTCTGTTCCCCTCTTGCCTCTTTCTGCACCTCTGTTCCTTCTTTCTGCACTTCTTTTGTTTCTTTCTGCAGCTCTCTTGCTTCTTTCTGTATCCCCTTGCCTCTTTCTCCACCCCTCTTCCCTCTTTCTTCACCCCTGTTGCCTCTTTCTGCACCTTTGTTCCTTCTTTCTGCACTTCTTTTGTTTCTTTCTGTACCTTTCTTGCTTCTTTCTGCACCCCTTGTGCCTCTTTCTGCATGCCTCTTTCCTCTTTTTGCACCCCTCTTGCCTCTTTCTGCACCTCTGTTCCTTCTTTCTGCACTTCTTTTGTTTCTTTCTGCAGTTCTCTTGCTTTTTTCTGCACCCCCTTGCCTCTTTCTCTACCCCTCTTCCCTCTTTCTGCACCCCTGTTGCCCTTTCCTGCACCTCTGTTCCTTCTTTTTTTTTTTCATTCTGCAAGTCTCTTGCTTCTTTCTGCACCCCTCGTGCCTCTTTTTGCACCCCTCTTGCCTCTTTCTGCACCTCTGTTGATTCTTTCTGCACTCCTCTTTCTTCTTTCTACACCTCTCTTGCTTCTTTCTGCACCACTCGTGCTTCTTTCTGCACCCCTCATCACTCTTTCTGCACCCCTCTTGCCTCTTCCTGCACCTCTGTTCCTTCTTTCGGCACTTCTTTTGTTTCTTTCTGCACCTCTCTTGCTTCTTTCTGCACCCTTCTTGCCACTTTCTCCACCCCTGTTCCCCCTTTTTGCATCTCTGTTGCTTCTTTCTGCACTTTTCTTGCCTCTTTCTCCATCCCCATCCCTCTTTCTGCACCTCTGTTGCTTCTTTCTGTACTTCTCTTGCTTCTTTCTGCACCTCTGTCTCTTCTTTCTGCAACCCTTGTGACTCTTTCTGCACCCCTCTTCCCCTCTTCCCTCTTTCTGCACCCCTCTTGCCTCTTTCTGCACTTATGTTCCTTCTTTCTGAACTTCTTTTGTTTCTTTCTGCAACTCTCTTGCTTCTTTCTGCATCTCTCTTGCTTCTTTCTGCACCTCTCTTGCTTCTTTCTGCACCCCTCATGCCTCTTTCTGCACCCCTCATCCCTCTCTCTGCACTCCTCTTGCCTCTTTCTGCACCTCTGTTGCTTCTTTCTGCACTTCTTTTATTTCTTTCTGCACCCTCTTGCCTCTTTCTGCACCTCTGTTCCTTCTTTCTGCACTTCTTTTGTTTCTTTTTGCACCTCTCGCTTCTTTCTGCACCCCTTTTGCCTCTTTCTGCACCCCTCTTGCCTCTTTCTGCACCTCTGTTCCTTCTTTCTGCACTTCTTTTGTTTCTTTCTGCAGCTCTCTTGCTTCTTTCTGCATCCCCATGCCTCTTTCTCCACCCCCCTTCCCTCTTTCTTCACTCCTGTTGCCTCTTTCTGCACCTCTGTTCCTTCTTTCTGCACTTCTTTTGTTTCTTTCTGTACATCTCTTGCTTCTTTCTGCACCCCTTGTGCCTCTTTCTGCACCCCTCTTCCCTCTTTTTGCACCCCTCTTGCCTCTTTCTGCACCTCTGTTGCTTATTTCTGCACTACTCTTGCTTCTTTCAGCACCTCTTTGCTTCTTTCTGCACCACTTCTACTTCTTTCTGCACACTTCTTCCCTCTTTCTGCACATCTCTTGCCTCTTTATGCACCTCTGTTCCTTCTTTCTGCTCTTCTTTTATTTCTTTTTGCGCCTCTCTTGCTTCTTTCTGCACCCCTCTTGCCACTTTATCTACCCATGTTCCCCCTTTTTGCATCTCTGTTGCTTCTTTCTGTACTTCTCTTGCCTCTTTCTCCACCTCTGTTGCTTCTTTCTGCAGTTCTCTTGCTTCTTTCTGCACCTCTGTCCCTTCTTTCTGCAACCCTTGTGCCTCTTTCTGCACCCCTCTTCTTTCTTTTTGCACCTCTGTTCCTTCTTTCTGCACTTCTTTTGTTTCTTTCTGCACCGTTCTTCCCTTTTTTGCATCCCTCTTGCCTCTTTCTGCAGTTATCTTGTCATTTTCTGCACCTCTCTTGCCTCTGTCTGCACCTCACTTGCCTCTTTCTGCACTTCTCTTGATTCTTTCTACATATCTGTTGCTTCTTTCAGCAATTCTCTTGCCTCTTTCTGCACTTCTCTTGCTTGTTTCTGTACCTCTCTTGCGTCTTTCTGCACCTCTGTTGCCTCTTTCTGCACCTCATTTGCTTGTTTCTGTAACCCTCTTGCCTCTTTCTGCACCCCTCATTCCTCTTTCTGCACCTCTCTTGCCTCTTTCTGCACCCCTGTTCCCTCTGCACCTTTCCTGCCTGTTTCTGCACCTCTCTTGCCTCTTTCTGCACCTTTGTTGCTTCTTTCTGCAGTTCTCTTGCTTCTTTCTGCACCTCTGTCCCTTCTTTCTGCAACCCTTGTGCCTCTTTCTGCACCCCTCTTCCCTCTTTTTGCACCTCTGTTCCTTCTTTCTGCACTTCTTTTGTTTCTTTCTGCACACCTCTTGCTTCTTTCTGCACCCCTCATGGCTCTTTCTGCACTCCTCTTCCCTCTTTTTGCACCTCTGTTCCTTCTTTCTTCACTTCTTTTGTTTCTTTCTGCACTGTTCTTCCCTTTTTTGCATCCCTTTCTGCAGTTCTCTTGTCATTTTCTGCACTTCTCTTGCTTCTTTCTATACCTCTGTTGCTTCTTTCAGCAATTCTGTTGCCTCTTTCTGCAGCTCACTTGCTTGTTTCTGCACCCCTCTTGCTTCTTTCTGCACCCCTCTTTCCTCTTTCTGCACCTCTCTTGCTTGTTTCTGCACCCTTCTTCCCTTTTTTGCATCCCTCTTGCCTCTTTCTGCACTTCTCTTGCTTCTTTCTACACCTCTGTTTCTTCCTTTAGCAATTCTGTTGCCTTTTTCTGCACTTCTCTTGCTTGTTTCTGCACCTCTCCTGCGTCTTTCTGCACCTCTGTTGCCTCTTTCTGCGCCTCACTTGCTTCTTTCTGCACCCCTCTAGCCTCTTTCTGTACCCCTCTTTCCTCTTTCTGCATCTCTCTTGCCTCTTTCTGCACCCCTGTTCCCTCTTTCTGTACCTTTCCTGCCTGTTTCTGCACCTCTATTGCCTCTTTCTGTACCTCTGTTGTTTCTTTATGCACTTCTCTACCTCTTTCTGCACCCTTAGCGCCTCTTTCAGCACCTCTGTTGCTTCTTTCTGTACTTCTCTTCCTTCTTTCTGCACCCCTCCTGCCTCTTTCTGTACCCCTCTTGACTCTTTGTGCATCTCTCCTACCTCTTTGTGCACCCCTCTTGCCTCTTTCTTCACCCCTCTTCCCTCTTTCTGTACCTCTCTTGCCTCTTTCTGCACCTCTTTTGCTTCTTTCTGCACTTTTCTTGCCTCATTCTGTACCCCTCTTGCCTCTTTCTGCACCTCTGTTGGTTCTTTCTGCATTGCTCTTGCTACTTGTTGCACCTCTGTCACAAATATCTGCATCCCTCTTGCCTCTTTCTGCAGTCCTCTTGCCTCCTTCTGCACCTCACTTGCCTCTTTCTGCACCCTTCTTCCCTTTTTCTGTACATCTCTTGCCTCATTCTGCACCTCTATTGCCTCTTTCTGCACATCTCTTGGTTCTTTCTGCACTGCTCTTGCCTCTTTCTGCACCCCTCTTGCCTCTTTCTGCACCTCTTTTGCTTCTTTCTGCACTTGTCTTCCTTCTTTCTGCACCCCTCGTGCCTCTTTCTGCACCCTTCTTCCCTTTTCCTGCATGTCTCTTGGTTCTTTCTGCACTGCTCTTGCCTCTTTATGCACCTCTCTTGCCTCCTTCTGTACCTCTGTTGTTTCTTACTGCACTGCTCTTGCTTCTTTCTGCACCTCTCTTGCAAATTTCTGCACCCCTCTTGCCTCTTCCTGCACCCCTCTTGCCTCCTGCTCTACCGCTGTTGGTTCTCTCTGTACTGCTCTTGCCTCTTTCTGCACCTGTCTTGCCTCTTTCTGCACACACAGGGCTACTTTTAAACTGACCTCAAGTTCAGCAGTGCACACATGCAAGTGCAGAAAAGGGCTGCTGTCCTCTAAACTGCCATGCCCTATTATATGCTGGGGACTTAGAGGTAGTTTTAATACCCCTGCCCTATTATATACTAGGGCCTTACGGGGGTGGTCATGCCAATCACAGGGGTACCCCAACCCATAGTGTACCCTAGGGTATGTAGGTGTTTTCACTGTATTCTAAGTGTCTTTCAGCATAGCACTGGCTCCGGGCCTGGTTAGGCAGAGCCCAGGGTCAGTCAGAGTCAGTTACCACCAGTACCAGTCAGCAAAAAGTTGGGAGGTGCTCAAGGCACAGGATGACTTTGCAACAAGGCCTCTTTCTGCACCTCTGTTGGTTCTTTCTGCATATCTCTTGCTTCTTTCTGCACCTTTCTTCCTCTTTCTGGACTTCTGTAGCCTCTTTCTGCATTTCTCTTGCTTCTTTCTGAGCCTTTCTTCCTCTTTCTGCACATGTCCTACCTCTGTAGGCATAGTTTGAAATTAGCATTTAAAAAACCTTAGAAATTCACGAAAAAAAACATAGGTTTCAGGGATGTTACAGTTAAAAATTATCATTTAAAAAACCATAGAAATTCCCTTAAAAAACCATTCGTTTCAGGGACGTTATAGTTAGAAATTAGCATTAAAAACCATAGAAATTCACTGAAAAACCACGTTTCAGGGACGTTATATTTAGTTGGGCATTTTACTCATAAAAAAACCAGAGAAATCCGGCCGTTATAGTTAGTTAAGCTAAGTATAACTCGCGCCCCCGCACTGATGACATTACATATTACATCACTCATAACATGGTCAGTGACATCACTGATGACATTACTAATGACATCTCAAATGACATCACTGATGACATCATCCACATGATAATCTGATGCACCTCTTCACACCCTAATATAACCTCTGATACACCCACTCTAAAATACAGACTACCATTCTCGAAACTATAAACACACCAATACCAATTACTACATACCCACTCACTGATTGCTAGGTCTACACACACATCCACTCACTCACCCATACAAGCACTCATACATGCAGTCACTCATCAATACAGCCACTATCATATGCACTCATACACCTATACAGACACTCACATACCGCCACTCACCCATAGAGTTACCTACACAGCTAGTCAGTCATGCAAACAATCAATCACACTCCCCTTTACTCACCTATACAGTTATACACACACCACATCACTTGTTCACACAGATACTAACACATACTTACTCTCTTATACAATCACTGACACAAGCACACATTCATCCACACAGACACTCCCACAATCACTCACTCTCACCTATAGTCATTTATATACTCCAACACTCACATATTCTGCCTTTCACATATGTAGTTACTCACACATGTACCACTGAGACATCCATTCACTCACCAACAGAGCCATACACACACTCACCCACCCATACAGCCCCTCACAGACGCACTGTCACCCACTCACACATCCATGCAGGGAGTCACACACACCCCACCCACACAGACACTCAGGCACCCATTCAGATACTCAGACAACCAATCAATAACCCATATAGACACTCATGTAGCTACTCACCAACCCATGCAACCGCATGCACACCAACAGACAGACTGATACAGACATTCACACAGTTTAGTCACTAACCCATGCATTCAGTAAGACACGTTTAATCACTCACTTATACAGTCAGTCACGCACCTACTAAATCATCCATTCAGACAGTCATACACCCACTCATTCTTCAATACACCTTAGCCTATATATTTATAAATCATATTTAAACTTTACAGAAACACTCAGTCACTGGATGATGTCATCAGTGATGTCATTTGAGTTGTCATCAGTGATGTCACTGATCATGTCATGAGTGATGTAATATGTGATGTCATCAGCAGTGCATTGTGGGGGCACGAGTTATACTTAACTCAACAAACTATAAAAGCCGAATTTCTGGTTTTGTACGAGTGAAATGTCCAACTAACTATAACGTCCCTGAAACCTATGTTTTTTTCAGTGAATTTCTATGGGTTTTTTTAAATGCTAATTTCTAACAATAACGTCCCTGAAACCTATGTTTTTTTCAGTGAATATATATATAGATGTAGATATATATAGATATATTTATATTATTTAAAAAAATATATATATAATTTCTGTCATTTGAAAATTAAAAATCTCTAACCTGATCCAGTGGGCTCGTGGATTTGTCTCTCGCTGTAATCCTGTTACGTGTCGATATATATATATATATGCATATATATATAGATACATACATATCTGTCATGTATTGGCATTTTTTAGCTATAGTCACTGAGGCAGGAATCATATATACATTTTTCTCCGCTGCCTTTAGAGATTTGGCTCCTTGACATTTTATTGACATCATGGGTTGAAATTCAAAGTGCAATTTACCATAAATTGATCACGGACCCTTTATGTCTCCATGTACTAGCCACATTATTATAATACCTCCTTGCACTTCATATTCCTCCCGTGCCTTTAGAGATTTGGCTTTTTTGACATCATACCGACATCACGGGTTGAAATTAATGTGTACTTCACCTTAAATTGACCAGGAACCCTGTGTGTCGCCACATATCAGCCATTTTATTGTAATAGCTATTTGCACTTTATATATATTTTTCTAGATTCATGTGTGTAATTTTATACACATATTAATTATGTCACCATGTTGTTAATTTTAATTCCTTTTCATCAAGAGACTGTCTCTCTCTTGTTTTAATGATTGCATCTTGTGTATCATTTGTGGTTTTACTGGTTTTGAAATTGAATTCGCTTTCAAGTCATGTTCGCACCAGCACTTTCAGTCATTTGGAGATAAAATTAAATGTACTTCACAGTGATGTGTGGAAAGCAAAAAATTCAAAAGAAAAAAACAGAAAAAGGAAAGAAATGAACTATATATATAAAAAATTGTAAAGTATTTTGAAACATTTTTGAATTGGTTTATTTGTTTGAAGTATAACACTTTGGGGCCGAATCCGATTCGGGCCGGAAATCTCTCCGACCGAGCCGGACCCGGAGAGATTTCCGACCGAATCGGACCCTGGCAGTCCGACCGAACGAGTACGATGCGCACGCATGCAATCGGACTCGAGTCGGTCGGACTCCCATGAAGTCAATGGGAGCCGGACGTACAACGCGTACGCGGGCTCCCATTGACTCAATGGGTGCGAGGCGAACAAGGGTGCCCCCTACAGCGGGTACTCCTCGAAGCGACTCGCGGCGTACATGCACAGGTAGGGGGGACCCATGGGTCCCCCCTGTGTGCGACTCGCGTGGCTACGCGTACAGGAGGTCCGACCACGGACCCCCAAAGTCCGCCTCCGACTGCTCTTTCGAGCCGGATGGCGCGAGTCGGTCGGACTGCTCGAGGCGCGCATCGTACTTGCCCGGCCGGGGAACGTCTCCATTGTGCGATGCGAGCCGTGTCCGTGCGAGTCGGTCGGAGCGCTTCGGACCCGCGAATGAGTCGGTCGGCGATTTCGCGTGCGCTCGCATCGTACTCGCTCGGCCGGACGCACGTACGAATCGGTCGGGAAAGAGGGCTCCGAATCGGATCCGGTTAAGCCGAATCCGATTCGGAGCCCTACCGGCCGAGATCGGAATCAGCCCCTTTGTGTAGTTATTTGCAAATGGTAATGTATTTTGCCATCACTTGCATTTGGGGATGCACAGTGAAGCTGCTAATAACAGTAAAAAGAGAAGAAGGATTTAGCACTTGTGCACTTTAAGAGACGCTCTAGATTGTGAGACTTTATGGTCCAGTAGAAGGCTGGGAAGCCGAAACGCGTAGACCGTCTTTTTTAAACCATATTTTGCACTTTAGTGTGCCATTAGATACTTCATGAAATTTATCTCTGCTGTGGTGCCGTGAATTCTCGCTGTGGTGATAAAGTTCAAGCGTGGAATACATTTTTGACATATCTATATATGTATAGAAATACACACTACTTCTCAATAATCATCGCCTCCAACAATCCAGCCACACAATCCCGCTACTCCCAGGAAGGTACCACATGTTGTCCAGGTGCTAATGCAGTATTTTATTCCAATAAATTCATATGCAGCAACACCCTTTACAGGACGCCTACGTATTTCGGCTTATGCCTTCAACCGGGCAACCCCATAACCCACAACCACTGTGTTTAAAAACTATAATGTGCTCCTGTCCACAGCAGCTATACTGCCTAACTCCCTATCATGTCACAAGGTGTCAACCATTTTGGAAGTACTGAAAGCTGTATGCATTTACATGTTCCACACCATTTCTGTACATCCTCTTTTCTTTCCCAAAGTGCATAAGTCACAAACTTTGAATGTTAGTCACATTTGGGGTTCTTCAATCAGAACTTCTTATACAAGCACCCAAAGATAGTCCACTCCCACCAAATATTCCAGCACAATACCAAATTCTATTCAATGCTTATACACATAGAACATTACATAAATATACTGTTTCTTCAATGTAGCACTCTGGCTTATGAATATCTATGAATGCACAGACACATTCCTAGGTATCTGTTGGTTATTATAAGTATCTCCATTTTTCTATTTGGTTCCAATGTGTTTTTATGGGCCTGATTCACAGAACTAACTTACGTCAAAAACGTAAGCTTACTACCATTTTGGTATTCACAGAATGCACTTACTCATTTTGGTATTCACAGAAGGCACTTAGGGGCACATGCATCAATGTAAAATTTTGCGAATCCTTAATTGCGAATTTTAACGATTCGCAAATAACGAATCGCAAAAACAGATGCAACAAAAAATTTGCGAAAAAATTAAGAATCGCAAAAATCGCAAACGCTACTGCGAATCCGAAATTTGCGAATTCGCTAATAGCGATTTACGCAAATAGCGACTTAGCTATTTGCGAATCGCAAATAGCGAATTCGCAAATAGTGAAGTCGCATTTGTGATGCATCTTGATGACATCAGAACCAGGAAGTGAGCAGCACAAGCCCCATTCCCAGTGCACAGTCAGAGGGAGAGGAGGGAGCTGGCTCTGGGAGCTAACTAGCAGTGGCATTGAGCAATTGGAAAAACCTGGTAACTGCAAGAAAATGGAAAGCACACAAACAGCAGAGGACAGCCAATCAGGCAGGAAGCGGAAAATGAAATTCTCAGAAAAAGAAAGTGACACACTCATTGAGGGAGTTGTCCACAGCCATGATAAGCTGTTTGGGAAACAATCATTGAAAGTGGCAGAGCAGGAAAAAAGGAAAATATGGATCCGGATCCAGAACCGGGTGAATGCCAGTGGGATGACACACCGCACCATCGATGACCTGAAGAAAAGATGGTACGACATGCGCAGTCGGGCCAAGGAGCGCATAGCTGCCCGTCTGAAGGAAGCAAGGAAGACAGGAGGAGGAACACCGATAGACACTGGGAACACTACCATGGAGGAAATGGTTGAATCCACTATCCAGCCTGAAGCTGTTGTCGGTGTGACACAGCTAGACACGTCAGGAGCAGCAAACACATCTGAAGGTAAGATGACTGCATGTTACCATTGACCTAAATAATAAAGGTAGTACACCACCCCAGTACAGCACAAGTGCACACTCAGAACATCCAGTACACAATGTATCCATGAAGGGAAGTGCATTATGGGAGATGTAGGCAGGTCAAGCATATACAATGTCAAACACACAAATAGGCTAAGAACAACTCAGAACAGTGAACATATTCCAAATTTAATGCCAAAGTAAAAATATGATCACTGTGACATGAAATCCCTACTTAAATTAATGCTGGTTTTGCACTGTTAAATCTCACAGATGCAGAACGTGTAGAAGCTGAGGATAGTGACAACCAGGACATACAGGACATCAGCGCAGTTGAGGATATGGACACACCGGTGTTGCCAACAAATCCATCCAGTGCCCCAAACACACGCAGGGCAACTGTCCCACCACTGGTCACCATGGAGTCTGACGATGAGACAAATGCACCACATGAGTCCAGGCATGGCCCAGCCACATCCATCCCAAATCCACAAACACAGGTCCGCAGAAGTAATGTCAGTGTCCGGCGTAGAAGAGCCAGATCACGCAGAACACAGCAGGAGGAGCAACCAAATGATGTCTGGGGTGGTCTTGAGGGACAGATGCTCCGCATGCAGCGCCTGCAGACCAAGAACACACGTTTAGTGCAGTTACAAATAGGGAAGATGGCAGACAACATTGCAGTACTGTGCGATAGTGTGCAGCAAATGACCAAGGTTATGCAGGAGGGACATGCATCACAGAGAAGAAACCATCGGCAACTAATGCAGCACCTCAAAAGCTATGCCAAATCCAACAATAGGCTGGCCACATCAACTGCACTGCTGGCACGTAGGTCTGTGACCTTGCAAACAGAAATGTGCCATTGGAGCGGGGATGTGGCGAAGGCACTGGACCAGGTAACCAATGCAGTGGAACTGCTGAATGCTACCACAATTGGGGCCAACATGTCCACGCAGGAAGAGGGTAGTGAGGGGCCTCAAGCTTGAGTAGCATAGCTATGCCAGTTGCCACTGCAGGAAGGCGCAACACACGCAGCAGTACCCCCTCAGCTTCCAACATGAGGGATGAGGATGCTGTCTCTGACAGGCGTCTGGGTGTTCGTGGGAGAAAGCGCTAGCCTGCTATATACAATTGCATACCGATATGGTGACGTAACCATGGATGTGATCGGACCTTTTGACTGATTGACAAGTCATTATTTATTTTTAATACACTTATGTCCATTACTTAAAAATCCTGTGCCACTGGCCACATTGAAAGTGTGCTCCGACACTCATGCAATATTTCCTTTGAATAAACCGTTCTGTGATTGTAATATACACTGTTTGTGTCATCATTACTCACCTCAGAAATAGTTTTGTGTGATGTCCAATCTTCTCCTGCGCCCTTCTGCTGCGCTTGCCCCTTGTGCTGCACGGCGCTGTGGCACTTGCTGGTCCTCATCCTCGGAGTCACTGTCAGACACCTCGATCTCCATTCCACCCCTCGTTGCTATATTGTGCAGCATGGCACATGCAGCTACTAGCTTGCAGCATTGTTCAGGGTTGTATTGGAGTGCTCCACCAGTCTTATGGAGGCATCTGAATCGGCTCTTCAGCAGCCCAAATGTGAGCTCTATGATGTTCCTTGTTGATATATGTGCAGCATTGTACCTCTGTTGGTTGGCAGTTGTGGGATTGAGGTAAGGCGTCAGAAGGTAATTACGCAAGGCGTATGCGCTGTCACCTGCATGTGGGTAAGCAAAGGGTCAGTGGCAGTTTGACATTGGCATACGTACAATGACTGTGAGTATCACCTACACATATTTACCAAGCAGATGTGCCTCTCCAAATTCTCCCCTGACCAGACGGGTGTGAATGCCACTTTGCCTGAAAATATATGAATCATGTGCACTCCCAGGAAATTGAGCCACTATATCAGTGATTATGTATTTGGCATTGCACACAACCTGAATATTAAGGGAGTGATAGCATTTTCTATTTCTGTATATGTATTCCTGTGCTGCAGGGGGACATATTGCCACATGTGTGCAATCGATGCAACCTATAACATGTGGGAAGCGAGCTATCTGGTAAAACTCCTGTTTTGTTTTCGCAAGGTCATGCGCGGTGGTGGGGAAATTGATGTGTAGGCCGATCCTGGCCATCATGGCATCAAGGAATGCTTTGAATATTCTTGAAAGTGCGCTTTGCGACACACCTCCAGCTACTGCAATGACCCCCTGGAAGCTGCCTGACGCCAGTAGGTGTAGGCAACATAGGACCTGCACATGCGTTGGGATAGCATTGGTCCTACGTGTCTGTCGTTGCAGTATGGGATCCAATTCATTGATCAGGTCATGGATCATTGCTGCATTGAGCCTATACTTATCGTATATCTCATCCTCTTGCTGTCCTAGCAAAGTTATGCGGACTCTGAAGATGCGCTCATTAATTCGCCTCCGTCTGTGTCCAGCAGCCAGCAGCCTCATCCTCCTCGCCATCAGGTACATCCCTGCCATTGTGAGATGTGGTAGCTAATTCTGGGTGTGTTTCAATGGGTTTAAGTAGAATTTCAGCTGTATCTGATTTGCACTCATGATTACCACCTGGTTGTGATCCTTCTTATTTTGCACTCGCAAAATTGCGAATTTCAGGTAATTTGCAATTTGCGATTTTTCATGCATCTATTTTGCGATTCCTTATTTGCGAATCGCTATTTGAGGCGCAAATAGCGATTCGCTAATACTATTCGCAGAATGTTTTGCGATTCTTTAAATTAGCGAATTGTTGAGTTTTCGCTATTTTGCAGTTGATGCATTGCGAAACGGTATTTTGCGATGCATAAACGCCATAATTTAGCGATTCGCTAATTTTGCGATTTTTTTTAGGCTTGATGCATGTGCCCCTTACTTACTCATTTTTTACAACTTTTAGTAGGCCTGGGTGTAGTTCACAGAGTTTTGCTACACAGAACTCCGCGAAGTTACAAAAAAACTGTGCGAAGTTCCCCGAGTGGCGGAGTGCAGTGCGAACTGCAGTTTGTGCTGGTATTCCTGCAGCTCGGGTAGAAATTCTACCCGAGCTGCAGCTCGCGCTCGTACACTTACCGTTCGCGATCGCAAACTTACTGTTCGCGTTTGCGAGCAGGGAAAAAACTCTGCTGCACATCGCGAAGCGGAGTTCTCTGCACTCCGCGAGCTCCGTGGAGTGCGGAGTGCAGAAAACTCCGCAAACTCCGCGAACGGAGTGAAGATCACCGCCCAGGCCTAATATTTAGTTGCTAATTATTATTAATTCATTGATTGAAAATTAAATATGGAAATTGTGTAATTTAATTTAGGTGCGGGTTGTGGGGTTTATAGGGGTAAATGGTGGGAAGTAATTTATTTTTAATTAATTAATAATTTGTTGTTAATTAATATTTAATTAATTGAAAATTAAATATAGGAATTGTGTAATTAATTTTAGGTGTGGGTTGTAGGGTTTATAGGGGTAAAGGGTGGGAAGTTAATTAATTTCAATGTGTTTTAATTTGTTTTTAATTAATAATATTTATTTAATTGAAAATTAACTATGTTAATTTTTGAAGTATATTTTATTTTTATTTAGATGTGGGTTGTGACTTGTGTGATGTTATAGGGTAGGATGCAAATAAAATAAATGTATGTAATAATGTTTTTGTTTATAAATAATTTCTAACAAAAAATATTTGTTTGTTGAAAATATTTTTATATTATGATTTAATATAATATTTGTAGGTATTTGTGATATGTATTTAACAATATAATATGTTTTTATTTTATAAAAATCTATAATATTAAATTATTTGTATTTTAATGTTTAACATATTTATATATTTCTTTTAATTTATTTTGTTGTTGATATTTTGTTTGTTTTTAATTTTGAATTGACTGTAGTGGGAATAGTAATTTTTATCTCGCTGCTATCTATTACTTTCCCTACTGTTGCACTGACTGGAGTGGGAATAGTCATTTTTACCCCTCCGCTATCCAACACTTTCCCTACTGTTGCACTGACTGGAGTGGGAATAGTAATTTTTACCCCTTCGCTATCCAACACTTTCCCTACTGTTGCACTCATTGGAGTGGGAATAGTGGAGCAAGATGGCACCTGAGTAATTCTCCACCCACCGCCTCCGGAGCCGCGAGCAGTTTTTGGCCGTCGGCTATGTTCCCTGGACTGCGGGCGCTGCTCCGCAAACTCCTGCTCTTTCCCAGAAGACACCGTCACCGCTTCTCTCACGGGTCTGGTGCCGGGGCCGCTACGAGCACTTTTCACCCGTGTATACTGGACTGCCTTTGGTCTGCCGCCGCTCTCTCCCTGATTTGCTCCGCGTACCCCCAGCGGGCTTTTTTGAAAGAATCAGGCTTTGGACTAGGGCTGATTATGGCGGCCTGCGGTGTGAGGGGGTCTAAGACAAGGACTGCCCCTGCTAATACTGGAGTCATCAGCACTGCTATGACGGCCTCAGATCCGGACTCTGTTTTCAAAGGTAAACAGGATGCTGGGGGCAGCAAGAAAGCTTTAGGGAAGCTGCTGGGGGGGGGGAAGCGCTCCCAACCCTCTATTGCGAACCTGTTTCCCGCTTCCAGCTCTTTGGGTCCCAAGGAGAGGAGAGTGACAAGTCCTGACGGGGCTGGAGTAGCTGCCGAGCCCCCTGAATCGGCCATTGACAATACTGAGCTACCTGGTTTGGAACATCAGTCTGACCCTCATTCTACTGTTTGTCAAAGCCTGTCATTAACAATGGAGCCATACAGGCAAGGGGCTTCCCCCGGTGGCACTACGAGTTCTTTGGAGGTTGGTTTGGATTCCACAACTTCTTCTCCAGTTATCATCACAGTGGACTCTAATGCCCAGGCTGGGACACCCCTAGATCTGATCGAGCAGCGAGTTTGTATTTCTAATGTCGCCACTTCTGAGAAAGGAGGGGCCGCTGGCGGACAGTTACATTAGGCAGTTCTGTCCCCCGAACTGGCAGGGGAACACTTCTTCTCTGTCTCCGATGGCTCTGACTCTACAGCCGGGGGGAGTTCCCTCATCTCAACGATAGGGATCAATCAGAATTTAATTGTGGCCATTTTGTTAAGGAAACTGGTACCATACAGCGCCAGAAGACTACCTCAAATAAGCGAAAGGGGAGATGACACAAAAAACACAGCCAGCTGAAATGGGATTATTCTGGCTCACAACTTACCTTTCCCTATGGCGAAGATTCCGGCAGGGTCCCTGGCTCAGAAGGCACTAGGGTTACAACAGACCTTTCCTGAAGAACCTCCTTGACGGTTATCTTATTGTCTATCAAACAATTTCAAGAAGAAGTGCGGACAGACAATAGGGGTGGCCAAAAAACTGCAAGGGGGGCTCAGAAAGCTGAACAAGACCTGTTCAGATATTGTTGAGAGGTTACGATGGTGGAAAGCCGCGCCGAATGCCTGGAAGCTGAAGTTACCTCCCTGAAAGAACAGAGTTCCACCCAAAGCGCTTGCATGACCGATGGTATGTGGAAACTGGAAGACCAGGAGAACAGGCAGCGTCGAAACAACCTCCATTTGCTTGGGATTCCTGAAGGAGTAGAAGATCCCCGCCGATACATAGTGAAGCTTCTGAAACGTGCCTTCCTCGATCATTCAGATTGGAACTGGGAATAAGAGATACAGAGGGCTCACCGTTTCCCCTTCACCCTGAAGAAACAACACGCTAATGGTGGAGAGAAACCCAGAGCTTTTCTAGTGTTTTTCAGCAACTTTTTACTCAGACAATTGGTCTACGAACATGCTCGGCCGAACACACAGAAAGTGTTTGAGGGGGTGTCTTTCTTTGCTAAGCCTGATTTCTGTCATGCTACGGTTGACAGTAGGTGGGGTCTGTGTCAGTTATTTACCCCTTTTCAGCAGTTGGGCGCTTAAGTATTTCTTATGAACCCTGCTAAGCTTAAAGTTAATTTAAATGGTTTTCCCGTAGCTTTATGTCAGAAATTAAGGCCCAAGAATACCTCAATGAAATCAAGTCTAGGAAGGGGCATAGCTAAAGAATGTTCTGATATAATGTGGGACTGTCTCAGACTCTTCTAACCCCTTTCCTCTTATAGGAAGTTTCTAAACGGTGGTTCTTAAGAAGGCATAGGGGAGGTAGGAGAGCGGGCCACGTCTTTAGTGGGTACCAGTGTGGGATGGGTCGAGTTCCTTGACTGGAGGAGTTCAGCACGGATCCCCCGGGCTGTGCGCTGACTGCAGAATGAGATGCTGTGGGTGATTTATTCCCCGTTTGATCTATTCTTTCAACACTACAGCCTTAAATCTTCTCAATTAATTTGACCACACCGCTGACTCAGTGCGGACCGCCGCCTGAGGGGCTGTAATCCTGACTTCACCTCATCCTAGGTTGCCTCCCTTCCCCCTGTCCTGAGGAAGACCCGCCTGCAGAGGATACAAATTACCCTTCATGCACCAGGGTCGAAACGTCAACACCCCCCCCCAGTGGGCCTGTACCTGACGTCAACCCAGCCCTGCCCTTTCATAGATGAATAATCTCTGTGCACCATCAAGAAGATATTAAATACTTGTTAAATCCATGAGGGACAGGCCTAATTGTAAAACTGGTGCCACTGTGAATCACGACCAGTTTACTAAGGATACTACTATGCGAAATTGATTGTTTTAGTTTATTTTTGGATTCCCCTCCTGTATATCTGTCCTACTTCACGAGCACTCCTCTTTTTCACACTCCCCCTTGAGCAACCTTTCTCTACTTTGAAACGTTGAATATAGCAATCTGTTATATCCTAGAAATTGAGAAATAAAACAGTCACTACTGGAGCTATATTTTGTGCCTGTGTGTCATTCTGAGGATATATTTGTTTGAATTTTGAAGTATTTGGGTGTACATCTATGATACAATTTAATTTCTATATGTACCTTATATATATTGATTTGGAATTAATGAATGCCCTTTACAACTAATAGAGCAATCAGAAGAAGTCTTGGACAATTGTTTTCTATACCGAACGTTACCCAGGTCCTTGGACTATTGTGGGTCACCCCATTATATCATAATTGTTTTCTTAGTGCAAGAAGCATTTTTTTATTTTACTTTTTCAACAAGAAGAAAGTACCCCAGAGACTTCAACTTCTTGTGTAGCAGGCTTCTCCTAGTGTTTGTCCAGCTCCTGATCACTTTTCATTTGGATTTCTAGGTAAAAGGATCACTGTCATTGTGTGCTGCATATTTTACATTGGATTTAAGCACTTAAGGCCTGATTTAGATCTTGGTGGATGGGTTACTCCGTCACTACGGTAACGGATATCCAGTTCGCCGAAATATAAATCCCATAGTATATAAAGGGATTTATATTTCAGCGTACGGGATATTCGTCACAGTTGTGATGGTGTAACCCATCCTACGAGATCCAAATCAGGCCCTTTTTATTTATTTTTTTCAATTACTTTATTCTGTTAAAACATATCCATAAAAGAACAAATCACATTTCAGCATACAAAATAGACAATTGTATTGTAATATCAGATGTAAAATCAAATACATTAAAACATTGTTCATAAAGTGCACATCGTATTGCGGGCACGCACAGCAGTTTTCAAAAAAGCACCTACTCGGAAGACCAATTCATCATCTTCCAGGAGGAGGATAGATCTGAATGCAACTTCGAGGTGAACAGGTGAATTATTAAAAAATTTTTTTTATTAAAAGCCATTTAGCATACTTTATATAAAACTTACAAAAGAATAAAAAGTGCGTGAAAACCCAGGGGAAAACAAAGCAAGAATTTCACAGTGCCCACTCTTAAGCGAAAAAGGAGTCCTCTCTCCCAACGACCCATAGGTTTTATGAAGTAGCTAGCCAACTGGTAAGAAGTATTCTCAATTGACAAAGGCAGCAGCGGTTCTTACCTTAGGGCGCATGGGCTGCGCCCTCTGTGTTTTCTGCCTCTATTTTGATTGTAGGTACTGTAGTACCTATAAAACTGCCTGCTGTGTATCTATTAAAGGAATCGTCACTCAGTGTGGGTCAGGCAGCAGTCACAGGTCGGTGCCAGGCAGGCAAATTTGATTCACCAGTGCACTTGCGCCAGCCTCTTGGAGCTACACTTTGCTGGGCTGATGATCCCGCAGCTCAGCAAAGCCCTCATTTTCAGTGGTGAAGGGCCTCCCCAGATGGTGTCCCTCCTAAAGTCAGCCTTGGGCATTTCAGGCTTCATCCTTGAAGTTCCAAGGCTGCATGTCAATCAGGGAAGTCACACCCCCACCCTCTCCCATCACATGTGTCTGGAATCACTAACCCTACCCAGCAGCGTCGCACTGATCGTGCCTCAAAGAGCAGGGTTTTTCTTCTGGGCTGTGTCCGTCACTGTTAAATTAAGTAAATGATATAAAACTAACTTATAACCATGTCTGCCCTGACACTTTCTGCGTTGTGTTCTCCTGTACACAAACATCATGAATACAATGTCTCATCAAGCACCAGTTCGGTAAGTAATTTGCATTAGAACAATATACAAGCTACGCAAAGACAGTTCAGTCTGACTAACATTTTAAAGTACAAAATACACTCTGCAACATTTACTGTAAGTATGTAGTACATTTGTGTATTGATTTGGTCAGTGTACTTTACTGCAGTCCCCTCAACCCTCTGAGCGGGCTTCTGGTATGTGTAGAATCTCCCTGCAGTTCCACCTCCTGGGTATGCTCACATGTGCAGCCATAAGGTGCTGCTTGAAGGAACACTCGTGAGTACATGAGAATTCTTTCATACACAGGGTTGTTACTGAAAATAATCAACTCATCTTTCTAAAAATAAGCATGTAATATTTAGATCCACTAAATATAAAATGCTTTTTTTAATCTGTGAAATGCTTCCTACTTGAAAGAGGCTTTGAAATGGACATGCATAGTCATTCTGAAAGTGCTCAGCATGCTTTTTAGCCCGGTGTACTGAAGACCAACATCTGCCCTGGACATTTCTTGAAAAATTAGATTGTGTCTTTTGAAAAATAAAATAAAAAGCCTTCACTGTAACATAAGAATGTAGTTTATTTGCCCGAAAAGAAGCACAAGTCTAGACTCAGATATTCGCACAGAGTTATATACATCAACATGCGGAGACATAGAAACACCCATTTATGCAGAAACAGATACAAAGCCTCAAAAACACAGTGACACAAACACCCAACACAAATGTAGACAGCCACGCACAAACACATACACACAAAGATACCGAAATACACACTCAAACACTAACCCACACAAACAGGTAGACTCACAGTAACTCTACCAAAATGCTTGCAAACGATTACTATTTGGTGCAGAGCGTGAGCGAGAAAATATATAATTAAACTCTATTTTTAAAGAACAAATTCTGAGGGCGAGACACTCTCACCCCCACACGCAGGCTTGCTTACACAGGCCAAGTTTCTACGCCCAACCACTTTCAAAGTTCACCAGCCACCAAAGTATAAAGGCAACTACAGTTGGTTTGTTAGACTCCCTATCTAGTCTTGCCTTGCTGTACTGAGTATAGAGTGTTGTTCGAACTTCTTTTTTGCTAACAGTATCTGTCTCATATGGGCTTGCAAAAATATGTTCATAGTTAACCCTGCTTAGGCTTGAATGCACCTCTGCTAGCCACGGATTGTCCATTCCCTTTTCACATTTGAGGCAATCTCTCATAATCTCTAGTGTGAGGGTCGCCACTGGATTTTTCCAAATGGCTAGCCAGAATAGGGCGGGTGTGCCTGTATGTAGTCTTTGATGTAGTGTAAGTTCAATTCGCTATGGCAAACATATTGGGACGTGGAGATGGGGGCACCTAAAAGTTTCCGGCAGAACCTATTTTCTTCACGCTGGATGCTGGAGCTCCTTGAGAAGCCCCAGACCTCCGTGCCATAGGTTGCCGTGGGAATGCACTGGTGTTTAAATTTTTTAAAATAGCTTAAGTCAGCCCCCGTCATCCTAGGTTGTGGTAGGCTAAGAACCGAGTTAATAGCTTTGGAGAACTTGTTCCTACAATATGCCATGTGGTCAGACCAGGAACCATTAGCAGCAAAGACCAGCCCCAGATAGGGGAAAGTGCTAGTGCATTGTAAACTTTGATTGCCCACGGAAATAGAGTTTAAAAAGCGCTTCCTCAGTCCACAAGCCATTACAAAAGAATTTTTAAAATTAGCGCATAGATCTAAGGTGGCAATAGATTCGACAAAACCCCATACTAAAAGGCGTAGAGCATTAAGTGTGCGGCCCATTAATACTGCGTCATCGGCATATAATAGGGCGGGGAGTAAATTGCTGTTAACTCTGGGGACAAATGCAAAAACAACAATTGATGGACAGAATGCAGAACAATGTCGTACATTCACCCCAGTACAGAGATCTGGGCCTAAATCCATCGTTTTTTTGCTCACCATGCCATTCCAGTTTGGACCCAGCCATATGCAAATCAGTCTTGACCCTGCACCCAGTGGGAACAGTCCAGCCCGAACTGCCAGGCCAGGTCCTCCCTGGACTGGAAACAAGCATCCTAGGACCGGTTCGGGCTGGACTGTTCCCATGAGGCACAGGGTCAGACTGATTTGCATATGGCCATGTCTGAACTGGGGTGGTGGAGTGAGCTAAAGAATGATGATGGATTAAACCCAGATCAGTTGACTGGGGGTGAGTGTTTGATTTGCTCTAACGCTCCGTCCATCATCCCCTTTGGTATCGCTTTGTTCGCCCTAAGTTGGCAGGGTATGCCCAGACGTGGGTCCCTTGCTCACTTTGCCACTGGATTCAAGATAGCCTGGCTGATGAGGGTTTTGAACCCGAAACCGGTCCCAGGATGCTTGTTTCCGGTCCAGGGAAGACATGGCTTGGCCGTTCGGGCTGGACTGTTTCCATGAGGCACAGGGTCAGACTGACTTGCATATGGCCATGTCTGAACTGGGGTGGTGGAGTGAGCTAAAGAATGATGATGGATTAAACCCAGATCAGTTGACTGGGGGTGAGTGTTTGATTTGCTCTAACGCTCCGTCCATCATCCCCTTTGGTATTGCTTTGTTCGCCCTAAGTTGGCAGGGTATGCCCAGACGTGGGTCCCTTGCTCACTTTGCCACTGGATTCAAGATAGCCTGGCTGATGAGGGTTTTGAACCCGAAACCGGTCCCAGGATGCTTGTTTCCGGTCCAGGGAAGACATGGCTTGGCCGTTCGGGCTGGACTGTTCCCATGAGGCACAGGGTCAGACTGATTTGCATATGGCCATGTCTGAACTGGGGTGGTGGAGTGAGCTAAAGAATGATGATGGATTAAACCCAGATCAGTTGACTGAGGGTGAGTGTTTGATTTGCTCTAACGCTCCGTCCATCATCCCCCTTGGGTTAACTCTGGGGACATCATTGGTTAGCTCGATCATTGTTTTGTGTAAATTATTAATATATATAATGAAGAGTAGGGGGGCCAGAACACATCCCTGCCTGACCCCTCTGCCAACCCTGATGTCATTAGAGACCTCACCTCAATACTGATCCTAACCTGAGCTTTCAGATCCTTGTGCAAATATGCTAAGAAATATACTAAAGCCTCGTCTAACCCATATTCTAATAGGATTGACCACAGTCGTGACCGGTTTACATAATCGAAAGCTGAGGTCAGGTCCATAAAAGCCAAGTAAATAGGTGACCTCTGTGCAATAGTGTATTTCCCAATTATTAGGTTAAGGTTTAAACATCGCTCGATGGTGCCTACTTTACTCCTAAAACCTAATTGGCATGGTTTAAAATAAGATTGTCTTCGGACTGAGTTTTGATCTTCTTATATAAAACCCTCCCTAAGATTTTCAGGGGCATATTCTCAAGGAACTATCGCAGAGTTAACGGCACTTTATCTCAGCCAAAGTCGCGATAAAATTATCGCCCCATTCACAAGCTGGTGCTAACAGCCGATACCACCAGTTTACTTGCGAAAGCATCCGCAAAAAACATCGCCACAGGTGACCCCGGCAACTAGCGCTAATGAGATGCAGAGTAGCCGTTCCCGAGCAAAAAGCAGCGACAACACCACACCTCAACATTCTCAACGACCAGCCACATCGGCGGTAAGACCACAAAACAGGCGATAAGGCGCGTTAGCAGCATGAAACTAACACCTGCTCCGACCTGGTTTAAAGTTGGACGACAACCTGCACCATCAAAGGGAGCCCAGCCCAGAGCTACACATGAAGAACAACAGATGCCATGGAGCCACTCACCATGCATCCCGGAGCCCCGAGAGGGCAACAACACCCACTGCCACCACCCCCCCGGACCTCCCCCCGGACCACCACAGAGGCAGCGCAGACAAAGACAGCGGACCGTCAGGAAGGAAATACACCAACCTCACAGACCTAACACCAGACAACATCAATGCCCACTACAGGCTCAAAAGGACAACCATCCTCCGCATCCTGAACATCATTGCCCACAGGCTGATGGTACCAACACAGTGGACAACCAACATCCCTCCGCAGACAAAGATGCTGGCTGTGCTGCACCTGTTGGCCTCTGGTACCTCCCAACCAACAACCGCCAGAGTCGGAGGAGTCGCACAGCCAGCCCCATCCAAGTTCCCCACACCTGTCCTGGATGCCATCATCAGCTAGGTACCCCAGTACCTATACGTCCCCCACAATGCGCAGGAACAGCTGGAGACCAAGCAAGGACTATACGCCATAGCTGGATTCCCGCATGTGTTGGGGGCAATCGACTGGACACATGTCCTACTTGTGCCCCCTGCCGACACCGCACACAAGTACCGCAAAAGAAAGCACATGCATCCCATCAACGTGCAGGCAATAGTGGACCACAGGGGACTCTTCACCAATGTCGTAGCCATCTACCCAGGCAGTGTGCATGATCCCTTCATCTTCCGACAGTCCAACATCAACCAGCGCTTCCAGGATGGCACCTATGGAAATGCACCTCACGTTGGCAAGTACCAAATGAACACACCACACCCCTCAACTCCACAACCATGCAACTCACAACTCTGGCACTGCACACGTCACAAAATCACATACAGCATGCCAAGCAACATGCCCACCCACCAGACACGACAGCACAACTTACTGTGGCAACCTTGGTTAGCCATGTACATGAGCCATCAACGGCATGGCACCTCAGCCACACAATACCGGAATGTGGGGAGTGGTGGGAACCAGGCATGTGCGAAGGAGGCAAGTCACCCATGAATGAGAATGTACACAATGCCAAGTGTGGCGGAGATGTGCTGGACAGACTGCAGTATGCAGACCACAGACATATCCATGTCAATCATCAATCTGGGGTTTGTTAAAGCACGACTACTCACCCGTAAGGGTCTCAAGGCGCTAGGGGTGGGGGGGGTGCAGGTTCCATCCATCAAGGAGGGGGTCTGTCGAAGAGCCAGGTTTTGAGGATTCTTGTGAAGATGGGGAGCGATGTTGTCTGTCTGAGGTGGAGCGGAAAGGCCTTCCATGCTTTGGCCGCGAGGAAGGAGAAGGAGCGGCCTCCCGATCTGGTCTTTCTGGTGCGGGGGACGATGGCGTAGGAGAGCTGGGCTGATCGTAGGGTCCTTTGGGGTGCGTGGAATTTGAGTCGGCTGTTCAGGTATGCTGGTCCGGTGCCGTGGAGGGCCTTGTGTGCGCGGGTGAGCATCTTGAAGGTGATTCTTGCCTCGACAGGGAGCCAGTGGAGTGTGCGCAGGTGCTGGGAGATGTGGCAGTGTTTTGGCAGGTTGAGGACCAGTCTTGCGGCGGCGTTCTGGATGTTCTGTAGCTTGCGGGTGAGGTTTTTGTTTATTCCGGCGTAGAGTGCGTTGCCGTAGTCGAGTCTGCTGGTGACCAGGGCGTGAGTGACGGTCTTTCGGTGTTCGAGGGGGATCCATTTGAAGGTCTTACGAAGGAGGCGGAGGGTGTGGAAGCAGGAAGACGAGACAGAGTTGATCTGGCGGTCCATTTTGAGCTCGGAGTCCAGGATTATTCCCAGGTTGCGTGCGTGGTCCGTGGGGGTTGGCGGGTTTCCGAGGGCGGGGGGCCACCAGGTGTCGCTCCAGGCATCGGGGTTTGGGCCCATGATGAGTACTTCTGTTTTGCATGTCTACATGCACTGCTGGTGTCTGGAGTGTAGTGGACAGTGGACGCAACCATGTCACCCCAGCCAGTGGGGAAGCCCAAGGAAATGTAGCTTGTGACGTCCCCCCCTGTAAGCGTGTGTGGAGTGGGCTGGCCCGGCATACGCCAGGCCAGCGTAGGGGTGTGAATAAAAAGCATGTAGCTCTGGGGGTGGTTCTCTTCTGGAATGCCCAATGTGTCTGCCAGGGTGGCGCCTCCCACACCGCCACGAGGCCGACGCTGTCGCCTTGAGCAGTGTGGCCTGCGATCCTGTGCGCCTGCGCCACCCCGGGCCACTGGTCCCTGAACCCGTCATGCCCACCCCTGCGCAGCCAGGCCTCACTGCTCACCTGCCGACACTGGCGTGTGTCAAAGAGGGCCCACCATGTGCCGGCGCAAGCTCCAAGCCCGAAGCCCGTGACCTTGGCAGCCTCCTCAGACCATCACGGCCTCCGCGACTCAGGCCCGCTTTACTCCTTTTTCGTTGACGTACTCCACCGCTGCCTCGGGCATACACTACGGTCGAGTAGGTCACACATGTAGAACTGAGTCTTGATTTCTGCATGGCGGAGTTCATATCATTGTACGCAAGGAGACGAGTAAGAGGAAGACGCGGTTCAGTCCGGAGGAGAAAAGGATCATCGTTACGGAGGTGATCAAACACTGCCGACAACTGCTCTGGTGTCACTAACTCTGTGCATCACGGGCCAACGACATGTGGCTGTGGGCCCCTGCTGACCGCTGCCTCTGGCCTACATTGCGGTCAAGTAGGTCACACATTTGGAACTGAGTCTTGATTACACAATGGGCGAGTACACACTTTATGGCTGAGTTTATATCACTATACTCCCTTCGATGTGGTGACACAAAGTATGTGCATGGCATCCCAACCACACATGTCTGTGGGCCCTTGATGACTACGCATTCGGCCTACACTGCGGTCGAGTAGATCACACATTGGGAATTCAGTCATGAATCATTTATGGCAGACTTGACATCATTGTACTGGCCTCATCGCAGACTCCATCCCCTTTCAGCTCCGGTGCCACTAAGTCTGTTCCCCGACATCCATGGACACTTACTGGTTGAACTTTGGTGGCAACTGAGTCTATGGACTGGGGCTTGTCTTCATCATCATGTCGATGATACTGACTTTTGTGGCAAAAACGAGGCTGTAGCATTCCACTCCTCCATTTGCCGCTTACGGCCGGCTCCTGCCCTCTTCATCATGCCCTGGAGGACACCTTCCACTGTCCCCTGCAAAGCTCCGCTACATTCACCTTCGACATCGACGAGGACCCGCTCACCTCGCGTGGCTCTATCTCACTGCGCCGCAAGTCACCGTCCCGTGGCGGTGTGCCTGTGCCGGCCGCAGTGCATCCGGGGCCACTAACTCTGTGCAGCTCAAGTCATGGCCCCTGTCTGATAGCATATTGGATGGCCTCTGGGTCGATGGACTGGGGGTCATCAAGGCCATGTGTCTGTGGCCCTGCGCTGTCCGCTGCCTCCGGCCTCAACTGCGGCCCACCTGGGCTCACACATCAAATCGAGTCCTGGTCTGCCCGGACGTCGCATCACCGCAGGATGCACCCGCTACCACCGCCAGGACCAACTCCAAACAACAGGTGCCAGAGTCGTAAGTGTCTTACTGCCAGACTATCAGAGTTGCTCACACCAGTCGTGGGTGCCATCATCAGCTTGTTCCCTGCTCAGCTCTTCAGGTGCCACTAACTCAGTGCACCACAAATCATGGACCATTCTGCTTGCATGTTGGGTGAACACTGTACTTTCTCCGGCTACCACCATGATGCTTCACAGTTGTTTCTGTTATGCTGGTGTTTTATGTTTCTGCTTCAATTGTGAGCACTGTTCAAGTTGTTGCCAGCACCAACGACTCCCTGAGGGCTGGCTGACACTCACCCCACACACATCCAGCACATGCGTCACTGTACATGTGACCATGCCAATAAAGGTGTCGAGCGCACGTGCCCGTGGCCAGTTCAACGAACTATCTGAGTGTGTCCGTGTGCTCATGATGTATGCATTTGTGCCCCGGGCACTACAACATTACATTGTGCCGTGTACAGAGGACGCAACCATGTCACCGCAGACAGCGGGTGGGACATTGCACATGTAGCTTTGTCGTCCCCCACTCAATACGTAAGGGGAGTGGCCTGGGCCGGCGTACGCCAGTCCAGCATGGGGGTGTGGATGCTCATCCTGTGGCTCTGGGTGTGGTTCAGTACTGGAAATGTGCAAAGGCATGTGTCTCTGTCACAGTGTGGGTCTCCATTGGGGAGTGTAGGTGGGCCCTGATGGGACTTAGACACCCATGTATGTGATCTAGTTCGGCTTCCATGAGGTAGTGCCCCACCCGCACATGTTCGGCCACCCCCTTCTGGCAGTCTGACACCTGGCCTTGGCATGTGATGTGTGCTTCCGTGGGCTGCTGGGAGCCAGTCGGGGTGGTGGGTGCGTCCAGCTGTGTTGTCTGTGCAGGGGGTGGGGTATCCTCGATGCAACGGTGCTGCCATGCTCCTGGAGGACGATTGCCTAAGATGTCCATGGACTGTGGGGGGCGTAGGTGTTGGAAGTGTGGTGGTCCTCTTCAGCATCACTGTAGAGTTGTCTGGTCTGCTCTGCTGGAGGTGTTGTTTGTCCCTCTGCAATGTGAAGGGGAGATGCTTGTTGACATTGTGTTGGCATGTATGTTGCCGCATTGTTCAAGTTTACATACAGACTTCATGACAATGTACATTGTGCATTGTTTGTCTGCAGATGTGTTGTTGACGTCAGTGGTTGTTTGTGCAGGTGGATGTGTCAGAGTGTGACCTGCTCCTTTCCGGATGTTTTCCACACTCAGCCACCTCAGTCTCATGGCGTGCACTGTGTCATGCTGATTGTACTCCAGCCATGCTGCTCGTCATGTGGTGTCACTTGCATTGTCAGTGTGGCTCTCACATATGCATCTTTGCTGTGTTTCGCACTGGTGCATGTGTGTGTTGTGTAATTGGTGATGTGTGTGGTGGGACCCCTTTGGGCACATGGTGAACGGGGGCCTACTTGATGTTTGTATGTGTGCTGCAGTGTGCCACGGGGATTAGGGACATGACCCAGGGTCATTGTGGGTGTGCGGTGTGCTACACATAGTTGTGCATGTGTGCCATTGTGCCCGTCCCCACAGTCCCTGTTCGTTACTCACCCTGTTGCTGTTGTGTCAGGTCATGTTGAGCAGTGTCCGGACTCCCGACTCCTTGCACCGTCTCCACACTGATGACTGTGGCCGCCATTTGCTCCAGCTCCTCCTGTGGCGCAGGACTCCCACCTCCATTCGCCATTGCTGCCTTCCTGTTGGCAGCGGGTTTCTGCTTGGTTTGGCTTTTCACATTGTGCCAGCGCATCTTGGCCTCCTCGACACTCCGGCTGCATTCACGATGGATGCCATTTTTCCGTCTGTGTTGCCAATGACACGGTGGAGGTGACGGACAGTTGTTGTTGGTGCTCTGTCACCTCCGTGACGACGATCCGGTTGTCATGCGGACTGTATCCTCTTCCTCTTCTCCTTGGCCTTCCCCAACCCCGAGGTTCCTTGCTGGTGGTCTGTGGGGCTTGTGGGGTTCGCGTTGACCTGGGCACTCGTTCCGGGTGCCTCCATTTTGCTATGCAGTTTATCTTGTTTATGGAGTGTTTTTCTTGTTCAGCTTTTATAGTGCATTTTCCCGCATGACGCGTAGGGATTGCAGGCCTGTCGCTGGTTATCGCAGATTTTTGTATCACGGTTGTCCTCATCGCAACTTTATTCGCATTCGTGTTTCGCATTTTTGCGGCGTCGCGTTAATTTTGACGCGGTCATTTGACGCGTTATCGTGGGGCTATCGCATGGTGCTGCCAGGTTGGGAATACTACGTTAACACGGTGTTGTTTTCCCGTGATAGACTGCGATGTGCAAAGTTGCGTTAAGCTAAACTTGCGGTGGTTATCACACGTTCTTCAGAATATGCCACTCAGAGTATTGTCAATTAGGGAAATGGGTCTGTAACAACTTGGTTGGGAGCAGTCACCATTCTTAAAAATTGTGACGATGGTGCTGGTTGACCAAGTACTAGGCAATGGGGCATGGGTTAAATTGTTAAAAACATTCAGCAAGAGTGGAGCCCAAAAATCAGGTTTGTACTTAATAAGGTCAATAGGTAACCCGTTGGGGACGGGGGCTTTATTGGCCGGGCTCTGATGTATGGCTTCCTCGACTTCAGGTAGGGATATTACCCCTATGGGGGCTTGAAGCCCAAGGTCTTTGAAAAATTAGCTTCCCAGGCCTTACTGGTTATGTTGCAGCTGATCAATGTTAGTGGTTGTCCCATTGCTCTCATGTCTTTAATGGTCACCCCAAAAAGTTTTCTCATTCCTTAGGCTGGCAGCGTTGGTGAGAACAGCCCAACAATCAGATAATCATTTGTCCTTCCTACGAGATATGACCAGCTTGTACTTCTGTCTGAGTGACCTAATTAGAGGGGGGCACCTTGGGTTAGTTGATAGAGCCTTCTGTAGTTGTCTATTGTTCGCTGAGCACTCACTATTGAACCATCTGGGTCACAAAGTTTAGCAAATGCACTAATAACCTTGGGGTTGGGTTCCCATCTGGACAAACAAGAGTCGAAAAGATCTGAATTGTCCCCAACTACCAAGTGGAATAGGTCAGCTCTATTAGCCCCTCGCCACACTAGTCTTAATTTGTCTGTTGAGGGTACCGAATCCCTGGCACCGCATTCTATTTTGTACATCGGCCTTCGGGACATTATAAGCACTACTTGTATTGGGCTGTGGTCACCATGGTGTGTGGTGACAACCGCGGCTTTCACCAGGAGGTCTTCAAGGGCAGGGGAGATAAAGATATAACCAATGGTGGTTGCGCTACCCCTTCCTCTGAATGTTGGGTCGGGTAGGTTGTTATCATTAGTTGCAGCGGCAATGTCCATGACATTACTCAAAGCATGGTTCTGCAAATATTCCTTTAGCTCCACGCCCCTGTGACAGATTTGTCCTCTACTCCTTAGCCTTAGAATCACGGTGTCTTCACTGGGGAGCATAGCATTAAAATCTCCGTCCAGGCAGATACCGGCTTTTGTATCAAAACCATTACAATTCTCTAAGGTAGCAACAAAGTCAAATAGATTAGTAAAATTTATGTTAGGGGAATTGTAGAAATTGTTATTATAAAAATTAAGTAAATAAATGATACCCCCTTTTGTATAACAAAGCTTGGAATTTGTCGCTATGGGTGTGTAGCACCTTAATGCTGCCCCCTGCGGCAATGTTCACACAAATAGAGAGACCACCAGATGGTCGCCGAGAATTAGGAATTGGGGCCAAGACGTTAAAGCATTAAAACCCTTCGGGGTATATATCTTTGGTAGCCCAGGTTTCATAGAACATCAAAATGTCCTGCTGTCTAACCAATTCCAACCAATCTGCTAGGTCTATTTTTGATTGTAGGCCCACGGCATTCAAGCTGAGTATGTTCAGGTCCTGGTTGACGCAAGCCTTGGTGATAGTTGTGGCTACATGATCGTGTGACTCAGATATATTTGAGGGGCGTGTGAGCATATTATCATCAACCCCATCAGTTATGGGGTGGTGGTGGTCAATCGTGGAAGTCCATGTCAGACAAGGCCAAACATTAATTTTGGGCAGCTAGGAGAACGGGCTAGTTTAAGAGGCTTCTGGGCATTAGTTTGTAAAAGTAACCCAGTGGTAAGGACCAGATTATTGGCGAGTTGGTAGTTGTGATCTCTTGACATCTCAGCAGTGACTTTACTATGGACGGTCTACGGAAGTTAATAACAATACAGTCCCCCTCAATATTCTTGGGTGAGTTGCCCACCCATCCCACTCTTTGTACCATGATGATCTCTTGCATATTTGACACGCTGAACTTCTTATTCTTGGACAACCAATCCATGCATTTTTTGCGCATTTGATCCCAAGTTTCCCTCTGTTCCCTCTTAAGGGGTGGTGCCCCTGCCAGCACCAAAACAGCACGTCTGTATTGGGCCTCGGGTGGGTCATGCTCGAAGGATCAGGTATGGTGCTGCTTAATGTGCTCGGGTTTGGTCGACCACCAACTAAACTGTTGGTGGATTCGAATATAGGGATAAGGGGCACAGATGAATCAGTCCCAGTCGGGGCAGGACGACCATTATCAGAAGAGTGGGGTTTCAACACTATGTTGACCTTCGGGAGGAGGTATTCCCTTAATTGGGTGCATGTATTACAAGAGGTCACGGCTAAGGAGCCAACAGACGGGCACGGGAAAGCAATGGGGGGATTAACTTTTGTTAAAACATTCGATAAAGAAAGAGTGGGTGCCCCCCTTGGAGCAACATTAGTTAGGGCTATCTCCCCCTGTTAAGAAAGTTTGTTCACTACAGTGTCCAAGCGATCCAGGCGCTCCCAGAAGGATGTACATTTCATGTCTATTATGTCAATGATTCGCGAGCAAACGGAATTAATAAAAACTTCCCCAAGGTCTGGTGCACTTGATCCCGCTACCGTTTGGGTGCAAATGGAGTGGCTTGAGTTCTTACTTGGCACTGGGCCAGGAGTGCTAGCACCAGATGATGATGAAGATTGCATCCATGATGACAAGCAGATGAGGGAGGAACTGGTGCATGGGGGCTGTTTCCTTTTAGTGCAGACCGGCTTCCCGCATTTTCTTTTGCATTTGGTGATTACAGAATCTGCGGCTACTGCATATGGGGTGCACGTAACTTGTAGTGTCCTGGGCGAGGCATGCCCTTGAGCACAGGGGTGCCTCCACTGGGAAGCGGGGCGTTATTAGGACCATCTGTCTTGTGCACAGGGTCACGGGGTATGATAGTAGGTGCTGGGTCAGCTGGTGTCCCCCCCAGGTGTCCCTCCAGGTGTGAGATTGGAATGTGCTGCCTCGTTGCCCAGGGACAGTCTGCGCTCTGTTAGTTCTATTTCTGAAGACATAATGCTGACCACCCTCTCCAGCATGCTGTCTAGGGTGATGGCGGGGCGAGCAGGTGGTTGGCCAATACGTTTCCCCATCGTAGGTTTTAAGCAGGATGTTAACAGCTCAGTAATATGGGTATGCACTCACCTCAGTCCCAAGGCTTGCACCCCTGCATCAGTTGAAAGAGAGTATGCCCAGCCCAGCCTCTGCCTGCTTCTGATGGGCGCAGATGGACCTGCCCTTGGCTCGGGCGTTGCCCGGGCACGCCCGCGCACGTCCCATGCTGCAGGAGCCCCAAGTTGTTCATCAAATGCCTCCTTAGGCGTTGAAGGGTTGCGTTGGCAGCTTGGAAAGCCGCAAGGAAGTGTTGTGGTCTCTGCTCCACCTGGCAAGTGCGTCGAAAATGGTCTCCCACGCTGCGGGAGCCCCGAGTTGTTTATCAAGCGCCTCATGCCGCGCTGAAGTGTTGCGTTGGTGGCGTGGAAAGCCGCAAGGAAGGCTAGGGGTTTTGGTCTCTGTCCCCCCGGCAAGTGCGGCGAAAACAGGCCCTTTGTTTTTCTGTTGTCACAAGCAAGTTCAAAAACCTTTGCAGAAGGGTGTTGCTTGTTTGGTAGAGGACATGTGCCAATATTTATTTATACTTTTATTCAATTTATACATTTTATTGTGGTGGGTGTCCTGCAATTTCAATAGGGGCCTAGATTTAATTTTGCTATCTTTTATAATGAAAAAAAGGTTGCACAATTCAGTACATTTTCTCCATGTTTGTTAAATTTGCACTATTCATTAATTTTACTATCTGACCTAGTCTGCCCATGGGCCATCCAGCCAGTAGGCCCAGTACTAGTCATGGGTGCATGAAACAACAGTTTCTGTGGTATATATTGTTTTAAATCATCATTGAGGGCAGCGATGACATTGGATTAAATACAAAATGTGGGGTTTTATTTGTATTTCACGTTTTGTTTTGTATATTTTGGTGGGGAAATATTTGATGCCTTGGGAGGATGTGTGTTGTAAAAATCTTTAAATAATTTTTGGCATTGCTGAATTATTAGTAGAGTTTTCTTTAGTGTTACCACGCCTCCTTTGTCTAGCCAGTGTGTGTGTGTGTGTGTATGTGTAATGCCATAGTTCTCCATTTGTCTTTGTTCTCCATGGCATGTGGTCGAGGGCCATTTTGTGTAGTCAGTGTCCATAGGCCTGCATGTGTTCTTTGTTGTCCATGTCTCCTGCATGGTGTGTGATCATGTGGCCAGTGACCATTTTGTATAGCCAGCCAGTGTGCTTTTGCCATAGGCCTGCATGTGTTCTTTGTTGCTGCCATGCCTCTTTGCTTGCAGTTGTTGTTTGACCATGTGGCCTGTGGCCATTTTGTGAAGTCAGCTAGTGTGGTTTTGCCATTGGCCTGGATGTGTTCTTTGCTGGGGCAATGCCTCCTTGCTTGCTGTTGTTGTTTGACCATGTGACCAGTGACCATTTTGTTCAAGCAGCCGGTGCGCTTTCGCCATAGGTCTACATGTGTTCTTTGTTGTAGCCATGCCTCTTTGCTTCCTTTTTGTTGGTTGACCATGTGGTTGACGTCCATTTTGTGCAGCCTGCCACTGTGTAAATCCTCTTTTTTCCAGTTTTCAAAACCACTTTCTAAGAAGATTGTTAGGAGAGGGCTATGCCGTTTTGTTTTGGTTCTTTTTTTAATTTTCCCCAATATCAGTTTAATATCCCTGAGGATCATTATAGTATATGAACTGTGTTTAATATTACATGCATTCTTTACATTTTTCCCCTGCACCTCCTTGCCTCCCAATGGGTTTCTCATAGTACCCTAGTACACCAGTGATTAATTTTGTATTAATTTATTTATTTTTACAGTTTCCCTCCATCCACCCCATGCCACACACCTGCATTCATTTTTAAGGACTGTCACTACTTGTTTCCCCCAGACCTAAGACCCTGTGCACCATCGCAGCACACCAGTGTCAATTGTTTAAGGATTATTCCATTTTGCCCTGGACTTCCTCACTGCTATAGGGGCACACACACAAGCATTCATTTTTTTAAGGATTATTCCATTTTCCCAGGAACCACCTTTCGTGCCATAGGTGCACACCAGCATTAATTTTTTAAGGATTATTCCACTTACCCCTGAACCCCATTGCCTGCTATAGGCGCACACCAGCATACATTTTTTAAGGATTATTCCATTTCCCCTGGACCCCTTGCCTGCCATAGGTGCACAGTGTACACCAGCATTAATTCTTTAAGGATTATTGCATTTTCCCCTGCACCTCCTTGAAAGCCACAGGTTTCTCCCTTAGATGCACATAAGGCAAACAGTTACATCTGTATGCTGTTATCCTGATTACAAATTAAATGTTATGGTGGAGTGGTTTGACTTTGGAATGGAAACTCTATTGTGGTTTTTTATATAGGATAATAAGTCACCACACTAAATTATACTGTTTGGACTATAAATAATTCAGACTGCAAAAATGGCATGTTTCACTAAATGTTTTTCTTGCTCATTTGCTTTTAGGTGTGCAAGAGACTTTACCCACAGTACTGGCAGACAGAAGGCCTGTAAAAAGTGACTTGACACCAACACGTGACCAGTCTCTTGCGGTTTGTGCCGCTAAGTGCCACTGCCAACTGACAGCTTCAAGATGGCCCCAAAGAAAGGTGCTGCTAAGAAAGTGGCCAGTGAGGAGTAGAAGAAGAAGCAGGTTGCTACCACTGGCATGCCACCCTCTACCTTTTTTGATGTGCCTGCTTCACCATCCTCTGGGAGCAAACTGGGTGCATCACTCCCACATCAACTGCACCACCCCAACCTAAGGGCAAGGCCATGTCTCTCAGGGGGGCAGCCAAAACAATCAAGGCAATGAGCAGTTAGTCTGAATTGTGTTTGTCTCAGCTGCAAACTAGTACCCAATTGTCATAGGAAACTGAGCCAAGTGGACAACAGGAGCCGCAGTTAGCAATAGTAGATCTTCCTGAAGTAGGAGCAGAAAAGGAGGCTGAGCTTCCTGCTGAGCAAGATGTACCTGTTGTTGAACCTTTGGCTTACTGATCTCCAGCAAGAAAAAGGAAGGGTACTCCACCATCTTCTCCAAGTCCCCCTTCTGGTGATCTGGACATGGATTGGACCATGGCTGAGTGTGAGACACACCAGGAGAGACAATGGACAGGGAATGTTCTTGAAAGCCTTAAAATTAAGCAAGGAGATGAGGATGACAAGCCGGTCATTATCATGGAAGTTGGCACAGAGGACACCGACATTGCCCCTCCTATTCCACTGCTCTGAGGGATGTGTCACTGGTACCACCACCACCACCAGGTTCCATATTTGTAAGGCCCCTGCTGAGACCTGCATCCACCACTACCTCATTTGAAGTATGCACTGCAGAGAGGTAGTCGACGACACACCCACCTACCTCCAGCTTTTCTTCAGGCATTGGCAGTAGCACACCAAGAAAGTTCTTCTCCCCTGTTTGGGCCTTCTTTATGATTAGAAAGCAGGAGGATAACATTGCCATATGCTCCATTTGCCACTGGAGCGTTTGTCAAGGTAAATCTGGCTCACACTACTCTACTGGAGGCCAAACGACTCATAAGAAAAAACATCACACAATCCGATGGGAGGTGCGCCTTAAACAAATTGATGCAGAAGGTAGTGGTGATGATGAGAGAGGGTAATCAACTCTGATCACATTTAGGGATGATGAGGAAGAAGAGAGTGACAGCTTTGTGCAAAGCAGCCCTGTCCCAAGCAGTGATCCAGTATCACCACCTCAGCAAACTCGAAATAGTACAAGAGTCAGTGGGAGTCACCACCACATACAATGACTACCCCAAGATGCACATTGAGTCTACCACCTCCTAGTTCTCCTGGAAATTGCCTGCATCAGTGGCACTACAAAAGAAAACAATCCAGGCTACTATTACGGGCATGTTTAGGCAGGAATGGTCACAACGGCATGTTTGTAAAACGGGAAGCTGGCTAAAATGTTGGGGCTGGACTGCCTTCTTTTTTCTTTTTTTGAAGGAGTGAGATTTTTTGAATTTGTGGCAGCCATCTTCCTGAAATGGAAGGTTCCCAGCTGGACCTATTTTGCAAGAATTGCTGTTCCAGTGCTCCATCACGATGTGCTGCAAATGGTTGGGCAAGCTTTGTAGCAGAGTGCTGTTCATGTTCTCCACCTGATGACAGACATATGGACCAGTTGTTAAGCCACTGATTACATGTGCATCACTGGACACTAGATCTCTTTTGTGGGCATTAGGCAACAGGTCTCAGCACTGCAAAAACTTTTAAGGGCATTTGGCAGCATGCAACAGTAGCCATGTTCGCAATGGAGAAATCCCATACAGCTGCAAACATCTAGGAAGACTTAACAGCAAGGTGTTTGAATGGCTGTGGCCCAGAGGTATCAGGATTGGATTTTTTTGCAACAGACAGTGGCAGTAATATAGTTAAGGCCATGACAGATGGTGGATATTCCAGGGTCCTGTGTTTGGTGCATTGCATCAACCTGATTGTGCAGGACTTTCTAAAAAAATAATACATAGTCAGCAACGTACTAACCACTTGAAGAAAAATCTGCACTCATTTCAGCCATTCTTTTAAAGCCCAGAAGCAGTTGAGGATCATTCAGCATGATAACAGAGTACCAGTTAAAGCCCTCATGCAGGAGGTGCCAACAAGTTGCAACTCAACCTATTTCATGTTGCAAAGTCTTTTTGAGCAGTACGAACTAATCAATGACTGTGTCATTTATAGAGGACGGGATGCAACTGGGAAATTCATAACCATGGAGGTGGACAAATGAAGCCTAGTCAAATGCCTGACACAACTGCTACTTACTTTTGAGTTTTTCACCTGGGAAGTCAACAAGGAGGACAATACGATGAGCCAACCTATCCTGTTGTTGCATCAGCTATAGGACCAGTTAAAAAAGGTGTGTCAACGGCTCTCAGATGTGGACGGCAATGGAGAAGTGCATGACTTGGTTGAAAGCTTAATCCTTTGCTTGGCTGTTCATCGAAGGCTGCAAAGAGACATTGTGTCGTACAAAGATAACATCTGTTCCACAATTCTTGATCCACTGTACAAACGAATACTGGCCACTTTCATTCCTTTTTCAGAAATGAATTTTTTACTATACAAGACATGGATTGCTGGTCCACCAAGAGTTCTTGAAGAAGAACGGCTGGAAAATAGAATCCAGGGGAAAAGCTCTGGGATGGACCCTTAAACTTCCGGAGAGGGCAGTGATGTTTTCTCAGAGTAGCCAACACCAGCAACAAGAACCGGGGCAACAACAACTACAGGAACAGAAGAATCTGTCCCAACCTCTGAACTGGCTTGGTTTTAAGTGTCAGGGCTTAAGTCAAGTGCAGAGGTGAAAGCAAAAGAGGTTGAGCACATGGCAGCACCAATGACCATTCAGAGGATGTTCCAGGAGTATCTGGATGACCCAAAAGAGGTCTACGTGGATCAAAACCCATTGGTCTATTGGTATGGGAAGAAGTGCAAATGATCAGAGCTCAGCAGGCTGGCAATAAAGTATCTGGCTTGTCCAGTGCCCAGTGTGTCTGCTGAGCATGTGTTCATTGCAGCTGGCACAGTTGCCACAGTGAGAATAACCAGTCTCTTGCATCAAAACATTGAGAAATTGACCAGACTCAAAATGAATCAACACTTAATACCGAACAATTACACTGTTCCTGAAATACTACAGGAGGAGGATGAGGGTGAATGGTCAGACACTAGTGTTCTAGCTGGCCAACTTCTAGGTGAACGATCTGAGTTTGAGGATGAACTCTACTTCTTAGCCTGAGTAGGCCACCATAGAACTTTGTTATTATTTATCCTCAAACTGCTTAGTGATTAGTCAAAAGAAAAATGGATATAGCTAGAGGAACATTATATATTTTGTTTGTGTCTGACTTATGCAGCACCACCCTTTTTAGGCACATGTATGGCCGATTGTAGTTGGACCAGTGTGCAATGAAGATGCCTCCCCATTTCCTTCAAGTACATTGGAGACAACGCATGCCTCCGTTCCATGCCTATCCTTTTTTCATCCCGTAGCAGTGCTGCCTCTGTAAAGATCATTTGATTTATATGACTGTCAAAATCCAATGTGTTGCTTGCTTGAATCAAAGAGGAGATACATTTATGTACTACAGTGCTTGGATTGGAACAGGTGATATATTATTGAGTGATTGTGAGTGATGATTGATGATTCATGTGATGGGAGAGTGTTCAGCTAATTTGAAAGAAAAACCAACTAATTGATGATGACCCTGAGGCATATTCAACTCTGTGGACTGCAGAGAGGTGCTTTGATTTGGGAACTGCTGCTGAGTGTGTGTGCTGGTTCAAATGTGAAACTCCTCTTATGTTGTTGTGGTCAGGGGACCTGTTGCTTGTAACTGGAGACAGATTTGTAAGGCCATGATGAACGCACTCAGCTAAATTTTATGACAGTTGTGAGATTGATAAGACCGGTACATGCAGCTACTTGTGCCTGATTGGTTCTAAATTGTTCTCACTTCTCAGGCCTTCTCTTTTCCTGGACAAAAGGCGAAAGCTCCATAACACTCCTGCTTACCTTACTGGATCAGCCAGCCACCCAAGACGGACATTCCGAGAAGAATACAGATGCACCACCCAATTTGGCATTTATCTACAGTATCAGTTTTTTTTAACAATCATATTTTTTAGAACTGTCCTGGTTCACTCCTCCAAAAGTAGTATATTTTTTTTTAACCCAGATAAAATAACATTTAGATTTAACTTGGGTCTCTGGGGCTAATTGACTGTTTGCAATGCATTTCACTTAACTGTCTCATTCCTTCATTGCGTTCAGCAACAGATTGACGATGATGTGCTGCTCATCTCCTTGATGAATATTATTGTGTTGTGTAGCATTTGTCTTTGTCACACATTTCCCCAACTCCCCTTTCCCATCTATTCATGGAACCCCTAACCCTTTTCCCCAGGCTGTGTGATTTATTGAGGTGTGACTTAATTTACACCATGAATGGATCACACAATTGGTGATATGGATGTGGTGAAAGTGACACCAACTCACTGCAGGATCTTCTAATACCTGAGCAATAGTCCACACCAGCCTCACTTACCCACCCACCATAAAAGGGATCCATATTTTAGATATATAACATCATTTATCAACATCATCATTCATGCCTTGTGTTGCGTAAATGCTTAACCTTCTCCACTCTTGAATCAGAGTCCACTTCTCCTAACTCAAGGATTTCGTAAGTTTAGTTTTAATTAAATACTCACTCCCAATTGCTCAGAAGAAGTCCCTATTGCTAGTTTTTGTTGTAATATCAGGTCTTCTTTGTTGTGTCATGGCGGTAGTCTGGCCTCAGTCCCTGTAAAGTTATGATAGGATTATAAACCACAAACTATGTATTTTCTTTCAATCTAGTTGCCCGTGATGGATAATCCTTCTGATTAATAATACAATTCGAGTTCACCTAGGTGGGAGTGGGATCTGGCTTGTGATACGTTACCTGTTAGCACACTAGCTTGCTATTACTATCACCACCATTAAGACAGCACCTTGGCAAATCCTTCAGTAAGGTTTTGGAAGATTGGGAGAGGTAGCAGTCATATATTCAGGTAGGAGAACTATGGAATGAAGTGAACTAGCTTACCTAGTAAATAACTAACTTCTACTGCAGATACGTTTCTGTTTATCTACGTTGTTGTAGGCAATATAGGCAATGGCAGCATACTACCCTAATAGTCAATATAGTTACAGAGGATAGTAGGATAACTGCTATACTCTGCTAAGCAGATACAAAAACATGCTGCACAAAAAGGCAACAGTGCAAAGTAAAAGTAAAACACAAAAAACTATTTCAGGCATAAAGTATAAGAATAGTTCTTCCCTTTACTTCAAGTTCAACAATATAAAACCCACCCTCTCCACCTACAGCAGGCCCATCCCTCTCTCCTAACAAATCACCCTGTCCCCAACCAATGTCCAAATAAATGTGCAAAGAAAACTAGTCCAAAATCCCGGTCCATTCCCAATTGCCATCCTCTCCACCCACAACAAATGTCCCTCACACCAAAACAAAAAATAAAAATAAGGCTCAGAAGAAGATAACATCGATGTCGGTCCGGATTCTTCTAACTTCCTGCTCGAGGCTTGCCACCTGCTGGCAAAGCTGCACCAGCTCTGACAGCACGCACCATTTGAACAAGTGATCTGAGTTGGAGGGGGCAGCAGTGGTGGTTTTGAGCAGCTTCCAGCTGCCGGCATGCTGGTGATGTTGTGGCCAGGATGGAGGTGCTGGCTGGAGGAACTGGGGCCTGGAGCAGTGGTAGATACCACCTGAGCGTCCTCCTCCTCCTCCTCCACTTCCTCCTCCTCCTCTTCCTTCAGAGCCACTAGGCGATGATATTCTGCCTGGATTGCCTCCATACTCTTCTGGCTGCTATCTCCTGCCAAGGAGGTGGTGGTGGACCATCAGGAGTAGCTATATGCCTCAGATAAAAGCACTGACTGGCTGAAAGGAATTAAGCCAGAATACCACCAGATTAAAAACACAAAGTAATTGTTTTTCTTTTAAAGGATTTCCTAGTAAAAAAAACTAAACAAATACTTTATGTGTAAAAATAAAAATAAAATATCTCTCTTTCATGAGTAAGGCATTTTGCTATATGAAGCACAAGTATTCTTGTTGCACTAAACTAATGAAGGCGTGCTAGTGCATTGGGTACTTTGCTACTCTCTGCAGTTTTCCACTTGGGCAGCTGTTTTGGGCATCTCACTTTAATCCCAATGGCCCGGCTCTTTTACAAAGGCCTTTCAATTCTACCCTGACACCAAAGAGGCAGATCAATAATAATGATACTATGTCACCCATGTCACATATAAAATGTGAATATCCTGTCTTTCGTAAGAAAACAGTGTGAAAAATTATGCATCACAGTACAGGGAAAGGAACGGGATATAGATTTATTTGCCACGTTCGCCACAGAGTATCCCATCTGCAAAACTCTAAATCAGGCACTTAGTCCCTCTTTACTCCCTGGCCTCATTCTCCACGGCAAATTATTTTCAACAAATATATTCGCTTGGCAGTAAGGAAAGGAAACTCAACTTACTCTACTGCAGGGTACGTTAGAGGGATCAGGCCGTGTAGGTAGAGGCTTTACTATAGAATAGTGGGGTGTCACTGTTCAACATGTGCTAATCTTTGGCTCAGTCAGTCACTGCATTTGAAAAATGTTGAAAGGGAAACATTTGAAATGGCGTAAATCGATTATGGAAGCCTTGAAGTATATGATGATGTACATTAATCACTTGCCCAGAAAAATGTGGCACATGCCAAGAATGGATTTATCAATTTTTTTGGTAGGCTGGCACAGAATTTAGGAAAGAATAAAGGAGTGAAGTACTAGAAGGTGACTGAGTGGGAACTGGGAGGGAAACATACCTTGTTTTCGGTTTGCAAATGCATTGAAAACTTTGTAAATGTCTCAATAAATAAAGCAGATGCACATTGTACAGCCAACACTGCAGTGCCGAATTGAACCATGCAGCAGTTAGGTCACAGGTGGTGAAATGCAATGGACAGGGAGGTGATGAATGATGATGGGTGGGATACATACCCTGATGAGTGTGCATGTTTTCTTCTAACTGTAAAAAAGTCAATTAAAATGTTCTTGCCTGACTGCAGTTCCTCCTTGCTTCCGATCTTTACTTCGATGCTCCACCAACTGGAGAAACATATGTGAAACCGTTTACGTAAAGTTGGAAAAATTAAAACTTAAAAAGGAGAATTTCTTCCATTGAAGTCAATGGTAAACTATGGGAAAATGTTTTCATTTTCTAAATATATATGTTGAAAAATATTGTATATTTTAAAAATCTATATTTTAAAAATATTTTTTATTAAAAATGTAACAATTATTAAAATAGTTTTTAATTTGAAATAAAATTATTAAAACTGTTCTTTACTTTAGAAATAAATGTTCCTGTTGTACTATTTACAAAAAATATTTACATCCTCCACTACATGTTTCTTTTAATTTTAAGTGAAAAATATATAACTCTAAATATTATTATTTTTTTTAATTTATACTAGGGTATCTCAGTTGATACCTGAGTATTAATACACTTCCCCACCCATTACCCCTATATCCGTAGCATCCTGGTACAAAAACATTATTGTGATATTTTTAATTAATTTGCAATACTTTTTCAAAATTAGTAAATTAATATTAAATGATTACAAATTTAATACTCAGATATCATAGTTAATACCAGAGTATTAATACACGTCCCGACTAATTACTCTTATATCCCTAGCATCACACTACTAAAAGTTTATTTTGATATTCATAAATTAATTTGCCATAATCTTTTTCAAAAATAATTAAATTATTATTAAATTGATTACAAATTTAATACTCGGGTATCACAGTTGACCCCTGAGTTTTACTGCACTTCCCCATCCATTACTCTATATCCTTAGCATCCCATTCCTAAAACTGTCTTTTGATTTTTTAAATTGATTAAAAATAATTATTTTAAAAATAATAAAAATATTATTAACAGGATTACAAATGTAATACACTGTCCCATCCATTACCTCTATATCCCTTGCATCCCGCTCCTAAAAGCAGAGTTTTTAATTTTAAAATTATTTTGCATATGATATATGAAAAAAGGGCCTCATTTATGCATTTGTTGCGGTAGGGCAGTGCAGCAGGCCTTGCTGCTGTGCTGCCCTACGGCAAAAGAAAAGGGCAGGAATGCACCTTATCTATTATACGCGGTGCATGCCTGTCCTTTTTCCCTGCGCCGGCGCACAATGGGCTGCCGTGCGCCAATGCAGGTACCTTTGCACCATGGTGCAAGGGTGCCTGCATTGCGGGGATGATTATTTTTGTTCAGGAAGGGAAATCTTCCTGCACAAAAACAATCACAAGAGGCTTTTTCCTCTTTATATAAAAGAGGAAAAACAAGGAGAAATAAAGATATTTCTCCTCATTGTGCCTGGTGTAAAGTTTTGGCGCTGCCTTAGACTTACAATTTCCTGTAAATCTGGGGCAGTGTCAAAAAGCCATTGATGTTGCTGGGAACGCCCCCAGCAACACCCATGGAACGACTCTTTCATTCAGTTTTCTGCTTGAAAGTGGCATATATTTATAAGGTCATGAAAAGCCACATAACGTGGCTTTACGTGGCCTTATAAATATGCCAGTGGCACATTGTGCCACCGGAACCTAAAAAAAGTGACGGTCTAGCGATGCAATAGTGCCGCTAGGGCCTCATAAATGAGGCCCATAAAGTATGAATAAAATGTTTGAATATAAACACATCAAATAAAAAAAGCCTATTATTACATATACTTACAAATATACTTACCAAAACTGTGTGGTAAAGTAATGCGTGATAAAGGCATGTGTGGTATAGACATATGCATGGTAATGATTGCGTGGTAATTGTATGGCATGTCTCTAAACTTACATTCTCAGCTAAATTGCGCAATACTGCTACATATTGATCCGCAGATTTATTTGAGCCTTTTGGGCTCTAGAGAAAAATGTATCTCTTTCGACAGCTATGCTCACTTTTCTCTCAAAGCTTTCCTCTAGCGCTTTCATGGCAGACACATATTCATCTTCAGACTCTTCCTCCATATCAGAATTAGCCTCTTCTCCTTCTGCATGACTCTTAACACCAGGCAGTGCTTTTAAAACCTTTCTACTCTCCACTCCTGAACTGTGTTTTACCATAGTTAACTTCCTTTTTCTCAATGAACACATTACCTTCTATCGACTCCAGGTAAGTTTCAAATGCCTCTCGGCAATCTTCCCATGGCATATAGGGTCACCTGCACAAGACAGAAATGTGGGTGGAGCAGAAACAGACTGTATATTTAAATACAGGGCCTATAATTTTATTACCCAATGTCTAATTCTTCTAATAATGTAAATAAATCACACAGACATAAACTATGCATACAAACCACGTATGAACAAAACTAAAAATATAGTCACCGTTGTCATGAAGTTTTGTTTCGACTCTATATTGACAAATTAGTAATAATTCCATTCACTATGCAAAATTCCAAAGGCATAATGTTTCTCTGGCACTCTGTGATGATCCAATCACCTTCAAGTATTTCATATCCGCATCGCGCCACAACACGAATCCAACGAACGAGACGCTGCAGCCATGTATCCCATCGCGCATGTCATTGCTATACTCTACATCTACAATACTACAACCCCAACCGACGTTGTCATCGCAGATGGTAAGTTAGACACCTACCCATACACAATAAGGTAACTACCCCGCGAAAGACAACATAAAAGAAAGCAGGGGCGAAACTACAGTTAAATGGGGGGAATAGTTCTAGAAATTCAGACACCAAGGAGGGCTAGGGGGCCAATACTCCTAACAATGTATAGGCAAATTGTGGGTTGTAGGGCAAATAGCCCCAGCAATGTTGATGCAAATCTGGGGATTGGGGGGCAAATACCCCCAGCAATGTTTAGGCAAATCTGGGATTTTGGGGGCAAATAGCCCCAGCTATGTTGACGCAAATCTGGGGTTTGGGGGGCAAATAGCCCCAGCTATGTTAACGCAAATCTGGGGTTTTGGGGGGAAATAGCCCCAGCTATGTTGAGGGAAATCTGGGGTTTGGGTGGCAAATACCCCCAGCAATGTATAGGCAAATTGTGGGTTGTGGGGCAAATAGCCCCAGCAATGTTGAGGCAAATGTGGGGTTTGTGGAGCAAACCCCCCAGTAATGTAGATTCAAATCTGGGCTTTGGGGAGAAAAACCCCTAGTAATGTTGATGCAAATCTGGGGTTTGGGGGGAAAATACCCCCAGCAATGTGTACGTGAACAATGTAACTGGTGAACATGCAAAGTGCCTCAATACCCACAGGTGGAGTACATGTTGCAGGAATGTCTAAATAACAAACACACAAGTCATTTTCCATGAATTGCATTCCCCTACTGTTGCAGCTAAAGTAACTGGCAAATTTGAGGAATGAGCAGAGTAGAGATGCAAGTTCCCTAGGAACTGTTAAAAAACAAACAAAGCCTCATTATCTACTAAATGGTCCCTTAAAAACCTGTGAAATACTGGGGGGCTGATGTGCAAACAAGACAGACAAGCCACCTACAGCAGCTCAAGGACTGTAAGTGTAGCTGTCTCATCCTGGGCTGGCACACACAACGGAGGGCCGAACCCCATAGAGCCCTCTGGGTGTAGAGTCCAATCAGAAAGTGTTCAGCATACCCTTGGATTGGCCCTGCTGGCAATTCGGCATTGGTTGATGGGCTGGTGCACAAGGGTCACCTGTGGGCCACAATTTTGGGGCCTTCATAAACCACATCAAGAGACTGACTCACCTACACAGTCCCCACCACGCCACTGCAATGTGGTGCCAGGATTTTCTTGGCTCACCAGCTGTTCTGTAAATTGAGGCTGGGGGACAGCCTTTGGAGCATACTCACCTTGGTGCACTGCCTTACATGCCTTGACAGAGGTAGTGTCATCCCCCCACACGGCCATCACTTTCAGGTCATGGCAGGTTCATGGAGGTTGTGTTGTATGTAGGGACCTTCCAGGGAGTCAAGTCACATCTGGACAGTCCAGGCGTCTCCACCAAGTAGCTCGTGAGCTCCTGGTAGTTCTCCAGCTACCTGTAAGTAGCTCTCCGGTGTGCAGCCCAGTTTACTAAAGTAAAATTGATTGCTTGTCTTAATTAGTATATCATTAGAATTTCTAAACTGATGCTTGGAGGAAAAAATGTTTGAATTTCCAAAATATAAATATACTGCTGATATTTGAGGGATAAATCGTTTTCTGTTACTATCTTGGTGCCAGGAGCTCTGCACCCTCGACTTCTGTATTACTCTTACAAAGACATTCTAATTTGACAAATCCTTTTTTACGCTGCTGCTGGCAACCCTGCGTGGTTCACTGAGGTGATCACTGGTGCTAATCGTGCATAGGGTGGCCACTAATGTAATCTTGTCTGATGTGGTGACTATCACAACACTTCAATACTAATAATGTTAATAGCTTGGGTTGATTTTCATTGAACATAAGTAGCTCTTGCAAAAGAAAAGGTTGGAGACCCCTGGGACAGTGTGCCTTTTTTTAAAAAAAACCTTGACATGTAAAAGCACAGGGTCCAGATTAAAGAGATGATCACAGATTGTGTGCCAATGAGTTCCAGAGGGCCTGAGCATCCTTGTGATCCCAATCCGAACATGGGTCCATAGCATGTCGTGAATGTACAATGAGGGAATGTCATCATCAGGTAGGTACAGTTAGCACGCTAAATACTAGGGGAAACACACATTTGATGGTGGAACATGAATTGCCATAACCACACATATGTATGTATCACAAAGTGAATGCATGACTCCACCACAACACACACTGAAACATCGCAGGGCAACAGAACTACAATGTACTCACAATAGTATGACATTGAGATGTGTCTGTGTACAGTAAAGCCAAGAGGATATTGGCCCAGACAACAGACATGTCCACAGACCCAGCCACTCAGTACTGATTTCAGTGTCTCCAAATACAACACAGAAGTGGTTGTGTCACAGTTGTCAGGGAAATATCTGTAGACAAAATCCATCTAGGATTTGAAAGAAGCATGGGCCAACAACAATGTAGGAGACAGTCACCATGTGTGGACTGGTGCCGCTGCACACAATTCCCAATCTGTATGCGTCTACGGTCATCTTTGGACAATGTTATTCGCAGCAATTCTAAACAGTGGACAATTGCCTCTTGGACATCAATGCTCTATTCGTTTTTTAACCTCAGGTCATCTATTTTGCCTGCAGGTGAGTTTGGATTAGTAAACAACATGTAATACATTTAAATTTAATGAGACAAGGTTTGAGCCAGCATACAGTTATTGATTTGGATAGACAAAACTCAAAAGTCAAAATATTCAAAAAAGGTTATATTCATTTGTTTTTTTCTTTGATTTTCTTTTCCAAAACATAGAAGACTATTGTACAAACATGATGATGATGTTTGTACAATAGTCTTGACTTTTGAGTTTTGTCTATCCAAATCAATAACTGTATGCTGGCTCAAACATTGTCTCATTAAATTTAAATGTATTAAATGTTGTTTAATAATCAAAACTCACCTGCAGGCAAAATAGATGACCTGAGGTTAAAAAACGAATAGAGCATTGATGATCCAAGAGGCAATTGTCCACTGTTTAGCTTAACTGATTCCAGCCTCTTGGTCCTTAACAGAATCATCCCCTTCTCTTTGAACTGCATTTGCAGCAATTCAGCATCTAGCTCCTCAGGCTGTAGTGTGTTGCGCACATTAATAATCCCATTTCGAAACTGCAGATTGTGTCCTGCACAGTAGTAGGAGTACGCATGCTCTCAGGACATAGGATCCACAAACAGTGTTGGTGTGTCTAGTGCACAGCTCATTGTGTAAGATAAGCTGCCAGCATGGGTGAGGATGATGGGGGTGTGGCTCAATCTGTGGCTCACAAACACAATTGACATATTCATCCTGAAGCCAGGGGATATGGGTATATCTTGTGAGGATGAAAGACATGTGCTGAATGAAGTCTGTTTTGTCCACATTTGGCACTAAAACACTGTCCAAAGATCTATTTAAACATCAAGGAGACCTTCAACAAACACATATTACCATCAGGCCCTAGGGCAGTATTTAATGGGCACAATGGGAGCCCTCATTGACACACACAAGGGCTACCCTAGCAAAACCAGATCAGAGCTACCACAATTTAGAGAATGCCAATACTTATGGAACTGGGTGTACTGTTCCAGTGTCAAATGTGTGTTTGCTTACAGTGCAATGTGTTTTCCTCAGCACAACCAGAGATATCATCACAATGCCTCCATCTCCCTTGGTGTCCCCATACCTCGGACATTGAAAGACAGAATGCCTGCAATAACCATGTTTGTGTAGTGTACTGGCAAGTGTGAGCATACGTTTTGGAGTAGTCTGACCCCAGGTGGCACAACAACACACATCCATGACTTGAACATTGATGGGGCTGTACCCCTTTAAGGAATGGACTGCCATCCAATGTTCCGGAATCATGACATTGCAAATTTACCAATCACCACATCCATCCCAGGGCAGTTTCCAAGGGCAAGAATGACCAATAACTGAGTACAACTACCTACAAAGGGTGAAACGCCACATATGCCAACACACAACTCAGACAATGCTAGGCTAGGTGAGGCCAACTTTTCCGGTGATGCCATTAGGTCTTGCATATGAAAGTGTACTCAAAGCGGCCATTAAAACAATTAGTCATGAACATCCATTGGCAGACAGCAAGCTACATACAACACATTCCACATCTTCATATTTACTCAGGCAACTGTTTTTGACTACTTACATACACCTAATCTACATATGTACATATCAACATTACCTCATGGCCTGCATGAACTCTACTTGTGAAGGTATGACCCCTCTCACATCCACCTCAAATTACATGGTCAACTTTCAACACTATCATACACACAAGCACGTCATGAGCCCCCTCTGGTGCAGCTAGATGGAAAAACACATCTGCCCAGCAAGCTACAGCCTTGTACCCAAAATGTACAAACCCGATTCTCACAATCTCACTCTGGTGCTGCCCTTCTCACATCCACACCTACATGCACAGCACCGCTCTTCATCACTATGTACACAACTCTCACATACATGACATGCACACAATGTACTGCACTCATCACCTCCTCAGCAGACGTCAAATGTAACATCTCAAAAGGACCACGCTCATCACCAGTTGCACCCTCAGTAATGTCTTGGACTGCACTCATATCACAACGTGCAGCATCACTGCCCACTCACATGCACACTTTACACATCACCACATCTCACAACAAGACACTTACACTGCTCAGTGGATATGTCCTCAGTCATTCACATATCACCACACACCCACACTACTCTGCTTAAGTTCTACAGATTGTCATTTCTAAAACACATGCATACACATATGCAAAAACAACATACATCAACTATACAACACCTCACATTTCACTGTTCAGCACACTAAATTACACAACTGGTGTATACCCTGTACATCCACTTATCCACTTTGTCACATATGACTAGTTTTACCATGTCTGACTGTGGCCCCGTCACATCCACATATGACTGCCATGTCCAATAACCCCATTGACTAATGCACATTAACAACTAACCACACACATTGAAAATGCCATGTTCCAGTCATATCTCACAATAGTGCCACAAACTACAGCTCTCATCACCTGCCAGAATCCGACCTTGTCTAGCTGGATATACCCCTATCACATCTACCTATTCCTACCATACCTTGTGCAGGATTAGACCAGTGTAACAAGCTTGCATACTCTAATTCATACCCCTGCATGTAAAACCACTCACATTGTGACAATGTGGATACTTCATGTCTCCTACACAAGAACTGCCCATGAACTTAACACATATCTTACACTCACTGACAATAGCTAAATTTGTCCTGGCTCCATTACGTAGGAGTCTCCACTCCATATCAAAGTTGGAAACACCAGTCGCTCTCACCTCTACACTTGTTTGAGCCAGCTTAGCACATGCAACATTAACCTTGCTAAACACACCAGAAGCTAGGCCTCACAACCTAAATTCCACATACTCCCCTGTGTGGCAACTGATAGCATGGATGTGACACTGGCTCCAGTAACATCTGCACGGCAGGCGGACCCATGACACTTCTTCGCACTCACCTTCCACTCGGCTTACCACATGTAGCACAGGACAATCCGACAGACATAACAACACCCTGGATCTGGAGCAGCATCAAGCATAGCTCTAAAGGACACCATTGTCAGTCATGCACAAATGCCAAACTACACACAAATCATATGCTCAACTACGAATGATGTGTGGCAGTAAATATGAATTTCACGTTTGGACAGACAAAACACAACATCAACATGATGTAGCCAGACCAAAGCAGGATGGCCTGACTCACAACACTGGACTATTAAGACCACAGACACCTTGACGAACATGAATATCGGCAGAAAGTTAAGTCCTAGGAGGTAACAGGGTCTGAAGACTGTGAGAATACTGCTCACCTTACACTCACCATGGGCTCAGGGAATGTATCTGATGAGTACACAGCCATGAAGGGAAATTGCCTACAGTGGCATGCCACCTGTGGCTAGGTTGTCATTGCCACTAGTCTACCAGATCTAAAGAAGACACAGACATGGATCCACCACTATTAAGTCGCATACAAGTATTGTACCATTACTCTGTGTACATGGGTGTGTTAAAAGTCACTACCATGTAGTCAAACTCCATATGTACCCAGGTGTATTGATGATACAGCTGACTTTCTGCACATTACAAACATATGCAGCATGCTTCTCCTAAACTGTTGCACTTTGAGACACTTGCACTATGTTGACATCAAAAAGAATAAACTATGTGGAAGTGTGATTAAACAATTCAAAGGTTTGTGACTTCATGTCACACTCATAGCCAAAACTAATCTTGACATTGACACACAGCAAATGTAGGCACCAAAATCTAGACTGCATACTGTTAAAGTCCACATACTACATGGACCATATGCAATCCATGCCATACTAACATCATTGTATACTTACACTACTAATCACACATGATTTACAGTCCAACTAAAAAATAATTTTGGGGATACAGAAAGTCTTAAACGAAATTTTGAACCTGCTTTATTCAGCATGAGAACTAAAGAGAATAAATAACAAAAGGCCAATGGCCAGTCAAAATGTCTTTCACACTCGGGCTAGAATAGTCATGTCCATCATGTCTTGCCTGCCCAATTTCTGCTAAGGGACACCTCTTCTGGGAGGGGCATCTAGGGGGCATGCCAAGCACCAAAAGAACAAAACTAGAGAGGACTAGGTTGGGTTTTGGGAGGGATGGGATCAGGAGGGGCGGTGGGACAACTGAAGTGATTGTGTCCAATTGAGGGGATGGTGGTTCCACTGCAGTGGCAGGCTCAGACTGAGGTGGGGGGCAGCTGTAGTGGGAGTGCTCGATGGAGAGGAGGGGAACTTGGTTTACCTTCTTGGGGATGGTATAGTCTTGAATTGTATATACAGGGATGGGGAGGGACTCTGACTTATTGGGAGTGGATTTAATCTGGTAGGAGGTACAGTGCTTGGCTGGAGTAGTCTGGGTTTGTTGGGCAGGTTTGGGATTGGGAGACCAGTGTGATTTCCGGGGAGGGGGTTGACATTTCTTCTCCTGTTATGTCCCATAGAGAGGAGCTAATATAGATCCGTTCATACATGCCCTAAAATGGATGTATTCATATTTGCCCTAATACGGTCATATTCGTACTTGCCCTATTATGGTCAAAGCCGCATATGCCCTATTACGGCCATAACTGTACATGTCCTATTATAGGCATGATTCCTTATATAGGCATGATCTTTCACCTACATTGGTCCTCACTAGTACACAACGTGCTCTGAGGGCTGAACGTTATCTATTCTGTGGTTTTGAATACAGCAGGGTTTTTCCCAAACACAGGCCCACACTGTACTCATCAATTATGCATGGCTCTCTAGGAATACACCACCTGCATAATATGTATGTATAAAGTTCACCCCTGACGTCTTCCTCAAGTCTAACATGGCCAATACAAACCATACGAAGCAACTAGAGTCTTCAGGGTATAAATACACCACATCTTACCCCGGTAAGACAGAGGGAACCGAGACTTCCATGCTGACACACTGACCAGAGACGCTGAGGCTCCTGCATGCAGTCGTCCAGCTGACAGCGGTCTAACACAGCCATTGCGGGGTGTCCAACTTGAGACCAGGACGGGGTCCCACACTCTCTCCATTCAGGTATGGGGGTTCGACTAAATCCTAGAAGGATTCTTGGCTCTTAGGCTTTTAGACCTACACATATGCTAGGTACACTCAGGTACATCTAGTTAGGCATCGTAGGAGTACGCGCACTTTTCATAATGCTTTTTATACTCATGTATGTATTCATGATTATTGCAATATGGTAGAACTGTTCTATCCCTTTGCTTTTATCGTACTGCTGATAATATATCTCTGCTATTGTCTGCTGGTTGCCGCAGCACATATATTTTACACTAGAATAACAACTGTTCAATAAATACTTATTGAAACGCCCAGACTGTTTATTCTGTGTAACTCTCTGAGACAAACTGAATAAGTAAGCACGAGTGACTGAGCGAAAGGTAGTATATTGTTTCCACGATTCTGAGGAATTTGGGTTGTCATGATCTAAGGTTGCCAGAAACGAATCTCTCCCCGATAAGAGGAGATTCTAGTGGCACTATGAGCTAGCTAATGCAAATCGGGCTAACATACGCGGTGGGGGTGCACAGAGCCAGTCTACCACCAAACCCACAGCTTATGTTATCCAAACGCGCAGGTCCTGCATGGGTACTATAGGAACTACACGACATGGCGCCACCAACGTTGGTTTGGTACTTATTAAACAGTAGAATCTGAGTAGTTCAGTCCAGCTATTCTCAGAGAACCTACTCACAAAACCCCAGAGACGTCTGGAGTGGGTGGGCACAAAATCCGCCACAGCTGAGTAGTACGAGAATACCATTTATTGGTTGTTGGTTAATAAAGCTTGAAGGATATTTAGTTCCTAAAATTGTGCATAACACCTCATCTTAGTTCTCTTGGAACACTCCCTCTTCTAAACATGCCTGATACCGAGGCAGGGGACCAAAGAGTTGACCTGAATTTCTTAACAGGAGAAGAAGATCCTGAGGATGCAATACAGATTGCACCAAAATTCAGAAGGACAGTCACCATAAGACTATTAGAAAATAGCTTACCTGCCAAGGGAGGCATGGTTGTTTTTGTGATTGAGGCACACGAATCAAACAAAACAGAGGTGTTCTATTCATGGGTTACATTCCCAGCAGCAAATGCAATAACAAATACATTTCACTACTACATAGCAGGAGATGCACCAAGGGAATATGCCCCGGTTGAGGACATAGAGATTCCACTCACTTACCAGGAACACTTATACTGGTTTAAAGGCGCCCTATCCCACATAACAAACAGAGTAAGGTTAGGCACGCTCGGAGGAGACGGGGCCACATGGCCAATACTAGCGGCTTACACACCGCATCCTGACATTGGAACAATGCCACAGCCAGAACTACACCAGGTCAAAAAAAAGACTAGGAGGAAGGCAAAAAGTTCAGGTATGACCCTGCAAAAAGGGCCAAGTCCGACAGTTTGCTTTTGTGTCTGTGTGTCTGTGTGCTGCTTGTGGCTGTTGAGTTGTTTGCATGTGTGTGTTTGCATGTGCTTGGGCCAGGGAGGGTAGCTGATAACCATGGATGGGGAAGAGGTAGGAGGGGGAGGGACTGCTGGAGCTGGGACACTGCTGCCACCAGCGTGGAGGCAAGTGCCTGATTGGATCACTGTAGGGCAGACATGTCAGAGTGAATGCCCTCCATGTATGACACCATTTGCGTCAAAAGAGTGGTATGTACATGGAGGACATTCAGCATTGATGTCTGCCCACAGAGATCTCCCTCAGGATGTCGACTGCCTCCACACTGAGGGCAGCAGGGGAGACAGAGGCAGGGGGCGAGGTGCCTTGCACAAAGGAGACGGGTCCCCAGCCACGGGACCGGCTGCGGACCCTGGGAGCAGTTGGGAGGATGGAGATTGGAGTGGTGGTGGTGGTGGACTCTGATGTTGAGGAATCATTTCCTGTGTCCTCCACCACCAGGGAGTCATCACTGGAGCTTGACTGGTCTTCGGATTCTACAGATGGAGTTGCAGACCTGCCCTCAGTGTGGCTCCCCTCATACTCCCCGTCAGTCGATGCCTCCGTGTCCAAATCAGCACTGGACCCAGACTGGCGAACTGCTCCCCCTACACCCGTGGCACTGTTTCCTCCGCTGGTAGGTGCTGATGTTGTGAACACAAAAGAAAAAGATTCACATAAGTCATCTGTATGTACTTGACACATAGGTAACATTGCAAATCCTCACAGTTCAAACAACTACATCATTTTGACTAATGCTATCGACGTTTCATACATTTACATACATGGCACTTGTCATTCTGCAAGTTAACCATTGCTCCCTCACACATGTGGTTATCTCCAACATTTGGTGTATCAACATCAATTGGCACAACCACATTGTCAACTCCTTCACTATGTAGCAGGTGATTTATCGTATTTTGCACCTGACGATCTTCTGTTCTGACATACCTGTCTCATCTCCTGCAAGGGAGTATGGAGCTTACAATGGGAATGGGTTTCACACAATTGAATTGAGACATGGTATCCATTCTGAAATCCCTAGTCATCAAATTGTGAAACCTTGGCTCTAATGTCACAGGTCAAATGACATCCTTGTCCAACTTTAAGCTTGCGTACCCATTGCATGAGTCATGTCACACAGATAACAGTGACTGTGCTCATTTGTCCTGTAACTTAGGTTCTCTACTTTCAGGTCACACATCTGACTCTGATTGAGAATTCATCAAGGTAGTAGGCATAGCTAGGGCGAGCGGCACGTGGCCCACTGTCTTGTGTCATCTATGCACAGTGTCATGAGGATGAATCAGAATGTTGTGCACATTGTAAACAGCTCATCATTTTCAGATGGGAACAATGGTCAACACACTTCTAAGTCCAATAACTGCATCTTCACAATGATTCTGGTGGAACACCATGCCAATGGCCCGTCTGGGTGCACTGTCTGTACAGAGTATCAGTACTGAACCTCCATTCATCATGAGTTCAGTCAACACTGTGTACCAAGCCTGTCTATACTGCAGAGGGCCCCATTTTTATGGCCTAAGTCTGAATGTCCCTCCCTTCCATTAGACATATTGCACACTTCCTACAGCTTAGATTGCTCTTCTTTCCCATCTCATTTTGTTGACTCGCTTCAAGATGATGCATATTTTACACCTCTCAGGCCGACAGTGATGCATCATACACATGGTTTACAAATCCCAAGTATGTATGGTCAACAGCATTTACACACATGGCAACTGTTGTGAATGTGTATCTAACATCAGACCACACATTTTCAGCCATCTTTCAACCAGTGGTCGCCTGTGTTCATCAGTGAATGGCTTGTTTTGTCACTGTTACAGAGTCAGACACATGGACTCACTCCTTTGAATGGAGTGAATGGAATCTTCCAGAAAATCATGTGAGAGGCCAGTGTGACAGATGACCAGAGTTAGCATACCTGCAATTGGCCCATGGGATACATTTTATAACACAGAGCAGCACGACTGGGACCTAACAGTGGCACAATGAGCAAGCAAAACTCACCAGTGCCTCAATCTTGATGTCACCTGCTGCAGGGATGTATAGCATGGCCTATTCACACTTGTTTGCTCCAATAACAACATGCCTCACATATTTGTGGAAACCACACTGAGAACCGGTCATACATTAGTCAATGTGCTTGCACATGTTGGGCATTTGCATTACTCCAGAAGGTTACCTCCATGCACGTTTCTGTGATTTGTGGTGATCACATGAGCATGGCGCTAAGGTCACTTTCCTGAACATTACTGACTCACATCTCCCTGATGAAAGGGGCATAACTGGGCATCAAATGATCCCTGTGCATATGCATCTTACAAAACGGATCAGTGGGTTTGGTTGAGTTACAAACAGTAAAAGGGGCAGCAGACTAAGGTACTGTAACATGCATGTCTAACAAAGTTGTGTGAAAAGGCACATACTCACCCCCTCCTTGCTGCTGTCTGGCTTTCAACTGCCCATCCAGGTCAGGGAAGACCACTGCTAGGATGCGAAGCATGTGGGGGGTCAGTGTTTGGCACCCGCCCCACTTGCCAGGACATGACAGGCCCAGCTAGACCTCTGCGATCTTCTTGGCCCAGCCATAAAGGTCCTGCCACCTCTTGCGCCAATGACGGACGTGCCAAAGCTCCAACCCCACGGAGCACACGTTGACCTGTAAGGATGACATGGTGACAGAACCTAAGTGACAATGCAACATGTTTCTGAGTCAGAAACCTGTACACACTGTTAATGCTCAGTTTGGCAACAAAGGGCTAGGCATATGGCATTCTGAGCAGTTGTCCTGGGTTCAATGGTGACTCCGTCCCATGAGAACAGTGATAATATGTTCACCCCAGTACACACACTTCTACATCAGTGTACCTGCCCACAACAGTTATCTACATACTTGTAAAGTTACTGGTAACATTTTACATGCTTGCCAATGAGATGCCTAATGGTAGTATAGCATGGTGATTGCACATGTCCAGTGAAAATGCAGTGTGATCATCACTCACCTGCTCCTCTGGTTTGCCATACAGCTGGCTGTACAGTGGCAGGAGGGTGTCCAACAGGGCCTGGTTCTCCTCCTCGCTGAAAGCTGGGGCCCTTTATACTGTATGTGCCATGGCAGGTAGCTCCCAGAGGATCTGGTAACAGCAGCAGAGAGATGGGGAGGTGTAGGAAGGATGCTGGTAGTGCAGGCAATTGAAGTCTCTAGGGAACAGACAGACTTTTATCTAAACAGCAGAGGCGGTCTCAAATCCATGCAGCCAAAGTGATACGTTCGCAACGGTCGCATTATCCGAATCAGTCCATTGCATTATATTGCCTGCAAACGACATGCCTACTGCAATGTTCAAAAACTCTTCATCGAACCGCGAGTGACATTGATACATTGGTGATGGGAGGTTACCGATTCGGTTTCCATGCGATGACAATAAGAATTGAAACGCGCGTCTGCCACCATAACAACCAACATTCAATGGCTGTGACCGATTCAGTTCGGATGCGGCTACCACGTCCTTTGAATGCTCACCCACCTCTATCATCATAATAACTTTCAGTCAATGGCTGTGACCGAATCGGTTCGGATGATGGCTACTGCGTCCTTTGAATACTCACCCACATCTGTCACCATAACAACCAACATCCAATGGCTGTGACCGATTCGGTTCCAATGAGGCTACCACGTCCTTTGAATGAAAATTCTGCAGGGCAGACACTTCTGTGATTGTTGTATGTTTTGAGCATTCCATGTGTGTAGCTAGATTTTTACAAGCTGAAATGGACATTTATATGTATAGTTCACACACCCATGAGGAGCTAACTTTGAGGGGCACATGACACACTGTAATTGTGGCTAATACGAACTATTTTCATAGGTTTTTCCATTTACCCTTCTTGGCTTGGTCACAGTGCCAATGACTTCATGGGCATGTACAAGTCCATATTTTAACATATTCATGGCATTAGGTGAGTCTCTGACCCAGTATGCAATAATTGAGATTTCTGACTATAAATAATTTGTGTGTGATTCATGGTTCAATTATTTACCTTTGAATGATTAGACCATGACAATATGCACACAAACAAATGATGTGCGGGTGGGTGTTTTACCAGTGTATCTTTGTTGTCCCGACTCAAGTGTATGAAGGCATCATATATGCAACTCCAACATAGTTAATGTTTTGTGTATGTAATTGTTGTGTGATGCTGACCTGACAACATGAGTGTCTATCCTGGACAGTAGTGTGCATAATTTTCAGAGTTGGACTCTGTATGTATGTGGTGTCCCAAATATCTGTCAATTCTTGATACTTATGTGTGTACATTTTAAGCATGTAATTGTTCTCACGCACCTATATCTCACCTTATTTTGTGTTCATTTGTTTAGTATGTGATGCTTGATTGACATGACTGGTGATGGACAGTAGTTTATTTGTCAGTGTGGCACACAAATTGCTGTGTGACCATACCGTGGTAACAGATCTGGCAAGGGTCATAATGCTGTGATATGTATCCAAGATCAACTGTATACATTTAAACATGTATTACAAATGTCCTATACTCTATTTTGTGCTCAAGTTACATGTTCTGTTTGTATTGATGCATGTTATCTTGTATATTTGTATGTAACAACAATTGTATTTACACTCTACACACAGGTATCGCAGACGACCACCAGTGTACAGGCCCTTCCCAGACCTGCAGACCATGGAGGAACGTGATCAAATTTGCAAATACCGTTTCACTAGGACAATAATTGAACAGTTGGCTAACCAGTTGACACCAGATTTGATGCCTGGTCGCACATATCCGACTGCACTGACCCCCAAGGTGAAGGTTATGGCTGCCTTACATTTCTTTGCCACTGATTCTTTCCAGTATACTGTGGGAACATCTGCTGGAATGTCACAGATGATGTTTAGCCATGTCCTGCATGATGTGTTGGAGGCATTGCTCCGTCGCCTGGACCAGTACATCAAGTTCCCCACACCAGGACACTTATCTGACATCAAGGGTGAATTCTACGCCTTGGGACATACACCCCACGTCATTGGAGCAAATGATGGAACCCATGTTGCTTTGGTAGCACCACAGGCCAATAAACAGGTCTACCGCAACAGGAAGCACTTCCACTCCATCAATGTCCAGGTGGTGTGTTTGGCGGACATGTCGATCTTCCACGTCTGTGCACATTTCCCTGGCTCAGCACATGATGCCTCTATCCTGAGGAACAGCGTCACCCCCCATATGATGTCTCAGCTTCAATGTGACTATGCCTGGATTGTTGGAGGTGGTCTTTCATGTGTATGTTGCAGTGTGTGTTGATTGCATGTCAGATAGTGCTCTGTTGTCAGACAACTGAACTATTTCATGTGTTCTATGTAGGTGACTCTGGATACGCCAACCTTCCCTGGTTGCTGACCCCTCTGCACAACCCAGTCACCCCTGCAGAAGTGCGTTTCAATTAGGCACAGCATCGTACTAGGCGACTGATCGAACGTACATTTGGTCGCCTGAAAACAAGGCTCCGGTGTCTGGATCACACAGGAAGAGCACTAAAATATGGACCCCTGAATGTGTGCGAGATTATCACAGCCTCAAGCATGCTCCACAACCTTGCAATCCGAAAGTAAATTCCACTCATACTGCATGACAGAGACCAGCAGCCACCAGCGAGGGAGGATCCAGGCTTGGGACATGATGCCAGTGATGATAAGGATGATGTTGGGGATTTTCGACAACAACTTATCTGCAACTTCTTCACCTGAATGTGAGTATTTAATGAGATGTGTCAACCCCAAAATGTTTGTTTGTGTGTTGCTGTTGTCCTATGTGTATGTATGCTACCGAGTATATGTTATTCTTCAATAGGTTTGTACTGAGTTGCTTAAGCAAATTTTGCATGTGACATGTACAATGCTACACTCAATACTAGCATGTGTTCACACTGACATTTGTATGCTTTAGCTGAGACAGTTAGCAACATTAAACAACATCATTCCTGAGTTCCTGACTCTGTTCTGTGTTTCTCCTTACCAGGGTACTTTGCCATGTCAACTGCAGAGTTGTGACCTCACCAGACCTATGATACTGTGCCATACTCCAACACTGAACAGTTGTGGAAATCCCTGGAACACACTTCCTTCTGAACTGATGGTCATTTATTTTTACTTGTGAGCCTTTTGTTACTGTGTGATGTGATTAGACTTTGAGTTAAGGTGCAAGGTTGTATCAGTTGAATAAACCTGTGCTCCACATTGAGGTATGCCTTGTCTGTTTGCACACATCCAAAGGTTATCCTGAAACAAAACATATTTCATGATGATCTGTTTTGGTGACAATGATTGTTGTTTGTGCTTGCAAATGGTAATATGTTTGTAGACAGTAGACTTAAATTGAATCAGTACCATGTACTATTGGTTGTGTGATAACCCGGTTGTGACTATCTATCATGCTGTGACAGGTTACATGTACTCCCAAGCCAGTAGTTAACATTTCTGAAGTGATTTTGTATCCAATGTTGTTAACACTTTCTTCTTTGTTATTTAGTGCGTCAATTCAATCTGTACATTTTTTTTTCAACGACATGAGCAAGTATTTTGTGCAAAGTGATTTATTTTAGTGCATGATTTGATGATAAAAATTTCAGATTATGGGGGAGTGCTCAAACAAAACATGGAAAACAAAGTGCAGAGAGGAGTTGGTAATGTTTGTAGATGAAGTATTCAGAAGTACATCCACAGTTATTTAAGTCCAAATTCCAACTTAGACTCTCCAGCCTATGTGGGAAAGTTTAATGAGAGTCAACAAAGTGAACGCTTGGCAAACAATGGAGGATATCAGGAGCAGGTTGTCACTTCCTGGAGGTGATGCGTAGCCATCTGTGTCTCAAGGGTTCTTCTTCGGACGACCCTTTTTCTGTTTTTCAGGGGGACCCTCAGGTGCAGGAAGCGGCGGTGCAGGGAGCTCTCTGCCAGAGTCCACAACTTTCCTTGTGGCTGGTGTAGATGTTGATACACCAGATGTTGTGGGCACACAGGGAGGTGTGGACATGTTGGTGGCTATCTGGTGGAGGCAGGTGAGAATGTCCCTGTGCACCGCAGTTGGGTCATCAATTTTGGTCATGTATGTGTCCATTTTGTCATAGTGGGCTGCCTGCTGCTGTTGCATGGTCCTGAGGATCCCAACTACCTGGTAAAAATCTCTACTGCAACCCTCATATGCATGGAGAATTCTGGATAGGTGTGGGTGATCTTCTTCAGCAGCACCAGCTGCATGATGGCCCAAGTCCCCACGGCCCCTCCCACCATCCCTACCCACCCGAGCATGACCAGTTGGCCCTGGCACAGTCAACACTGAGGCTCCTTCATCGTTGACAGTGGTGTTGTTGTCCGCCAACTCCAGAGTGCCCTGTGTTGCTGTGCTGTCGGTGGTGGTTCGGGCTTTTGTGTCCATGAGGGTAGGGGTCAGTTTTGTGTTGCCAGCTGAGGCGGGAGTGGTCGAAGTGCATGCTGATGTTACTGCTGCTGGTGCTGTGGGCTGACCCACACCTGATGTTATCGTCATCCGAAGATGGTTGAGAGACCTCAACACCGGAGAGCTTAGGGTTCACCAGAGTCTGGGACTGGCTGTCCTGGTTTGTTCCCAAGGTGTTCCCAGCTTGCCCTGTGGGTACATAAAAGACACAATGATTGATCTAAATGTCCACAGCTCCTCAAATCATACCCATTACATAGGCTACTAAACCTAAGGATGAGTTTATGTACATAGATTGTCCTCCTTCGACCATGATGCTGGCCTATGTTTTTGGAGAACAATGTAATTTGTACAAGATGGGGGTTGATGAGCATGTCCAGCTCTGGGCATACATGGGCATGTTGGGTTTAGTTGACATTACATGTCCAAAGACATTGACTGGTTTGTGACACCCTGTAAATGACACCAGTATGTTGGTGTTTTCCACATCTCTACTTTCACGGTGACATACGTACTCTTTCTCTCCCAATGTAGTTATTTTTTAGGCCAGTGTACTGGGCTTAGTGCATGCCTTTAGCAGTCACATTGGTGTGGCTACCTACACACTCACATTCTGGTATGTTTTCCAGATATTTTTTAGATTGTTGTGAGTGATGTGCGTCTTGTTCTCATCTCATTATACACATGGGAATAGCTGTGAGTAGCACAATGTGTTACTGCTTAGCTTTATGACTACACAGATCATGTATTTGTACATTGCCTCCATAGACAGATGAGTTCACAAACTCTGCTTTCTGTCATTTTGTGGCAAAGACCTTTGATGAACAGAGGTTTGAGTGCTTGTGTTCTATAAGTGAAATTTAGATCCCTCCTCCTACCCAGCACCACCAGGCCACAAGGAAGAGTGTTGCCCAGACAATGCAGGTAAGTGTACTTGCAAGATGTTTGTTGCTGGTGGCTGGTGTTTGTAGCACAGAGGTAAATGTGGTAGTTGTGATAGTTTCAGACATCAGTCTACAGTGTCTGACATCTTGGTAGTACACATGAACTCACTGTGAGGTCGGCATCCCCCCTGATGAAGTGGTTGTGCTATGTGTGTGGAGGAGTGTTTGCTTTTATACCAACTCCCATCAGGCCTAGTCCTACATACACCTTCCCACCCAGCCCAACCATCCAACCTTGAAGTATGCTTTCCTCACATTGAGTGGCAATGTACTTGCAAGATTTCTGAGACTGGGGAGAGGTGTCTGCCTTTGGACCATCTCCCATCAGTGCCTTGTGCTCCAAAAACCATTCACCAGTCTCAGGCATTTTGTTACAACATTCACACTCACTGTCATGTAAGCATGGTTCGTAGTGGGCCTGTAGGGCTGTGTGGGAGGAGGAATGTTTTCAATGGCCAGATCTCTCATCAGGCCCTGCACTACACACACACACATTCCAACGTGCAAAAACGCCACCCCTGAAACTCTGCTATCCATGAGAGTGAGTGGATATGTACTGACAAAGAGTGCTGACACTGGTGCCTGGTGTTTGTAGCACATGGCCCTGTTGGTAGTTGTGGCAAAGTCAGACACCAGTGCCCAGTGTCATGCATCCTGCTAGTAAATTTGGAAACACTGTGGGTAAGCTTAGTTCCTGTTGGGCTGTTTGTGGTGGGTGGGAAGGTGTATGTTGGACAGGGCCTGATGTGAGTTGTAGCCTCTCCAAATACTCCTCCTCCCACCCAGCCCGGCTAACTCCTCTGAGACGATGGCTAACTGTCAGTGAGGGGAAGTGTACCAGCAAAGAGACTCACACTGCTGTACAATGTTAAACTCGAAGGCTACTCCCAACAAGGCCTTGTGCACATAACACCATGCAACAGTGTCAGCCATCTTGCTGGTGCACTTCCATTCACTGTCAGGTTGCTATATGCCCAGATGAACTGATTGATTTGGGTGTGGGTAGGAGTGTTTGCTATTACTCCAACTCCCCTCAGGCCCTGTCCTCCACACACCTTCCCAGCCATCACATACAGACCAACAGGAGCTATGGTTTCCTGTGAGTGAGTGGAAAGTGTACTGTCAAGATGTCTGTCACTGGGGCCTGTTGCCAGAGTTGACCTCAACTCCCATCATGCCCTTGTGCTCCAAACACCATTCCCCAGTATCATCCATATAATCAGTACATTTCAACTCAGTGTCAGGTAAGCAGAGTTCCATATGTGCTGTTTGTGGTGGGTGGGGATTGTGTGTGTAGAACAGAGCCGGCTGGGAGATGTAGTCAGGGCTAGCCGCGGCCCGTGCAGGTAAAAGAGGTGAAGCGGTGGGGCCGGGTGTGGGGGGATTTCAACATACAATGACGAGGGGAAAATAATTATTTATTTAATTTTCCCTCGTCATTGTCCATCGAACTCCCCCCTCACCCGACCCCACCACTCTTACCTGCATGGGCCGCGGCTGGTGAGGGCTAGCACTCCCCCTCCCACCCAGCCCAAATAGGCCACAATGAACCATGCTAACCTGCCAGTGAGTAGAACTTTACATTCAAGATGTCTGACACTGGTGCCTGTTGATTGACTTGACTGCAACACCCATCAAGGCCTTTTGCTTCAGACACCATCTTGGCAGTACATTGCCACTCACTATCAGGGAAACAGAGTCTCAGGTAAGCTATTTGGGATGTGTAGGAAGGTGTGTGTAGGACAGAGCCTGATGGGAGATGTAGTCAGGGCAAACACTCCTACTCCCACCCAGTCAAAGCGGGTCATCTGTGCCTATGGCTACCTGACAGTGAATGGAAGTGTACGAGCAAGAAGGCTGACACTGTTGCATGGTGTTTTGTGCACAGGGCCTTGATTGGAGTTAGATTCAAGTTGAACACCAGGCCCCAGAGTCAGCCACCTTGCCAGTACACTTCCTCCCACTGTGAGGTAAGCATAGAGCCAGAGGACTTCTCTGGCCTAGGTGTGTGGATGAGTATTTGCAATGGCTACAACTCCCATCAGGTATTGTCCCACACACACCTTCCCACCCAGCAAAAAAGCCTAACTGTAACTCAGCTTACATGACAGTGAGTGGGAATGCACTTGCAAGAGTGGTAACACTGATGACTGGTGCCTATTTGTCCACAACTCCCAGCAGGGCCTAGTGGTCCAGAACACCAGTCCCCAGTGTCAGCCATTTTGTCAGTACATTTCTACTCACTACCAGGTAAGCACAGTTCTTGGTGGAATTGTTGGGCTATGTGGGAGGAGGAGGAGGATTTGCACTGACTTCAACTCCCATTATGCCCTGTCTTCCACACACCTTCCCAGCCAGCCCAAACAGCACTCCTGGGACTATGCAGTCCCTGAGAGTGAATGCAAATGTACTGGCAAGATGGCTGACACTGGGGACTGGTGTTAGGAACACAATGCCTTGATGGGAGTTGGGGTCATAACAAACATCAGGCACCAGTGTCAGATATCTTGAATGTACACTTTACTCATTGTCAGGACATCACTCTTCCTGATGGCCTGGTTGGGCTGCCTGGGAGGAGGAGTGTTTGTACTGACTACATCTACCATCAGGCTATGTCTTTCACACACCTTCCCACAGTCCAAACAGCACCCCTGGTACTCTGCTTTGCTGACAGTGGTTGTGAATGTACTGGCAAGATGGCTGACTCTGGTGGCTGGTGTTTGATTTGCCCACAACTGTGCTCCTCAAACTAGTCCCCAGTGTCAGCCATCTTGCCAATACTTTTCCACTCAATGTGAAGAAAGCACAGTTCCAGGTGGGCAGGTTGGGCTGTGTGGGAGGAGGAGTATTTGCACTGACTTCAACTCCGATCATGCCCTGTCCTCCACACACCTTCCCAGCCAGCCCAAACAGCTCACCTGGGACTATGCAGTCCCTGAGAGTGTATGGAAATGTACTGGCAAAATGGCTGACACTGGGGCTTGGTGTTTGTAGCACATGGCCATGATGGTATTAGGCTTTAAGATCAATACCATGTAGCAGTGACAGTCATCTTGCAAGTAAACTTCCCCACACTGTCAGGTAGGCATAGGCAAATTGGGATGTGTGGGAGGAAGAGAGTTCGGTGTGACTACAACTCCCATCAGGCCTGTGCCCACACCTACCTTTCCAGCCATCCCAACCATCCTTCCTGTGACTCAGGTTTCCTGTGAGTGAGTGAAAGTGTGCAGACAAGATGGCTGACACTGGTGACTGGCGCTTGGAGCACAAAGCCTTGCTGTGAGTTTGTAAGAAGTATGTACATGTTACGAAATAGTAAAATTTACTATTATATTACAGGTATGTTGTTTGTCAATCTGGCATACACATACAATCTCATTAACTCTAGATTTTAATACCTTTGCTAACAGTCATATGTATCACTGTATCCTTGACAGTGATGTCTGTGGATGTGTAATTGGTAACATTATTGGACAGGTGAGTAGGTACTCACCAGACTCTGGTGCTCTTGATGTTCCATAGACACCCTCCGACGGAAGGATGGCACACACCTTCTCCTCTCAGGAAGTGAATTGCACGGGTGGTGCAGGAGGACCACCGCCAGTCTGCTGACTTAGGGCATGTTCTCTTGCAATCAGTTTCTTGACCCTCCTTCACACATCGTAGTACCTGTTCCTGATATCATCCATTGTGAGCAGGCAAGGTGCTTGAGTGTTCACCTGGTTGACTATCTTGTCCCACATCCTATTTCTCTGGGACAGGGGTGTCTGTTGGACTAGGTTCCCAAATAACTGTTGCTTTACTCTGACAATTTCATCTACAAGCACTGGCAACACCTTCTCCGTGAACTTTGGCTGCTTCTTTGGGGGCATGGTGAGGGTGAGGGTAAAGATGGAGGCGAAGGTGAGTGTGATGGTGAGGGTGAGTGTGAATAAGTAAAAGAGTGTGTGTTTGAGAGTGTACTTTAGCAAAAATAAAAATGTGTGCAAGTTGTGTGGTGGGTGAAGTGTGAGTATATGAGTCAGAGAGCAGTGAATCCGTGGCTATGTCTGTGTCCTCGCAACAGTTCAGTTGTTGCAAAGGATCATGGTCATCTGTTTGGCCCTTTATATAGGTGGATTGGTGGGTGTGGCTAATGATTAAAAAGTATTTTTTGTGTGTTGCCAATGCTTGTTTTGACATTATTTGACATTTACCAGTTGCCTTTTGTGACACAAACCGACACGGTTCAAAAACCGTGTCATAAGCATCATCATCTGTTCGCGAGGTAAACTGAGTCTGATTCATGTCTGGAATGCTTTATTTCATCATTTACGTACGAGTCGGACACTTCGGGCTTGTTTCCGGACGAATCGGTCGGACGGATTGAATTCCGTATGAGTCGGTGGGAGTTTACATGCAATGGATCGTACTCCGTCATTTGGACAGCTCGCAATTGACTCGTTCGGAAAGCCTTCCGGGAACTGACTTAGTAGGAATGCTTTCCTAACGAGATCGTAATCGGCCCCTTAGTGGTGCCGGAGCTGTTCCATGCGCACTGCAGCAGACTGTATCACCACCAGGCCAGACGCAGTCTTAACCCACTTGGAGTTTGCGGGCTCATACAGCCCCCTAACCAATTTCAATAGAAATTATGGCAAGTGGTGTGCTGAAACCAAAACCGAGCACTTAAATTTATCTAGCAGCATTCAGTCCTTTTTACTTCAGGCTCTAGTTTGCAAATGATAATCAAGGGGCAGATGTACGACTGTTTTTTGCGGTCGCAAACGGGAAATTGGTCCGTTTGTGACCCAAAAATAGGTCTGCCCTATGTACAAACCCTATTTTGCGAGTTGGTAACCTATAACCGACTTGCAAAATAGGGTTTGTGAATCGCTATTAGGAAGGGGCGTGCCAAAGGCGTCCTTTCCTAATAGCGAGTCGCACTTCAATGTACGATCGTTTTCGGGACTCCTTCCCCTTTGTGACTGGCAGCAAAAATATATTTTAGGAGCAGGCAGTGGTCCGACGGACCACTGCCTGCTCTTAAAAAATTAAACAGAAATGTTTCATTGTTCTTCTTTAAATGCATCCTGTTTTCCTTTAAGGAAAATGGCCTGCATTTAAAAAAAACTGCTTTATTTAAACAGCAGTCACAGACATGGTGGTCTGCTGACCCCAGCAGGCCACCATCCCTGGGAGTTGCAGCCATTTCCAATATGGTTGCGAATTGCACCTGCATTAAGAATATTAACGAGGCTGGCCATTTGTGACCCCATTAGGAATCGCAAACATTGTCTGAGACACTGGGCCAGATGTACAACTGTTTCTTGCAGTCGCAAACGGGAAATCGGTCCGTTTGCAACTGCAAAATAGGTCTTCCCTATGTACAAAACCTATTTTGCGAGTTGGTAACCTATTACCGACTCAAAAAATAGGGTTTGCGACTCGCTATTAGGAAAGGGCATGCCAAGGGCGTCCCTTCCTAATAGCGAGACGGACTTCAATGTACGATTGTTTTCCGACCGCAATTGCGGTCACAAAACACTCACAGTTTACCACCTCCTTTAAGTAAGTGGTAAGCCCCTCGCAAACGGTAAGGGGCCCCCAGGGGACCCCTTCCCCTTTGTGACTGGAAGCAAAAATATTTTGTAAGAGCAGGCAGTGGTCCCACGGACCACTGCCTATTCTTAAAAAATGAAACAAAAACTGCTTTATTTAAAAAGCAGTCACAGACATGGTGGTCTGCTGACCCCAGCAGGCCACCATCCCTGGGAGTGCTGGCCATTCACAATGGTGTCGCAAATTGCACCTGCCTCATGAATATTAATAAGGAAGGCAATTTGAGATCCCAATAAGAATCGCAAACTGTATCAGACACTGTTGTAAATTCCATTTTGCGAGTCACAAGTTGCAAGTCGCAAAACAACACAATTTGCAAGTCGCAAAATGGAAGGATCATACATATGGCCCTAATTTCCTTAGCTGCGTTGCTCTGATTAGGAGGATCCCAGTAACTGAGAAATCAGACGGGTTGTAATAATTGTCCATACATCCCATCCTCAACGCCATTAAAAATGTCCTTCTTTATTTAATATTGATGTAAACAGAGTGAATGAAATCAGTACTTTATTGGTAAGAAGGAACACAACCAGCCCACAGTCAACTCAGCAGCAACTTCCACTTACATATTTCTCCACAACATTCCAGTCACATTTTACATTTCAAAGCATTTCAAAGCTGGCTGCTTATGTTATGAATACATGATTACAAGAAATACAACAGGCAGCAGGGCAGCAGAGTAGCAGCCCTTCTTGCAGAGCAGCACAGCAGTCCTTCTGAGTCTACCACAGGCCCAGAGGTGTCCTGAATTTGGGTCTGAGGGTCCAATATTTATACCTGGTGCCCACTTTGAAGTAAGAGAAGGTTCTAGAGGTTTCCATCACCAGAGGTGTCTGGAAATTTCTGTCTCCCTTCCCTGGCCTCAGCTTGCCTGGGGACACAAAAGACTACTGTCAAGCCCTTTGTAAGTGGGCTCAGGCAGAATGTTTGTGATGTGCAATTGTGGTAGGTGACAGCTTCTCCCCTTTATCAAGTCAGAAATGGCCCATCCTGCCAACACATATTCCCCTTCGTCTCACTGTCTGGGAGGGATACACAAAGATAAACTGCGAGCTACACCAAGTCATTTGACCCAGGATACAGGCTGAAGGCACCAAATGGTTGGAAGAAGAAAACGGCAGCTTTCTAAAACTGCTATTTTCAGAATTGTGACTTAAAACCTGACTTTACCATTAATGAGGTTTTTCAATAACAATTATTTAGACACCGTTCTTATCTGCTCCCAATTGGAAGTTATCACTTATTAAATGTAATAAGGTAACCCAATGTTATCCTATGGGAGAGGATGACATTGCAGTAGCAAAAAATGAATTTAAGAGTATTTCACAAATAAAACTAAAAGTGCATGTCCAAACTATTAAATACACTGATCCCTGCCCTGTGGGAGGTTTTGAGTGTACTATAGGGGTGACTTATAAGGAAGGTTTAGGCCTGGTAAAACGTTTATTCTGCCAGGTTGAAATGGCATTTTAAAAACTGCACACACAGGGTGCAATGTCAGGCCTGAGACATGTTTAAAGGGCTATTTAAGTGGGTTCACAATCAATGCTGCAGGCCCATAGTAGCATTTAATTTACAGGCACTGTGCACATGTAGTAGCGCTTTACTAGAGACTTACAAGTAAAATTTACTGTGCCAATTGGGTGTAGGGTGATTTTACCATGTTTAGAGGACAGAACACACACAGTTTAGCACTGATTAACAGTGGTAAAGGGCACTAAGTCCTAGGACCAACAACAAACGTTGGTAAATGCATTAAGTTTCGCCTATGTGATTAATAATTAGCTGTTTTTTGTTGTAAGTTGTAGCTTGCTGAGTTGTTGTACAATCTAAGTTACAGAAAGTCTGTTAAAGTGTTATGACTTTTTTATGTACAACAAGGCAGTATATTGTGCTGTTACTAGTGGTATAGTGCGGGTAAGTAATAGCAACATTTTGAAAAATGAAATGAAAGAGGGAAATAATAGAATGAATTGATGTAATGGCAATATTATGTGTTTAGAGGAGTTCTGACAACTTTTGGGCCCGGTGCCACTGCACCTGCTGCACCATTCAAATCATTCCCCTAGTGCCTGTAAGGTAACAGCACTTGTGGCTGCCTGTTTAGTAGTAAAATATAGCAATATTTGATGTTTAGAGGAGTTATCACAACTTTTGCCCCCAGTGCCACTGCACCTGCTGGACCATTCAAACCATCACCCTATTGCCTGTAAGGTAACTGCACTTGTGACTGCCTGTTTAGTAGTAAAATATTGCAATATTGGTGTTTAGAGGGATTCCTAGAGCTCTGGGCCCCGGTGTCACTGCACTTGCTGCACTATCGAAATCATGACCCTAGTGCCGGCAATGTAACTGCACTTGTGACTGCTTATTCAGTACCTAAATATAGCAATAATTGATATTTAGAGAAGTTTCGACAACGTTTGGCCCTGGTGCCACTGCACCTGCAGCACTGTTGAAATCATGGCCCTAGTGCCTGCTAGATAACTGCACTTGTGACTGCCTGTTCAGTAGGAAACATTTGCAATATTCTGCGTTTAGTGGGGTCCCTACAGCTTTTGGCCCCGGTGCCACTGCACATGCTGCACCATTCAAATCATGCCCATTTTAACTGCAAGATAACTGCAATTGTGTCTGCCTGTATAGTTGTAAAATAAAGCAATATTAGGTGTTTAGAGGAGTTCTGACATCTTTTGGGCCCAGTGCCACTGCACCTGCTGCACCATTCAAATCAAGACCCTGTTGTCTGCAAGGTAACTGCACTTGTGAATACCTGTTTAGTAGCAAAATACAGCAATATTAGGTGTATAGTGGGGTGCCTAGAGCTTTTGGTCCAGGTGCTACTGCAACTGCTGCACCATTCAAATCATTACCCTATTGCCTGCTAGACAAATGCACTCGTGACGGTCTTGTTAAATAGTAACATTTAGCAATAATATAGGTTAAGTGGGGTCCCTGGGTTTTTGGCCCCAAAGCCACTGTACCTGCTGCACCAATCACATCAAGTCACTTTTAACAACAAGGTAACTGCAATTGTGAATGCCTTTTTAGTAGTCAAATATAGCACTATTATGTGTTTAGAGGAGTTCTGACAACTTTTGATCCGGTGCCACTGCACCTGCTGCACCATTCATATCATGACCCTGTTGTCTGCAAGGTAAACCACACTTGTGGTTGCCTGATTAGGAATTAAAATATAGCAATAATAGGTGTATAGTGGGGTGCCTGGACCTTTTGGTCCCCGTGCCACTGCACCTGCTGCACTATTGAAATCATGAACCTAGTGTTTACTAGATAATTGCACTTATGACTGCCTTATTCGTAAAATATAGCAATATTAGGTGTTTAAAGGAGTTCAGACAAATTTTGGACCCAGTGCCACTGCACCTGCTGCACCATTCAAATAATGAGTCTGTTGCCTGCAAGATAACCGCACTTGTGACTGCCTGTTAAGTAGTAAAATATAGCAATATTTGGTGTTTAGTGGAGTTATGACAACTTTTGGCCCTGGAGCACCTGCACCTTCTGCACCATTTAGCTCAAGCCCCTTTCAATTGCCAGGTAACTGAAATTGTAACTACCTGTTTAGTAGTAAAATATAGCAATATCAGGTGTTCAGAGGAGTTCTGACAACTTTTTGGCCCAGTGCCACTGCACCTGCTGCACCATTCAAATCATGAGCCTAGTGCCAGAAAGATAACTGCACTTGTGACTGCCTGTTATGTGTAAAATATAGCAATAATCAGTGTTTAGTGGGGTGTCTGGAGCTTTTTGTCCTGGTGCCACTGCAGCTGCTGCACTATTGAAATCATATTCCTACCAATTGCTATATAGCTGCACTTCTGACTGCCTGTTTAGTTGTAAAATATAGCAATATTAGGTGTTTAATGAAGTAATGACAACTTTTTGCCCAGTGCCACTGCACCTACTGCACTATTTAAATCACGCCCCTTTTAACTGCAAGGTAACTGCAATAGTGACTGCCTTTATAGTAGTAAAATATAGCAATATTAGGTGTTTAGAGGAGTTCTGACAAAGTTTGGGCCTGGTGCCATTGCAACTGCTGCACCATTTAAATCATGACCCTATTGTCTGCAAGGTAGCTACACTTGTGACTGGCTGTTAAGTAGTAACATATAGCGATTTTAGATGTTTAGTGGGGTGCCTAGAGCTTTTGGTCCTGGTGTCACTGCATCCACTGCACCACTGATATTATTTCCCTGTTTTCTGCAAGGAAAGTGCACTTGTGACCGCCTGTTTAGTTTTACATTTTAGCATTAATCTGGGTTTACTGGGGACCCTAGCGCTTTTGGCCCGGTGCCACTGCACCGTAGTAAAATATAGCATAGCTCTTGCACATTAACTTTTTTTTTAACACACAATGTTTATTACAACATATAGAATTTGATCATAATGACCACAGAGATTAAGTTGAAAAAATCAATCCGATAATGCCTACAAAGTGCAAAGAAAGGTACTGAGGCCTGAATAGGAAATGCAACAAATGTTCTAAGGCTAAAGTATCTGTTTTACACAACTAAGTAGTAAAAAGCAAGCATTTCAGCATACTGTTAGAAGCTGTCTGCCTTTTCCGTGGTAAGAAATCGTATCTTGACAGTGAATGGGGCTTAAACAGTGTGAATAGCTTTAGTAGAAGTATCGTAAATGTGTGCAGCCAGGGGAAGTTAACAAAATAAAAAGTCCACACATAAGCAAATGAACACAGTAATTCGGCAATGGGAACTGATAAGAGCCCCCATTTCAGATATATTAGAACATTGGAATGTGGAGCACTCCATTGAAGACAATGGAGTGCTCCGTGCTTCTACGGCCGGTAAAGGCCCGCAAAGCAACATTCCAATGTTGTTTTCACAAAGGTCTCTCGGAGTCCGAGGGGATTTAAACCCCCTCGAACTCCGGGAGGCCTTTGTTTTATTTGTTAGAACATTCTGCCCTCTAGTGGCAGAATGTTCTAATAGCCTTATAGCCCTTCGTAGCTGGGCTATACCGGCTATTAAAGTCCCGCTCCCTTGTTAAAGTCCCTCGCCTTCGGCTCGGGCCTTTAACACTGGAGCGGGCCTTTAATAGCCGGTATAGCCCGCTACGGCGGGCTATAAGGCTATATTAAATACAAGTGATTTCACAAGCACAGGGTAAGCGATGTGCGGGCGGAAGCCAAAAAAAGAGATTAACAAAAATGGAGGAGGAAGGCAAAAAGCTTGTGTGAAGACCACTCTAAGCCTGTCAGGTCTAAGTTAGAAATTCCATATTATAGCTTATTCTTGCCTCATAAAGAAAAAAGAGAATTATTTATGGTACACCATGCTATTAAATGTTGAAGAAGAAAAGTATGGATGGGATCAACTGGCATAAATCTCTCTAACTTAGCTACTCGTAATTACCAGAAACATACTTGTAATTATGCATAATTGTGTGAGAAGCATAATCCAGCATTTAGTGCTAGTTTCTTACTGCAAAATGCACACTTGCGTCCAAAATGGGTCTGAGATTGCATTTTGCTCTAAGAAAATAGCACCAACTGCTACAGAAAACGAATAGCAGTTGCAAGCAGCCGCTTGCTGTCTCTTAGTTTGTTTTTCCTGTGTTACTCTTAACTACTCAAGTTGGCGTAATTGTGTAATTTTGGTAATTTCACATTACATGTGTGATGCATAATTACTCAAATTACTCAGATTACTCTGGTGTGGTCAAAATTTTGCCCAGGCCTACAGAATAGATTAATTCAAGGTGGGAAGAAAGCTTGTCAATTGTATTGGACGTCTCAATGGGTCAAGTATACTAGTTTGATGTGCAATAGGATCAATTCCACCACAAGCAAATGGAACAATTTGTCTAACGAAGTAGGCTTTTCTGGACGCTAATGAGTGAACCAAGGGACATACTTACAAGGGAATAGCACCACCAGAACATAACTTTTAGCGATGTTCTCATGGCGCTATGCCCTTCTCCATATTTACAAAGTGGCATTAAGCCACGTTTTGCAGCTAAACGCCGCTTTGTAAATATGATAACCTTTCACGCAGGTATCTGCATGAAAGGGGCATGCAATAGGTGTTGCTGTGGGCATTCCACTGCAACACCGATTGCTTTTTGACACTACCCCAGATTTACAAGGATGTGTAAATCTGAGGCAGCGCCAAAGACTAACACCATGCAATAGCAGGCGTTAGAATGGTGAAACAAGGAGAAATACCTTAATTTCTCCTCGTTTTTGCTTTTCCTGTGTGTGCTGCATAGAAAGAGCAAAACACCATGAATGATTGTTTATATACAGGAAGGTGTCCCTCACATAAAGAATCATTAAATCATGATTACCTCCTCGTATGTCTTCCTCGCCACCAGAGTTACGAAGTGAGCTTCAGCTCCACACAAGAACCCTCCAAAGCAAAAGTTAGCCTCCCATGCCTCCCATCACCTCCCAACATGGCTGACCGAATTCACCCTTGACCTCTATAAGAGGAGGCCCGGCCCAACCCTCAGCCTGTTTTTTTTGGTTCTGCGCATGATTACTCTCCTGATGCGCCGTCAGGTAAGTGGTTTCCTGCTATAGCGGGAGCATGGGTCCATGGTTGGTGGTCCTGCTCTAGCGGACCTTGAGGTCTTGGACCTCCCCCCTTCCTTCCCCCGGTCTCCTTTCGGGACCGGTTAGGCTCTGCCTTAGCGACCCAAGGGTCTACAGGGGGGGCGGACGGGGTGGTCTGGGGCTCTGCTGTATGTTCCCTTCTGACTCCCCGTCTCGCACATGTCGGACGAGGGTTGTTGACCTTTGTCTGTGCCCATGCCTCCCATCGGAGGAGTTCCCTCCCTCTGTGCCTCCTTCAACCTGGGATTTTTTTGTTCCTCGCTGTGAGGCGCGGGGCGGATTCCCCCGAGTCCCCAGTCCCGTCACTGGGGGGCGACCATGCGTGTGGAGGGCTATTGTCTTGGGTGTTAAAAGCGGGGGCTCGGCGGACCATTACCGTTCCACGGCCGGGCCTCCCTTTTTCAGGTGTTTTGCTGTTCCGGCAAGCCCGCAGGGGCCTCGCTGCGGCTGGCGCTGTCACTCCCGGGGGGCTGGCGGTTGGCTCGGGTGACAGCGGGGCTTCACTGCTTTTGGTTTTTCCAAGCTCTACGGAGCTCGCGGACTTACCTGCTTGGGGCCGGGGTGGGTGCAGTCCTCGGCGCAGGCTTGTTCCTCCCATGGCGGTCTGGCCTCTCCTGCGGGAGTTTGACATGGATCTTCTGAGTGGCGAGGTACCGCTTGCTGCGGTGTTTCTAACGCAGGCTCCGTGGGGCGGGGCCTGGCTCGGCCCGGCTTCACGAGCCTTTGAATTTGCACAGGTGCAGCCGGTCCTGCTGATTGAGCAGACCGGACTGAGTTTGACGCGGGCGCGCTTTCCCGCATTGTTGCCCGACCTCCTGTGGGACGTGTCCTGGCGTTTCTTGCCTTCACAGCTTTTTTGCAGTGAGGGGGGTTGTGTGTTTCCGGTGAGGGCGGATTTGGCATGGATGGCCGTTTGTGCCCTTCCTGGTCCGTGACCGCTTGTGGTTGCGGGGGGTGCTTGCACATTTCCGGCTGTGGTAGGGGTTCCGCTCCATTCGCTCTCCCTTCTGTCATTTCCTGTTCTCCGTGGCCTGGTGGTTTCGGTCGCTGACTCTTCCGCCGGAGGGTGTGCTTCTCCTGATGTTTCCCTGCTTGTGTGTTCTCAGTCGATACTGTTGACTTCCTCGCAGCCGGGTCTGGTGGCTCTGTGGACTTCCGCGTTCGCTGCTGCTGCCAGTGTTGTCCTCATGGTCATATGTTCGGGTCACAGCCAGTCCGCTTCTCTTTTCCTCCTTCTGGGGTTATTTGTATATGCACCATTGTGTTGGTTGGCTGTTTCAGCCTTCTGTTTTCTTCGCCTGGGTGCCTGGATGTATGCGTGCGTTTGCATGCTACTTTATTTGTGTGCTATGACTCCCTGCTGCTCTCCCTGGTTCCCGGCTTGTTTTCGTCGTTTCTGTGGCGGACTGGTTTTCTCCGTTTTGGAGGATTTGAGGGTGTGTTTCGCAGGCCCGTGGCTTTGCTCTTGTTGGCTGTATTTGTCCCTGCCTGCTTAGTACCTCTCATGGCCCTTCCGCCCAGTGTGCTCCTGCTCCCCTCTGCTCTCGGTTGTTGTGCGGGGTCGGCCGGGTTGGTTCCTGGTTGGACGCCCGCCTGGGGATTCCAGGGGCTGTGGGCTGCTGCGTGTCTGGTGGGGGTGGGCTGCTGTTGGCGCCTGTCCTTCCTTCCCTGGGCTGCTTCTGTGGTCACCGTGTGTGCTTTTGCTTCTGCTCCTGGTGGGTTTGCCCTTTCGTGGCCGCGGACGTGGCACCCACTATTTCCCCCCTGGCTCGGAGGGTGACTGCTGCGCCTATTTCTGGGGCGTGCTTCTCCTCAGCTCCTGGCCGTTGGGGCTTTGTTGGAGGCCGTCTTTTGCCTCTCCTCCCCTCCTGGGTGGCCTCTGTCTAGGATCCTTGGGTCCTGCCTACTGCCTTGCCTCCCTGTTGTCACCTGTTTTCGGTTGTTGGGCTCGCCTGCTCGTGTCCGGTGTGCTGTAGCTCGTTGGTGGTCTACTGCCTTTTGGTGGTGACGGCTTAGTGAGGCCAGGGGTTCGGCACGTGCCTCTGCTGGGCTGCGTCTTTGCCTGTGCTTGCAGGGTCGCTTTTGGCACTCTCTCGGGTTCCTCTCCAGCTGGACCTGTACGTCCGGTTCCTGTTTACTGGTGGGGTCTTGGTGTTTTCCCCATCCTGTTTCTGGTTATTTCGGTTTTTGGTTGGCTGCCTCCTTGTGCCTGTTGCCCTTCATCTCGTTGTCTCTTCTGGTTTCGGGAGTGGTGGCGTACTCTTCCGTTTCCGGACGCTCCCCCTTGGTTTGTCCTCTGCCCATCTGGCTTTCGTGTTGGGGTTGTCTACCTTAGTCGGGGGCCTCCACGGGAATTGTTTCCGGTGTTTTGTACCTTGTTGACTGGCGGTGCTTTGCTTTGTCTCCCTCTTCGAGGCTCTTCCCATCCGGTGGGTCTGGGTGCCGCTGGGTCGTCGTGGGTTCTGGTTCATCCTCATGGGTTCCCGTCTGGGTCCCGTGGTGGAGGGTGCTGGTATGGCTTTCTGCGGCTGCCTGTTGCTCCCCTGGGCTCGTCTTCGCCTGTTCCCGTGGGTGTCCCTTCTCTTCTCCCGCTCCCTGGGCCGTGACGATACCGCACTGCCATGGAGCCTCGGTTGGCCTGGGATAGCCGGCCTCTCTCGGGGGGTCGGTGCGTGCATTTCCGTTATGCCGGTGATTGTGTCTCCACGGGTTCGGTCCGGTCTGGGTTGGTGGACCTGGCCGCTGTGGATCAATGGTTATTCTTGTGCCTCTGGTGGCGACGGCTCTCACGGGGCGGGGGTTCCACTCCTGCCCGTGCTGTCACATTACCCTCAGGCGGTAAGGTTTCCATCGGTGCTTTCGGAGACACGCTTCCCGCCCTGTCTGCGGGTGCGGCCTGCATTCTTCCTTTCTGGTGTCCCCTTCCCGAGTGGTTGCGGCCTTTGCCGGGCTGGGGGGCGTGCTTGGGTTCCCGGTCTGTGCAGGGTAGGTTGGTCCCCCTGCTGGCAGGTTTCTCGTCTGGCTTCTGTTGGCGTTTCCTTGGGCTTGTCTGGGGTTTGCCCCAGCCCTGCAGGGACTTCTTGTTTCTGGTCTGGGCGGTTTTTTCGCCTGCCTCATTCTTCAGGGGTGTTGCTGGGTTTACCCCTTTGTTTTTTTGGCATGGTTGTTCTGTCCATGACTGGGGACCGGGGGTTTTCGCTTGCGGCTGTTTCCCTCCCGGGGGGTACTGCATGTTGTTTCTCTTGTGCAAGATACCGAGGAGCTATAGCTCGATGGTGAGTCTTGTGCCTCTGGTGGCGCAGGCTCCCACAGCCTAAGGGTTCAAACCATGCCAATGCTTTCTAAGTTTCCCAATGTGGCTTTGCCTGTCTGTGTCCTTTGTTTCGTGAACGTTTTGGGTCCCCGGTGTTGGCTCTGTCTGCCTGCTCTTCCGGGCTCCCGGCTTTAGGCTTTTCCCCTGTTCCCTTTGCTTTCGCAAGTTCTGGGCTTGTTTGGCCTCACCTGGGCATTTGTTCTGTTGGGGGTGCTCGCCTACGTTCTTCTCCCTTGGTTTCTCCTGCTGAGTGTGTTAGTTGTCCGGTGGTGCTTTGCCTTCCCGGATCTTGCTTCGCCTTTGCGGGTCCCTCTGCTTCTGGTGGGGTGTTGCGTCCTCTTTGGCGCTGGCTCTGGTGTGCTTGTGCCTGCTGGCTCGGGGTTGTTCCCTGGTGGGGCTGGCGTTGCTCCCAGGCTCCTTTCGCCTGGCGCTTCTGTCTTTCTCGCTATTGGGGTGTGTCTGCCTGTGGCCTTGGGTCTGGTCCCTTCGGCTCTTCGGGCTGCCTTTTTGGGTTTTCCGCTTTTTGCTGTTGGCCGGTTGGGTTCCCTTGGTGGCCGGGTTGTTTCAGGGTCTTTTCCTGCGGCTTCCTGGGGCGGTTTTGCCTTGTGCCTGCCTGGGTTCTTTTGTTGGTGTGGCATTCCCTTCCCGGGGTCCTTTGGGCTGCTGGGGTCCGTATCCTGCCTGTTTTTCGCCATGTTGGTGGTGTTTTTGGTGGCCTTCTTTTCTGCAGTTCGGTTGGGGTGTTGGGTTGCTTTGGCGTTCTCCTCCGTTCTTGCAGCTCCGACCAGTCTGTTTTGCTTGTGTCTGGTTCCTCGGCTTCTGCCTTCGGTTTTCCGCCGAGCCTGGTGGGTTGTGCTTCCTTCTTTCCCTCCGGTCCTTGGATTATGGGGTGGTTTCTGCTCTCTCGCTGTTGGTGGTCCATCGGGCTGTGTTGCTGTGTTTGGATCGTGCTGCTTCTTTTTGATGCTGTGGCATCGTGTTGACACTATGGTGGTGTTGCCCTCTTTTCCATCTGGTTCCCGTGTCTGGGGCTTTTGCTTCCCTCTCGCTTTGGGCTGTCCGTCGGGCAGTTTTGGTGTGTTTGGCCCGGCCTGCTTCTTCTTTGGTTGTGCTGGTTTGTTTGTTGCTTTTGGCTCCTCTTTCCAGATTTGTTCGTTGATTCTGGCTTGCTTTCTGGCTGCCCTAAGGGTTTTGGGGGGTCTGTGTTTTCGGCTCCCCGGTGTCTCTCTATCCCGTGGCTGGTTGTTCCTGCTCAGGGTTTGCCGGTCTCTTGGAGGTTTTTCATCTATTCGTCTGTATCGTTTCGATTTGTCCTGCTTCTTGGCGTCTCCTTCTTGTCTGGGGTTTCTTGTGAGTTTCCATGAAGCCGCTCGGCTTTGGTATGTGCTCACTTCGTAACTCTGGTGGTGAGGAAGACATACGAGGAGGTAATGCCCTGATTACTTACCGGTAATCTTCATTACTCCGAGTATAGTCTTCCTCGCCACATGAGTTCCCATCCCTCCCTCCCTGTTTTGCTATCAGCTTCATGTGTATGCTTGGTAGTTCTCAGGCTGAGGGTTGGGCCGACCCCCCTCTTATAGAGGTCAAGGGTGAATTGGGTCGGCCATGTTGGGAGGGGATGGGAGGCATGGGAGGCTAACTTTTGCTTTGGAGGGTTCTGGTGTGGAGCTGAAGCTCACTTCGTAACTCATGTGGCGAGGAAGACTATACTAGGAGTAATGAAGATTACCAGTAAGTAACCAGGCATGATTTGCTACTTCTATGTGTGCTGCATTCTGAAGCACACACAGAAGTAACAAATCGCCTTTATGGATTGTTTGCATGCAGGAAGGGACACCTTCCTGCACATAAACAATCATTCCCTGCAACACAGGTACCCTTGTACTATGGTGCAAGGGTGTCTGCGTTAGTACTAGGCAGCTAATTTTAGCGTGAGTGCTAGGGAAAACACAGGGGTGCGCCGCATTGTTGTAAATATCACTGTGTTCTGGAAATGTCGGAGCACTGCGCTGCCAAATTTGCTGCAGCTCCACACTAAGACATTTCATTGTAAATATGCCCCCAAGTTTTAAAAGTTTTAAAAGAATTGTTGGTAAATGTGCTAAAAATGCCAAGAAAAAGCCATAGTCAATAAGTATGTGAATGTAAAATGTAACACGAATAAGGTGTGCTGGAAGCCTGCAAGTGGTTTAATAAAATGCTGGAGATATACGACGTTTATAAAATGATTAATATTTAAAGTAATTTTTATTAGTAAAAGTGTAATTTTTCTAAAATTCGTTTTATACTTACTATTGCTGACCATCGTGTAGATATTTAAGTGTTAGTTCAGAAAGAACCTCTTTCAGAAAACCTTCGTAGAGACAAAGAATTATAATATGTACAATACAGCAGGAACAGGGAAAAGTCTACAATTTTGGGGAAGTATATACCATGAATCATAAATGTAGTTTGGTATGAACTTCTATAATCCTACATTATTACCTTAAGCTTCTATTGACCTCAATATAAGGGCATCATTTAAAGTTGGTCTCTAATGTGCCATTTGCCAAATATTTGGTGATACCCTGCCCGCGTACTCCCTAGAACTCCCACTCCATTTAGAAATGGGGCAGAGCCTTCGCTGACTCCACCTTCTGAAACACCACTTACCACGGGACCTCATCTCTGCGGTATCAGAGGGCCCATACTATTGAGCGTGAAGCTTCTGATGCAATCTTTATTCCTGCCAGTAATGCCACGCATGGTGTCGCAGTGCCAGGAAAGAAAAACACGAAAAATGTTCCTATGCTGGGAGAAAAAAATAGTTTTTCAAAATCAAATCCCTTCTTTGAACGTTTGTCTTTGTAAAACATGAAAAAGCCACCAGTGCTTGGAGACCGTGACCCCAAGGTAGTCTCCTTCTTTGCGATTATGCAAACGAATTGAAATCTACAAACGTATCATTTATTCTCGATTTATCATCAATCGCTCCTCCGTATATGCTCTTGAACAGAACGTTTAATAGAATTTTGAAAAAATATTGAAAATTGTATGCACATTATTTGATTGACAAATATTAAAAAATAAATTTCGTCATGCCTCACTTGAACTTTTCATTTTCAAAGGAAATGTTCCAATAGTAAATTATATTCGACAACAAATGCTGTAAATTCTACATTTTTTTGGTGAATGATAGTGAGGTGTCGCATTTTAATTCCCTAATTTTAGTAAACATCCTTTCCTTAGCATGTTAGGTAAGTACCTAATTGTCCGACCATAGCAAATTAGTAATTAATCCTTGACTTTCAAGATATTGATGTTGATGACGTATGTGTGTTTCAAAACAGAGTTCACCATTGTTTCAGTCACAGTTATTGTGTTGTTTCATCTGTACATGTTTGTGCATTATGGCTGTTTTCATTGAGAAATCATATGGTCGGTGCTCAGTGAGCCACGTAATTATTTTGAAATGTAACAAATTCATAAAATATAAAGCATGTCAAGTACAAGGTGACAAGCCTTCGCTGAAAACTACATTCATCATACAGCACTCATCCATTTAGAATCTTTAAGTACCTGAGGAAGTATCTGATTAACCTTCCCACCTCGCGCTCACATCCATAATTAATCAAGGCTCAGATATGTGTGACGCATTAACCAAAACTTGTAAGATCGGCCCCAAAGTACCAAATACCAAATTGCCCCCACGTTGCAGCTGCCCGCTCTCTGGCGGCGCAGCTGTGAAGATTCGCTTTGGCACCAACCGTGCCTGGGGGAGCCCCGCTCACCGGGCTCCTCCTTAAACCTTCACTCGGCACCCACAGTGCCTTTCTTGCCCCAAATAGGCACCCATAGTGCCCAGCACCCCCCGGGTTCGATTTCCGCCAAAGATTGTGGCCGGGCCCCCAGCCATTGTGATCGGGACCAGAAGTGTCCTTGTGTCCCCCAGGCACTCACAATGTGCCTCGTAGCCCCCACTCACCGGGGCTTCTTCTTCTCACGCCACTCGGGCAGGATGCAGTCACGGGGGGGAAGCCTGCGAGGCTCCGGTCCACTTCTTCCCGGGTCCGGTGAGCCTGCGAGGCTCCGTCTTCCGGGGTGGCTAGGTGGGGCTCCGCCCACGCCAGGCACCAGCATGCCGGACCTCCTGCCTTCTCTCGGCTTCCTTGGGCCAGCCCTGCTCACAACCAGGCGCAATCACGCCGGACTTCCTCTTGGGGGCAGGAAGAGCCCTCGAGACTCTGGGTCTCCTGTCAGCTGGCCCCGCCCACAGCCAGACTCTGCCTGACTTCCGCCAGCTTCAGTTTCACGGGGAATTGCGGAGCAAGGTTTCTGCCGATTTTGCCCTTTTTCCCGCCACGGCGCCTGCCGCAATTTGGCAGATGGAGCCCACTCCTTGGGCTCACGACAGGCACCCACTACCCTGCCCTGGGTAGGCTACTAGCGCTGTCACTGTCAAGAGCGCTCCTGCCCAGGCAAAGTTGGAGCCCCACTCCTTGGGCTCAGGCAGTAAAGATGTAGCGCTCACGAGGCGCTGGCATCCAGGAGTTTCAAAAGGCAAAGCTGGGCCCAGGCAAGCCAGCTCACAGGGCCCTCCAGCAGAGGGGCAGTCCCTTGTGGCGGTACCTCCTGGGGCCCAGCAGGTACAGCAGCACCCAAGAACAGCACACCTTACATGGGATCACAGCCCCAATATTTATACCAGGTTTCCCTTTGTTCTGCCCTGGCACAGGGCTTGGAGAACCAGTTCCAACTGGTTCTGGGGGGTGTTGAAGCACTCTGTTTACCAGGCTTCCACCCTCCTTTGTGAGATTGGGCTCTGTCATCAGACACACCACACGGGGGCGGAGCCAGCATTCACCTAGGCAGTCACAGACCTATTCAGGGTCAGGGGACTACTCCTCCCACTACTCCAAATGCAGCACGCCCTATTCAGCCTAGCGCTGACTCACCCTGCCCTCCCTGGAGCCACACACCTCACCAGTCCCTGTCACTCCAGAGCCATACATGCAATACACATCAGGCAGGCAGACATATAGCACACAGAAATTCCAACTTCTAAAAAGTGGCATTTCTAAAATAGTGATAATAAATCTGCGCACACCATTACGCAGCATTTATTATTACTATTCCAAACATACCAAACTTGACCACGCTGCTCCTCTCATATCAGGAATTACCACTGAAACACTTATCAGGGAATCCCCAATGCATTCCTATGAGAGGGCAGCCTCACAGCAGTGAGAAACAAAAATGGCTGTCTGTCACTACCAGGACATGTCACGCACTTAAGGTACATGTCCTACCTTTTACCTACAATGCACCCTGCCCATAGGGCTAGCTAGGACCTACCTTAGGGGTGACTGACATGCAGTAAAAGGGGGGTCACAGACGTGGCACACACTTTAGGTGTCACGTCACAGCGGCAGTAACACTGCGCACACAGGCCCTGCAATGGCAGAGGCCTGAGACAGGTTTGAAGGGCTACCTTGGTGGGTGGCCCATCCAGCCAGGAAGAAACGTGAAGAATGATTGACTGAGGCACGCAAGGAGAGAATAAACCTTGAATGCCAGTGATCCCGGCACATGTCTTCGAGTTGCGCCTGAAACTGAAACAATAAAATTGCAACATTGTATCTTGATTAGCCCGTTTACATGAACGGAGCTGAAAAGCCTGCCAAATAACCCGGTTCCATGTCCCACTGCTCAGCTAGAAGCTAAGGAAAATAGTGACACCACCAAGACTGTCTAGATTTATCAGACACGCTCAAAAGTAGTTAAAAATAGGCATACCAATTGGCAGATAATTTGTTTCTAATCAAGACCTCAACATCACGAAGTTTTGCCATTAACAAGACTCTACAGATTTGGATGTTTTAAACAATGTTACGCTACAATTCTTGAAAATGTATGAATTTAACGTTGATACCTTGTCTTGCTGGAACGATACAAATAGCCTTGAGAAAGCCCTGGCCTTACTCGCCACACGGGGCAAAACACGTGTCGGCTGTTCTTTCTCTTTAACAATGTTTTCTATGAAATACCTAGAATGAGTGAAATGGACTCAATTAAGTGTTAAATAAAAAGAACTACTTTCACTTCAACCTACTTGTATTGTGTTACATCTAAAAAAGGAATTAGCCTACTGATGGGTATATATACGTGTTTGGAAAGGATGAACAGATGCTCACAACCCTCTCTTCACCTGCTTTTGTGTCTGTGTGTCTGTGTGCTGCTTGTGGCTGTTGAGTTGTTTGCATGTGTGTGTTTGCGTGTGCTTGGGCCAGGGAGGGTAGTTGAGACCATGGATGGGGAAGAGGTAGGAGGGGGAGGGACTGCTGGAGCTGGGACACTGCTGCCGCCAGTGTGGAGGCAAGTGCCTGATTGGATCTCTGTAGGGCAGACATGTCAGAGTGAATGCCCTCCATGTATGACACCATTTGTGTCAAAAGAGTGGTATGTACACGGAGGACATTCAGCATCGATGTCTGCCCACAGAGATCTCCCTCAGGATGTCGACCGCCTCCACACTGAGGGCAGCAGGGGAGAAAGGGGCAGGGGGCGAGGTGCCTTGCACAAAGGAGACGGATCCCCTGCCACGGGACCGGCTGCGGACCCTGGGGCTGGGAGCAGTTGGGAGGGTGGAGATTGGATTGGTGGTGGTGGTGGACTCTGATGTTGAGGAATCATTTCCTGTGTCCTCCACCACCAGGGAGTCATCACTGGAGCTTGACTGGTCTTCGGATTCTGCAGATGGAGTTGCAGACCTGCCCTCAGTGTGGCTCCCCTCATACTCCCCGTCAGTCGATGCCTCCGTGTCCAAATCAGCACTGGACCCAGACTGGCGAACTTCTCCCCCTACACCTGTGGCACTGTCTCCTCCGCTGGCGGTGCTGATGCTGTGAACACAAAAGAAAAAGATTCACATAAGTCATCTGTATGTACTTGACACATAGGTAACATTGCAAATCCTCACAGTTCAAACAACTACATCATTTTGACTAATGCTATCGACGTTTCATACATTTACATACATGGCACTTGTCATTCTGCAAGTTAACCATTGCTCCCTCACACATGTGGTTATCTCCAACATTGGGTGTATTAACATCAATTGGCACAACCACATTGTCAACTCCTTCACTATGTAGCAGGTGATTTATCGTCTTTTGCACCTGACGATCTTGTGTTCTGACATACCTGTCTCATCTCCTGCAAGGGAGTATAGAGCTTACAATGGGAATAGGGTTCACACAATTGAATTGAGACATGGTATCCATTCTGAAATCCCTAGTCATCAAATTGTGAAACCTTGGCTCTAATGTCACAGGTCAAATGACATCCTTGTCCAACTTTAAGCTTGCGTACCCATTGCATGAGTCATGTCACACAGATAACAGTGACTGTGCTCATTTGTCCTGGAACTTAGGTTCTCTACTGTCAGGTCACACATCTGACTCTGATTGAGAATTCATCAAGGTAGTAGGCATAGCTAGGGCGAGCGGCACGTGGCCCACTGTCTTGTGTCATCTATGCACAGTGTCATGAGGATGAATCAGAATGTTGTGCACATTGTAAACAGCTCACCATTTTCAGATGGGAACAATGGTCAACACACTTCTAAGTCCAATAACTGCATCTTCACAATGATTCTGGTGGAACACCATGCCAATGGCCCGTCTGGGTGCACTGTCTGTACAGAGCAGGGCCGGCTTTAGCGCTAGTGGCGCCCGGTGCGACAGTCTTTTTTGGCGCCCCCCCCACCCATGACCTCCTGCTACACAGATTCTCGAACTACCACCCTACAACATTGCCCCTCATCTCTCCATAGCCCCTCTCTTACATACATTTTGTTTTATAGCACTACTCATACCAGTGTAGGATGTCAGAGCACTTCACATCACACACACATTATATAGAGACAATGAATCATATGTGAGGAATTCAGGCTATAGGAAACGTCACATAACACAATGAGGATTACAAGATGTAGGAATCACATGTGATCCATACCAGTAAGTAGCATATTTTAAGATCATTTTGTCTAGAGATTTAAAACAACACAGTGGTTGGGTTGGCTTCACTAATAAGAATATATTTCAACCAAAACGAACCCTTTTTAGCAACATCAGGATAATAAAAGACTGGTGGAAAAAACAATGTTCTAACCTATACCATGCCGCTCTTCAATGACAGTTCATTGGTCACTGTGCTTTATTAGGATTGTAACCTATGAACTGCAAGTAACAAAAGGATCTCTGTGACAAAAGCAGTAACCCACTGAGCTATACACCTTAAATACAGTTCAGTAATCTGCATTGTATGGTTCTTTGCAGCAGGCATAATAGCAAAAAAAAACTTTAGGAAGCAAACTTTTATTGGTGTTTGGAAGTTCATATTTATTGAAATGTTTTTGAAAGTAAGGGAGGCAAAACTTAATGCCACTATACCATTCATCAAAACAGAAATGTTAACGTTTTTAGTTCAATTATGCAATTGCAATCTTCCTGTTCTGTGTGACTTTAATTCACAGATCTAACCTTTTACAGCATGCAGCAAATCTGAAAAACTACACCAAGTTGAATGTTGCTTCCTGTACAGCTTTTAAACGCTGTACCAAGTAAAATGTTACTTTATGGCTTTTTTCGAGCTGACTTCCAATTGCAAATTTTAAAAATGAAACAGGTGGACGTCACGTAAAACATTTTGATGGAACAATTAATGTCACCAAGCTGACCTTTAATGCACTACCAAGAACGGAGTTCACTTTGTGTGCCACTGCTAATCCACGACAAGGAACACAACTTTTTTTAGTCTCCCGGTCGGCTCCAAGCAGTTGTTCTGAGAATACAAAGCAGTAAGGGCGGGGGCTGGTAGTAAATCTCTGTAATCTGCAATGGCATGAACACAGGTGTCCTCCTTTTATTTCCACGAGGACCCACGTTGTGGAAATGAAAGAGGGATCACGGTGCGCACTGCAAGGTCTTGGGCGATGCGAATGGAACTGATTTATGAGCAGAAATGGCGCCTCCCTGAGCTTGACGCCCGGTGCAGTGGCACCGGTCGCACCGCCCTAAAGCCGGCCCTGGTACAGAGTACCAGTACTGAACCTCCATTCATCATGAGTTCAGTCAACACTGTGTACCAAGCCTGTCTATACTGCAGAGGGCCCCATTTTTATGGCCTAAGTCTGAATGTCCCTCCCTTCCATTAGACATATTGCACACTTCCTACAGCTTAGATTGCTCTTCTTTCCCATCTCATTTTGTTGACTCGCTTTAAGATGATGCATATTTTACACCTCTCAGGCCGACAGTGATGCATCATACACATGGTTTACAAATCCCAAGTATGTATGATCAACAGCATTTACACACATGGCAACTGTTGTGAATGTGTATCTAACATAAGACCTCACATTTTCAGCCATGTTTCAACCAGTGGCCACCTGTGTTTGTCAGTGAATGGCATGTGTTGTCACTGTTACAGAGTCAGACACATGGACTCACTCCTTTGAATGGAGTGAATGGAATCTTCCACAAAATCATGTGACAGGCCAGTGTGACAGATGACCAGAGTTAGCATACCTGCAATTGGCCCATGGGATACATTTTATAACACAGAGCAGCACGACTGGGACCTAACAGTGGCACAATGAGCAAGCAAAACTCACCAGTGCCTCAATCTTGATGTCACCTGCTGCAGGGATGTATGGCATGGCCTATTCACACTTGTTTGCTCCAATAACAACATGCCTCACATATTTGTGGAAACCACACTGAGAACCGGTCATACATTAGTCAATGTGCTTGCACATGTTGGGCATTTGCATTACTCCAGAAGGTTACCTCCATGCACATGTTTCTGTGATTTGTGGTGATCACATGAGCATGGCACTAAGGTCACTTTCCTGAACATTACTGACTCACATCTCCCTGATGAAAAGGGCATAACTGGGCATCAAATGATCCCTGTGCATATGCATCTTACAAAACGGATCAGTGGGTTTAGCTGAGTTACAAACAGTAAAAGGGGCAGCAGGCTAAGGTACTGTAACATGCATGTCTAACAAAGTTGTGTGAAAAGGCACATACTCACCCCCTCCTTGCTGCCGTCTGGCTTTCAACTGCCCATCCAGGTCAGGGAAGACCACTGCTAGGATGCGGAGCATGTGGGGGGTCGTTGTTTGGCACCCGCCCCAATTGCCAGGACGTGACAGGCCCAGCTAGACCTCTGCGATCTTCTTGGCCCAGCCATAAAGGTCCTGCCACCTCTTGCGCCAATGACGGACGTGACAAAAGCTCCAACCCCACGGAGCACACGTTGACCTGTAAGGATGACATGGTGACAGAACCTAAGTGAGAATGCAACATGTTTCTGAGTCAGAAAGCAGTACACACTGTTAATGCTCAGTTTGGTAACAATGTCTAAGGGCTAGGCATATGGCATTCTGAGCAGTTGTCCTGGGTTCAATGGTGACTCCGTCCCATGAGAACAGTGATAAGATGTTCACCCCAGTACACACACTTCTACATCAGTGTACCTGCCCACAACAGTTATCTACACACTTGTAAAGTTACTGGTAACATTTTACATGCTTGCCAATGAGATGCCTAATGGTAGTATAGCATGGTGATTGCACATGTCCAGTGAAAATGCAGTGTGATCATCACTCGCCTGCTCCTCTGGTTTGCCATACAGCTGGCTGTACAATGGCAGGAGGGTGTCCAACAGGGCTGGTTCTCCTCCTCGCTGAAAGCTGGGGCCCTTTATACTGTATGTGCCAAGGCAGGTAGCTCCCAGAGGATCTGGTAACAGCAGCAGAGAGATGGGGAGGTGTAGGAAGGATGCAGGTAGTGCAGGCAATTGAAGTCTCTAGGGAATAGACAGACTTTTATCTAAACAGCAGAGGCGGTCTCAAATCCATGCAGCCAAAGTGATACGTTCGCAACGGTCGCATTATCCGAATCAGTCCATTGCATTATATTGCCTGCAAACGACACACCTACTGCGACGTTCAAAAACTTTTCATCGAACCGCGAGTGACATTGATACATTGGTGATGGGAGGTTACCGAGTCAGTATCCACGCGATGACAATAAGAATTGAAACGCGCGTCTGCCACCATAACAACCAACATTCAATGGCTGTGACCGAATCGGTTCGGATGTGGTACTGCGTCCTTTGAATACTCACCCACATCTGTCACCATAACAACCAACATCCAATGGCTGTGACCGATTCAGTTCCAATGAGGCTACCACGTCCTTTGAATACTCACCTGCGTCTGTCAACGCAATGACTTTCAGCCAATGGATGTGACCGATTCGGTTCCGATGCGGCTAACGTGTCCTTTGAATGAAAATTCTGCAGGACAGACACTTCTGTGATTGTTGTATGTTTTGAGCATTCCATGTGTGTAGATAGATTTTTACAAGCTGAAATGGACCTTTATATGCATAGCTCACACACCCATGAGGAGCTAACTTTGAGGGGCACATGACACACTGTAATTGTGGCTAATACGAACTATTTTCATAGGTTTTTCCATTTACCCTTCTTGGCTTGGTCACAGTGCCAATAACTTCATGGGCATGTACAAGTCCATATTTTAACATATTCATGGCATTAGGTGAGTCTCTGACCCAGTGTGCAATAATTGAGATTTCTGACTATAAATAATTTGGTGTGATTCATGGTTCAATTATTTACCTTTGAATGATTAGACCATGACAATATGCACACAAACAAATGATGTGCGGGTGGGTGTTTTACCAGTGTATCTTTGTTGTCCCCGACTCAAGTGTATGAAGGCATCATATATGCAACTCCAACATAGTTAATGTTTTGTGTATGTAATTGTATGTGTGATGCTGACCTGACAACATGAGTGTCTATCCTGGACAGTATTGTGCATCATTTTCAGAGTTGGACTCTGTATGTATGTGGTGTCCCACATATCTGTCAATTCTTCATCCTTATGTGGGTACATTTTAAGCATGTAATTGTTCTCACGCACCTATATCTCACCTTATTTTGTGTTCATTTGTTTAGTATGTGATGCTTGATTGACATGACTGGTGATGGACAGTAGTTTATTTGTCAGTGTGGCACACAAATTGCTGTGTGACCATACCGTGGTAACAGATCTGGCAAGGGTCATAATGCTGTGATATGTATCCAAGATCAACTGTATACATTTAAACATGTATTACAAATGTCCTATACTCTATTTTGTGCTCAAGTTACATGTTCTGTTTGTATTGATGCATGTTATCTTGTATATTTGTATGTAACAACAATTGTATTTACACTCTACACACAGGTATCGCAGACGACCACCAGTGTACAGGCCCTTCCCAGACCTGCAGACCATGGAGGAACGTGATCAAATTTGCAAATACCGTATCACCAGGACAATAATTGAACAGTTGGCTAACCAGTTGACACCAGATTTGATGCCTGGTCGCACATATCCGACTGTACTGACCCCCAAGGTGAAGGTTATGGCTGCCTTACATTTCTTTGCCACTGATTCTTTCCAGTATACTGTGGGAACATCTGCTGGAATGTCACAGATGATGTTTAGCCATGTCCTGCATGATGTGTTGGAGGCATTGCTCCGTCGCCTGGACCAGTACATCAAGTTCCCCACACCAGGAAACTTATCTGACATCAAGGGTGAATTCTACACCTTGGGACATACACCGCACGTCATTGGAGCAAATGAGGGACCCCATGTTGCTTTGGTAGCACCACAGGCCAATGAACAGGTCTACCGCAACAGGAAGCACTTCCACTCCATCAATGTCCAGGTGGTGTGTTTGGCGGACATGTCGATCTTCCACGTCTGTGCACATTTCCCTGGCTCAGCACATGATGCCTCTATCCTGAGGAACAGCGTCACCCCCCATATGATGTCTCAGCTGCAATGTGACTATGCCTGGATTGTTGGAGGTGATATTTCATGTGTATGTTGTAGTGTGTGTTGATTGCATGTCAGATAGTGCTCTGTTGTCAGACAACTGAACTATTTCATGTGTTCTATGTAGGTGACTCTGGATACGCCAACGTTCCCTGGTTGCTGACCCCTCTGCACAACCCAGTCACCCCTGCAGAAGTGCGTTTCAATTAGGCACAGCATCGTACTAGGTGACAGATCGAACGTACATTTGGTCTCCTGAAAACAAGGTTCCGGTGTCTGGATCACACAGGAAGAGCACTAAAATATGGACCCCTGAATGTGTGCGAGATTATCACAGCCTCATGCATGCTCCACAACCTTGCAATCCGAAAGGAAATTCCACTCATACTGCATGACAGAGACCAGCAGCTACCAGCGAGGGAGGATCCAGGCTTGGGACATGATGCCAGTGATGATGAGGATGATGTTGGGGATTTTCGACCACAACTTATCTGCAACTTCTTCACCTGAATGTGAGTATTCAATGAGATGTGTCAACCCCAAAATGTTTGTTTGTGTGTTGCTGTTGTCCTATGTGTATGTATGCTACCGAGTGTATGTTATTCTTGTATAGGTTTGTACTTAGTTGTTTAAGCAAATTTTGCATGTGACATGTACAATGCTACACTCAATACTAGCATGTGTTCACATTGACATTTGTATGCTTTAGTTGAGACAGTTAGCAACATTAAACAACATCATTCCTGAGTTCCTGACTCTGTTCTGTGTTTCTCCTTACCAGGGTACTTTGCCATGTCAACTGCAGAGTTGTGACCTCACCAGACCTATGATACTGTGCCATACTCCAACATTGAACAGTTGTGGAAATCCCTGGAACACACTTCCTTCTGAACAGATGGTCATTTCTTTTTACTTGTGAACCTTTTGTTACTGTGTGATGTGATTAGACTTTGGGTTAAGGTGCAAGGTTGTATCAGTTGAATAAACCTGTGCTCCACATTGAGGTATGCCTTGTCTGTTTGCACACATCCAAAGGTTATCCTGAAACAAAACATATTTCATGATGATCTGTTTTGGTGACAATGATTGTTGTTTGTGCTTGCAAATGGTAATATGTTTGCAGACAGTAGACTTAAATTGAATCAGTACCATGTACTATTGGTTGTGTGATAACCCGGTTGTGACTATCTATCATGCTGTGACAGGTTACATATACTCCCAAGCCAGTAGTTAACATTTCTGAAGTGATTTTGTATCCAATGTTGTTAACACTTTCTTCTTTGTTATTTAGTGCGTCAATTCAATCTGTACATTTTTGTTTCAACGACATGAGCAAGTATTTTGTGCAAAGTGATTTATTTTAGCGCATGATTTGATGATAAAAAGTTCAGATAATGGGGGAGTGCTCAAACAAAACATGGAAAACAAAGTGCAGAGAGGAGTTGGTAATGTTTGTAGATGCAGTATTCAGAAGTACATCCACAGTTATTTAAGTCCAAAGTCCAACTTAGACCCTCCAGTCTATGTTGGACAGTTTAATGAGAGTCAACAAAGTGAACGCTTGGCAAGCAATGGAGGATATCAGGAGCAGGTTGTCACTTCCTGGAGGTGATGCGTAGCCATCTGTGTCTCATGGGTTCTTCTTCGGACGACCCTTTTTCTGTTTTTCAGGGGGACCCTCAGGTGCAGGAAGCGGCGGTGCAGGGAGCTCTCTGCCAGAGTCCACATCCTTCCTTGTGGCTGGTGCAGATGTTGATACACCAGATGTTGTGGGCACACAGGGAGGTGTGGACATGTTGGTGGCTATCTGGTGGAGGCAGGTGAGAATGTCCGTGTGCACCGCAGTTGGGTCATCAATTTTGGTCATGTATGTGTCCATTTTGTCAAAGTGGGCTGCCTGCTGCTGTTGCATGGTCCTGAAGATCCCAACTACCTGGCCAAAATCTCTACTGCAACCCTCATATGCATGAAGAATTCTGGATAGGTGTGGGTGATCCTCTTCAGCAGCACAAGCTGCATGATGCGCAAGTCCCCACGGCCCCTCCCACCATCCCTACCCACCCGAGCATGACCAGTTGGCACTGGCACAGTCAACACTGAGGCTCCTTCCTCGTTGACAGTGGTGTTGTTGTCCGCCAACTCCAGAGTGCACTGTGTTGCTGTGCTGTCGGTGGTGGTTCGGGCTTTTGTGTCCATGAGGGTAGGGGTCAGTTTTGTGTTGCCAGCTGAGGCGGGAGTGGTCGCAGTGCATGCTGATGTTACTGCTGCTGGTGCTGTGGGCTGACCCACACCTGATGTGCCAGGTATTTCATCGTCATCCGAAGATGGTTGAGAGACCTCAACGCCGGAGAGCTTAGGGTTCACCAGAGTCTGGGACTGGCTGCCCTGGTTTGTTCCCAAGGTGTTCCCAGTTTGCCCTGTGGGTACATAAAAGACACAATGATTGATCTAAATGTCCACAGCTCCTCAAATCATACCCATTACATAGGCTACTAAACCTAAGGATGAGTTTATGTACATAGATTGTCCTCCTTCGACCATGATGCTGGCCTATGTTTTTGGAGAACAATGTAATTTGTACAAGATGGGGAATGATGAGCATGTCCAGCTCTGGGCATACATGGGCATGTTGGGTTTAGTTGACATTACATGTCCAAAGACATTGACTGGTTTGTGACACCCTGTGAATGACACCAGTATGTTGGTGTTTTCCACATCTGTACTTTCACGGTGACATACGTACTCTTTCTCTCCCAATGTAGTTATTTTTTAGGCCTGTGTACTGGGCTTAGTGCATGCCTTTAGCAGTCACATTGGTGTGGCTACCTACACACTCACAGTCTGGTATGTTTTCCAGATATTTTTTGGATTGTTGTGAGTGATGTGCTTCTTGTTCTCATCTCATTATACACATGGGAATAGCTGTGAGCAGCACAATGTGTTACTGCTTAGCTTTATGCCTACACAGATCATGTATTTTGTACATTGCCTCCATAGACAGATGAGTTCACAAACTCTGCTTTCTGTCATTTTGTGGCAAAGACCTTTGATGAACAGAGGTTTGAGTGCTTGTGTTCTATAAGTGAAACTTAGATCCCTCCTCCTACCCAGCCCCACCAGGCCACAAGGAAGAGTGTTGTCCAGACAATGCAGGTAAGTGTACTTGCAAGATGTTTGTTGCTGGTGGCTGGTGTTTGTAGCACAGAGGTAAATGTGGTAGTTGTGATAGTTTCAGACATCAGTCCACAGTGTCTGACATCTTGGTAGTACACATGAACTCACTGTGAGGTCGGCATCCCCCCTGATGAAGTGGTTGTGCTATGTGTGTGGAGGAGAGTTTGCTTTTATACCAACTCCCATCAGGCCTAGTCCTACATACACCTTCCCACCCAGCCCAACCATCCAACCTTGAAGTATGCTTTCCTAACATTGAGTGGCAATGTACTTGCAAGATTTCTGAGACTGGGGAGAGGTGTCTGCCTTTGGACCGTCTCCCGTCAGTGCCTTGTGCTCCAAAAACCATTCACCAGTCTCAGGCATTTTGTTGCAACATTCACACTCACTGTCATTTAAGCATGGTTCGTAGTGGGCCTGTAGGGCTGTGTGGGAGGAGGAATGTTTTCAATGGCCAGATCTCTCATCAGGCCCTGCACTACACACGCACACACACATTCCAACGTGCAAAAACACCACCCCTGAAACTCTGCTATCCATGAGAGTGAGTGGATATGTACTGACAAAGAGGGCTGACACTGGTGCCTGGTGTTTGTAGCACAAGGCCCTGTTGGTAGTTGTGGCAAAGTCAGACACCAGTCCCCAGTGTCATGCATCCTGCTAGTAAATTTGGAAACACTGTGGGTAAGCTTAGTTCCTGTTGGGCTGTTTGTGGTGGGTGGGAAGGTGTATGTTGGACAGGGCCTGATGTGAGTTGTAGCCTCTCCAAATACTCCTCCTCCCACCCAGCCCGGCTAACTCCTCTGAGACGATGTCTAACTGTCAGTGAGGGGAAGTGTACCAGCAAAGAGACTCACACTGCTGCACAATGTTAAACTTGAAGGCTACTCCCAACAAGGCCTTTAACACCATGCAACAGTGTCAGCCATCTTGCTGGTGCACTTCCATTCACTGTCAGGTTGCTATATGCCCAGATGAACTGATTGATTTGGGTGTGGGTAGGAGTGTTTGCTATTACTCCAACTCCCATCAGGCCCTGTCCTCCACACACCTTCCCAGCCAACACATACAGACCAACAGGAGCTATGGTTTCCTGTGAGTGAGTGGAAAGTGTACTGTCAAGATGTCTGTCACTGGGGCCTGTTGCCAGAGTTGACCTCAACTCCCATCATGCCCTTGTGCTCCAAACACCATTCCCCAGTATCATCCATATAATCAGTACATTTCCACTCAGTGTCAGGTAAGCAGAGTTCCATATGTGCTGTTTGTGGTGGGTGGGGATTGGGTGTGTAGAACAGAGCCGGCTGGGAGATGTAGTCAGGGCTAGCCGCGGCCCGTGCAGGTAAAAGAGGTGAAGCGGTGGGGCCGGGTGAGGGGGGATTTCAACATACAATGACGAGGGAAAAATAATTATTTATTTAATTTTCCCTCGTCATTGTCCATCGAAATCCCCTCTCACCCGGCCCCACCACCCCACCACTCTTACCTGCATGGGCCGCGGCTGGTGAGGGCTAGCACTCCCCCTCCCACCCAGCCCAAATAGGCCACATTGAACCATGCTAACCTGCCAGTGAGTAGAACTTTACATTCAAGATGTCTGACACTGGTGCCTGTTGATTGACTTGACTGCAACACCCATCAAGGCCTTTTGCTTCAGACACCATCTTGGCAGTACATTGCCACTCACTGTCAGGGAAACAGAGTCTCAGGTAAGCTATTTGGGATGTGTAGGAAGGTGTGTGTAGGACAGAGCCTGATGGGAGATGTAGTCAGGGCAAACACTCCTACTCCCACCCAGTCAAAGCGGGTCATCTGTGCCTATGGCTACCTGACAGTGAATGGAAGTGTACTAGCAAGAAGGCTGACACTGATGCATGGTGTTTTGTGGACAGGGCCTTGATTGGAGTTAGCTTCAAGTTGAACACCAGGCCCCAGAGTCAGCCACCTTTCCAGTACACTTTTTCCCACTGTGAGGTAAGCATAGAGCCAGAGGACTTCTCTGGCCTAGGTGTGTGGATGAGTATTTGCAATGGCTACAACTCCCATCAGGTATTGTCCCACACACACCTTCCCTCCCAGCAAGAAAGCCTAACTGTAACTCAGCTTACCTGACAGTGAGTGGGAATGCACTTGCAAGAGGTGTAACACTGATGACTGGTGCCTATTTGTCCACAACTCCCAGCAGGGCCTAGTGGTCCAGAACACAAGTCCCCAGTGTCAGCCATTTTGTCAGTACATTTCTACTCACTATCAGGTAAGCACAGTTTCTGGTGGAATTGTTGGGCTATGTGGGAGGAGGAGGATTTGCACTGACTTCAACTCCCATTATGCCCTGTCTTCCACACACCTTCCCAGCCAGCCCAAACAGCACTCCTGGGCCTATGCAGTCCCTGAGAGTGAATGCAAATGTACTGGCAAGATGGCTGACACTGGGGACTGGTGTTAGGAACACAAGGCCTTGATGGGAGTTGGGGTCATAACAAACAGCAGGCACCAGTGTCAGATATCTTGAATGTACACTTTACTCATTGTCAGGACATCACTCTTCCTGATGGCCTGGTTGGGCTGCCTGGGAGGAGGAGTGTTTGTACTGACTACATCTACCATCAGGCTATGTCTTTCACACACCTTCCCACAGTCCAAACAGCACCCCTGGTACTCTGCTTTGCTAACAGTGGTTGTGAATGTACTGGCAAGATGGCTGACTCTGGTGCCTGGTGTTTGATTGGCCCACAACTGTGCTCCTCACACTAGTCCCCAGTGTCAGCCATCTTGCCAATACTTTTTCACTCAATGTGAAGAAAGCACAGTTCCAGGTGGGCTGGTTGGGCTGTGTGGGAGGAGGAGTATTTGCACTGACTTCAACTCCGATCATGCCCTGTCCTCCACACACCTTCCCAGCCAGCCCAAACAGCTCACTATGCAGTCCCTGAGAGTGTATGGAAATTTACTGGCAAAATGGCTGACACTGGGGCATGGTGTTTGTAGCACATGGCCATGATGGTATTAGGCTTTAAGATCAATACCATGTAGCAGTGACAGTCATCTTGCAAGTAAACTTCCCCACACTGTCAGGTAGGCATAGGCACATTGGGATGTGTGGGAGGAAGAGAGTTAGGTGTGACTACAACTCCCATCAGGCCTGTGCCCACACCTACCTTTCCAGCCATCCCAACCATCCTTCCTGTGACTCAGGTTTCCTGTGAGTGAGTGAAAGTGTGCTGACAAGATGGCTGACAATGGTGACTGGCGCTTGGAGCACAAAGCCTTGCTGTGAGTTTGTAAGAAGTATGTACATGTCACGAAATAGTAAAATTTACTATTACATTACAGGTATGTTGTTTGTCAATCTGGCATACACATACAATGCTCATTAACTCTAGATTTGAATACCTTTGCTAACAGTCATGTGTATCACTGTGTCCTTGACAGTGATGTCTGTGGATGTGTAATTGGTAACATTATTGGACAGGTGAGTAGGTACTCACCAGACTCTGGTGCTCCTGATGTTCCATAGACGCCCTCCGGCGGAAGGATGGCACACACCTTCTCCTCTCAGGAAGTGAAGTGCACGGGTGGTGCAGGAGGACCACCGCCAGTCTGCTGACTTAGGGCATGTTCTCTTGCAATCAGTTTCTTGACCCTCCTTCACACATCGTAGTACCTGTTCCTGATATCATCCATTGTGAGCAGGCAAGGTGCTTGAGTGTTCACCTTGTTGACTATCTTGTCCCACATCCTATTTCTCTGGGACAGGGGTGTCTGTTGGACTAGGTTCCCAAATAACTGTTGCTTTACTCTGACAATTTTATCTACAAGCACTTGCAACTCCTTCTCTGTGAACTTTGGCTGTTTCTTTGGGGGCATGGTGAGGGTGAGGGTAAAGATGGAGGCGAGGGTGAGTGTGATGGTGAGGGTGAGTGTGAATAAGTCAAAGAGTGTGTGTTTGAGAGTGTACTTTATCAAAAATAAAAATGTGTGCAAGTTGTGTGGTGGGTGAAGTGTGAGTGTATGAGTCAGAGAGCAGTGAATCCGTGGCTATGTCTGTGTCCTCGCAGCAGTTCAGTGGTTGCAAAGGATCATGGTCATCTGTTTGGCCCTTTATATAGGTGGATTGGTGGGTGTGGCTAATGATTAAAAAGTATTTTTGTGTGTGTTGCCAATGCTTGTTTTGACATTATTTGACATTTACCAGTTGCCTTTTGTGACACAAACCGACACGGTTCAAAAACCGCGTCATAAGCATCGTCATCTGTTCGCGAGGTAAACTGAGTCTGATTCATGTCTGGAATGCTTTATTTCATCATTTACGTACGAGTCGGTCACTTCGGGCTTGTTTCCGGACGAATTGGTCGGACGGATTGAATTCCGTATGAGTCGGTGGGAGTTTACATGCAATGCATCGTACTCCGTCATTTGGGTAGCTCGCAATTGACTCGTTCTGAAAGCCTTCCGGGAACTGACTCAGTAGGAATGCTTTCCTAACAAGATCGTAATCGGCCCCTTAGTGGTGCCCGAGCTGTTCCATGCGCACCGCAGCAGACTGTATCACCACCAGGCCAGACGCAGATATAACCCACTTGGAGTTTGTGGGCTCATACAGCCCCCTAACCAATTTCAATAGAAATTATGGCAAGTGGTGTGCTGAAACCAAAACCGAGCACTTAAATTTACCTAGCAGCATTCAGTCCTTTTTACTTCAGGCTCTAGTTTGCAAATGATAATTAAGGGGCAGATGTACGACTGTTTTTTGCGGTCGCAAACGGGAAATTGGTCCGTTTGTGACCCAAAAATAGGTCTGCCCTATGTACAAACCCTATTTTGCGAGTTGGTAACCTATAACCGACTTGCAAAATAGGGTTTGTGAATCGCTATTAGGAAGGGGCGTGCCAAAGGCGTCCTTTCCTAATAGCGAGTCGCACTTCAATGTACGATCGTTTTCGGGACTCCTTCCCCTTTGTGACTGGCAGCAAAAATATTTTTTAGGAGCAGGCAGTGGTCCACTACCTGCTCTTAAAAAATGAAACAGAAATGTTTCAGTGTTCTTCTTTAAATACATCCTGTTTTCCTTTAAGGAAAATGGGCTGCATTGAAAAAAAACTGCTTTATTTAAATAGCAGTTATCACTTATTAAATGTAATAAGGTAACCCAATGTTATCCTATTGGAGAGGATGACCTTGCAGTAGCAAAAAATGAATTTAAGAGTATTTCACAAATAAAACTAAAAGTGCATGTCCAAACTTTTAAATACACTGATCCCTGCCATGTGGGAGGTTTTGAGTGTACTCTAGGGGTGACTTATAAGGAAGGTTTAGGCCTGGTAAAACGTTTATTCTGCCAGGTTGAAATGGCATTTTAAAAACTGCTTACACAGGGTGCAATGTCAGGCCTGAGACATGTTTAAAGGGCTATTTAAGTGGGTTCACAATCAATGCTGCAGGCCCATAGTAGCATTTAATTTACAGGCACTGTGCACATGTAGTACCGCTTTACTAGAGACTTACAAGTAAATTTACTGTGCCAATTGGGTGTAGGGTGATTTTACCATGTTTAGAGGACAGAACACAAACAGTTTAGCACTGATTAACAGTGGTAAAGGGCACTAAGTCCTAGGACCAACAACAAACATTGGTAAATGCATTAAGTTTCGCCTATGTGATTAATAATTAGCTGTTTTTTGTTGTAAGTTGTAGCTTGCTGAGTTGTTGTACAATCTAAGTTACAGAAGTCTGTTAAAGTGTTATGACTTTTTTATGTACAACAGGTCAGTATATTGTGCTGTTACTAGTGGTATAGTGCGGGTAAGTAATAGCAAAATTTTGAAAAATGAAATGAAAGAGGGAAATAATAGAATGAATTGATGTAATGGCAATATTATGTGTTTAGAGGAGTTCTGACAACTTTTGGGCCCGGTGCCACTGCACCTGCTGCACCATTCAAATCATTCCTCTAGTGCCTGTAAGGTAACAGCACTTGTGGCTGCCTGTTTAGTAGTAAAATATAGCAATATTTGATGTTTAGAGGAGTTATCACAACTTTTGGCCCCAGTGCCTCTGCACCTGCTGGACCATTCAAACCATCACCCTATTGCCTGTAAGGTAACTGCACTTGTGACTGCCTGTTTAGTAGTAAAATATTGCAATATTGGTGTTTAGAGGGATTCCTAGAGCTTTGGGCCCCGGTGTCACTGCACTTGCTGCACTATCGAAATCATGACCCTAGTGCCTGCAAAGTAACTGCACTTGTGACAGCTTATTCAGTAGGTAAATATAGCAATAATTGGTGTTTAGAGAAGTTCCGACAACGTTTGGCCCTGGTGCCACTGCACCTGCAGCACCGTTGAAATCATGGCCCTAGTGCCTGCTAGATAACTGCACTTGTGACTGCCTGTTCAGTAGTAAACATTCGCAATATTCTGCGTTTAGTGGGGTCCCTAGAGCTTTTGGCCCCGGTGCCACTGCACATGCTGCACCATTCAAATCATGCCCATTTTAACTGCAAGATAACTGCAATTGTGTCTGCCTGTATAGTTGTAAAATAAAGCAATATTCGGTGTTTAGAGGAGTTCTGACATCTTTTGGGCCCAGTGCCACTGCACCTGCTGCACCATTCAAATCAAGACCCTGTTGTCTGCAAGGTAACTGCACTTGTGAAAACCTGTGTAGTAGCAAAATACAGCAATATTAGGTGTATAGTGGGGTGCCTAGAGCTTTTGGTCCAGGTGCTACTGCAACTGCTGCACCATTCAAATCATTACCTAATTGCCTGCTAGACAAATGCACTTGTGACTGTCTCTTTAAATAGTAACATTTAGCAATAATCTAGGTTTAGTGGGGTCCCTAGGATTTTTGGCCCCAAAGCCCACTGTACCTGCTGCACCATTCAAATCAAGTCACTTTTAACAACAAGGTAACTGCAATTGTGAATGCCTTTTTAGTAGTCAAATATAGCACTATTATGTGTTTAGAGGAGTTCTGACAACTTTTGATCCGGTGCCACTGCACCTGCTGCACCATTCATATCATGACCCTGTTGTCTGCAAGGTAACCACACTTGTGGTTGCCTGATTAGGAATTAAAATATAGCAATAATAGGTGTTTAGTGGGGTGCCTGGAGCTTTTGGTCCCCGTGCCACTGCACCTGCTGCACTATTGAAATCATGAACCTAGTGTTTACTAGATAATTGCAATTATGACTGCCTATTTAGTGGTAAAATATAGCAATATTAGGTGTTTAATGGAGTTCAGACAAATTTTGGACCCGGTGCCACTACACCTGCTGCACCATTCAAATAATGAGTCTGTTGCCTGCAAGATAACTGCACTTGTGACTTCCTGTTCAGTAGTAAAATATAGCAATATTTGGTGTTTAGTGGAGTTATGACAACTTTTGGCCCCAGAGCCACTGCACCAGCTGCACCATTTAGATCAAGCCCCTTTCAATTGCCAGGTAACTGAAATTGTATCTACCTGTTTAGTAGTAAAATATAGCAATATCAGTTGTTCAGAGGAGTTCTGACAACTTTTTGGCCCAGTGCCACTGCACCTGCTGCACCATTCAAATCATGAGCCTAGTGCCAGAAAGATAACTGCACTTGTGACTGCCTGTTATGTGTAAAATATAGCAATAATCAGTGTTTAGTGGGGTGTCTGGAGCTTTTTGTCCTGGTGCCACTGCACCTGCTGCACTATTGCAATCATATTCATACCAATTGCTATATAGCTGCACTTCTGACTGCCTGTTTAGTTGTAAAATATAGCAATATTAGGTGTTTAATGAAGTAATGACAACTTTTTGCCCAGTGCCACTGCACCTACTGCACTATTTAAATCACGCCCCTTTTAACTGCAAGGTAACTGCAATAGTGACTGCCTTTATAGTAGTAAAATATAGCAATATTAGGTGTTTAGAGGAGTTCTGACAACGTTTGGGCCTGGTGCCATTGCAACTGCTGCACCATTTAAATCATGACCCTGTTGTCTGCAAGGTAGCTACACTTGTGACTGGCTGTTAAGTAGTAACATATAGCGATTTTAGATGTTTAGTGGGGTGCCTAGAGCTTTTGGTCCTGGTGTCACTGCATCCACTGCACCACTGATATTATTTCCCTGTTTTCTGCAAGGAAAGTGCACTTGTGACCGCCTGTTTAGTTTGACATTTTAGCAATAATCTGGGTTTACTGGGGACCCTAGCGCTTTTGGCCCGGTGCCACTCCACCGTAGTAAAATATAGCATAGCTCTTGCACATTAACTTTTTTTTTAACACACAGTGTTTATTACAACATATAGAATTTGATCATAATGACCACAGAGATTAAATTGAAAAAATCAACCCGATAATGCCTACAAGGTGCAAAGAAAGGTACTGAGGCGTGAATAGGAAATGCAACAAATGTTCTAAGGCTAAAGCATCTGTTTTACACAACTAAGTAGTAAAAAGCAAGCATTTCAGCATACTGTTAGAAGCTGTCTGCCTTTACCGTTGTAAGAAATCGTATCTTGACAGTGAACGGGGCTTAAACAGTGTGAATAGCTTTAGTAGAAGTATCGTAAATGCGTGCAGCCAGGGGAAGTTAACAAAATAAAAAGTCCACACATAAGCAAATGAACACAGAAATTCGGCAATGGGAATTGATAAGAGCCCCCATTTCAGATATATTAGAACATTGGAATGTGGAGCACTCCATTGAAGACAATGGAGTGCTCCGTGCTTCTACGGCCGGTAAAGGCCCGCAAAGCAACATTCCAATGTTGTTTTCACAAAGGTCTCTCGGAGTCCGAGGGGATTTAAACCCCCTCGAACTCCGAGAGGCCTTTGTTTTATTTGTTAGAACATTCTGCCCTCTAGTGGCAGAGTGTTCTAATAGCCTTATCGTAGCTGGGCCATACCGGCTATTAAAGTCCCGCTCCCTTGTTAAAGTCCCACGCCTTTGGCTCGGGCCTTTAACACTGGAGCGGGCCTTTAATAGCCGGTATAGCCCGCTACGGCGGACTATAAGGCTATATTAAATACAAGTGATTTCACAAGCACAGGGTAAGCGATGTGCGGGCGGAAGCCAAAAAAAGAGATTAACAAAAATGGAGGAGGAAGGCAAAAAGCTTGTGTGAAGACCACTCTAAGCCTGTCAGGTCTAAGTTAGAAATTTCATATTATAGCTTATGCTTGCCTCATAAAGAAAAAGAGAATTATTTATGATACACCATGCTATTAAATGTTGAAGAAGAAAAGTAGGGATGGGATCAACTGGCATAATTCTCTCTAACTTAGCTACTCGTAATTACCACAAACATACTCGTAATTATGCATAATTGTGTGAGAAGCATAATCCAGCATTTAGTGCTAGTTTCTTACTGCAAAATGCACTCTTGCGTCCAAAATGGGCCTGAGATTGCATTTTGCTCTAAGAAAATAGCACCAACTGCTACAGAAAACGAATAGCAGTTGCAAGCAGCCGCTTGCTGTCTCTTAGTTTGTTTTTCCTGTGTTACTCTTAACTACTCAAGTTGGCGTAATTGTGTAATTTTGGTAATTTCACATTACATGTGTGATGCATAATTACTCAAATTACTCAGATTACTCTGGTGTGGTCAAAATTTTGCCCAGGCCTACAGAATAGATTAATTCAAGGTGGGAAGAGAGCTTGTCAATTGTATTGGACGTCTCAATGGGTCAAGTATACTAGTTTGAAGTGCAATAGGATCAATTCCACCACAAGCAAATGGAACAATTTGTCTAACGAAGTAGGCTTTTCTGGACGCTAATGAGTGAACCAAGGAGCATATTTACAAGGGAATAGCACCACCAGAACATAACTTTTAGCGATGTTCTCATGGCGCTATGCCCTTCTCCATATTTACAAAGTGGCATTAAGCCACTTTTTGCAGCTAAACGCCGCTTTGTAAATATGATAACCTTTCACACAGGTATCTGCATGAAAGGGGCATGCAATAGGTGTTGCTGTGGGCATTCCACTGCAACACCGATTGCTTTTTGACACTACTCCAGATTTACAAGGATGTGTAAATCTGAGGCAGCGCCAAAGACTAACACCATGCAATAGCAGGCGTTAGAATGGTGAAACAAGGAGAAATACCTTAATTTCTCCTCGTTTTTGCTTTTCCTGTGTGTGCTGCATAGAAAGAGCAAAACACCATGAATGATTGTTTATATGCAGGAAGGTATCCCTCACATAAACAATCATTAAATCGTGATTACCTCCTCGTATGTTTTCCTCGCCACCAGAGTTACGAAGTGAGCTTCAGCTCCACACCAGAACCCTCCAAAGCAAAAGTTAGCCTCCCATGCCTCCCATCCCCTCCCAACATGGCTGACCCAATTCACCCTTGACCTCTATAAGAGGAGGCCCGGCCCAACCCTCAGCCTGTTTTTTTTGGTTCTGCGCACGATTACTCTCCAGAAGCGCCGTCAGGTAAGTGGTTTCCTGCTATAGCGGGAGCATGGGTCCATGGTTGGTGGTCCTGCTCTAGCGGACCTTGGGGTCTTGGACCTCCCCCCTTCCTTCCCGCGGTCTCCTTTCGGGACCGGTTAGGCTCTGCCTTAGTGAGCCAAGGGTCTACAGGGGGGGCGGACGGGGTGGTCTGGGGCTCTGCTGTACGTTCCATTCTGACTCCCAGTCTCGCACATGTCAGACGAGGGTTGTTGACCTTTGTCTGTGCCCATGCCTCCCGTCGGAGGAGTTCCCTCCCTCTGTGCCTCCTTCAACCTGGGATTTTTTTGTTCCTCGCTGTGAGGCGCGGGGCGGATTCCCCCGAGTCCCCAGTCCCGTCACTGGGGGGCGACCCTGCATGTGGAGGGCTATTGTCTTGGGTGTTAGAAGCGGGGGCTTGGCGGACTGTTACCGTTCCACGGCCGCGCCTCCCATTTTCAGGTGTTCTGCTGTTCCGGCAAGCCCGCAGGGGCCTCGCTGCGGCCGGACCTGTCACTCCCGGGGGGCTGGCATTCGGCTCGGGTGACAGCGGGGCTTCACTGCTTTTGGTTTTTCCAAGCTCTACGGAGCTCGCAGACTTACCTGCTTGGGTGGGCGGGTGCAGTCCTCGGCGCAGGCTTGTTCCTCCCATGGCGGTCTGGCCTCTCCTGTCAATCAATCAATCAATCAATCACGGCATTTATAGAGCGCGCTACTCACCCGGGAGGGTCTCAAGGCGCTGGGGGAGGGGGTAAGTTACTGCTCGAACAGCCAGGTCTTGAGCTGCTTCCTGAAGGAGAGATGGTCCTTGGTTCGCCGAAGGTGAGTGGGGAGGGAGTTCCAGGTCTTGGCTGCCAGGTAGGAGAAGGATCTTCCTCCGGCGGTGGTTCTGCGGATGCGTGGTACGGTGGCGAGGGCGTGGCTGGTTGATCGTAGCTGGCGTGTGGGCGTGTAGAAGGTCATGCGGTCGTTGAGGTACTTTGGGCCCAGGTCGTGGAGGGCCTTGTGTGCGTGGGTGAGGAGTCTGAACATTATTCTCTTGCTGACGGGGAGCCAGTGCAGGTCTTTCAGGTGTCCGGTGATGTGGCTGTGTCGGGGGATGTCCAGGATGAGTCGTGCGGAGGCGTTCTGGATGCGCTGGAGTCTTTTTTGAAGTTTGGCTGTGGTTCCGGCGTAGAGGGTGTTCCCATAGTCCAGTCGGCTGGTGACGAGTGCCTGGGTGACGGTCTTCCTGGTTTCAGTGGGGATCCATCTGAAGATCTTGCGGAGCATGCGCAGGGTGTTGAAGCATGAAGATGAGACGGCGTTGACTTGTCTGGTCATCGACAGGGAGGAGTCCAGGATGAAGCCCAGGTTGCGTGCGTGGTCCGTTGGCTTGGGCGCGGTGCCCAGGGCCGGGGGCCACCAGGAGTCGTCCCAGGCGGAGGGTGATGAGCCCAGGATGAGGACTTCCGTCTTGTCTGAGTTCAGTTTAAGGCGGCTGTTCCTCATCCAGTCGGCGACGTCTCTCATCCCGTCGTGTAGGTTGGCTCTGGCGGTGGTGGGGTCGTTGGTGAGGGAGAGGATCAGCTGGGTGTCGTCGGCGTAGGAGATGATGTTGAGGTTGTGTCGGCGTGCGATGGCTGCGAGGGGGCTCATGTAGACGTTGAAGAGGGTTGGGCTGAGTGAGGATCCCTGTGGAACGCCGCAGATGACTTCGGTGGCTTCGGATCTGAACGGGGGAGGCGGACTCTCTGGGTTCTTCCGGCGAGGAACGAGATGATCCATTCCAGTGCTTTCTCTCGGATTCCGATGTTGCTGAGGCGCTTCACTAGGGTGCGGTGGCAGACGGTGTCGAACGCCGCGGAGAGGTCCAAGAGGATGAGGGCAGCTGTTTCCCCGTTGTCGGTTAGGGTTCTGATGTCGTCGGTGGCTGCGATAAGGGTTGGTCTCGGTGCTGTGGTTGGCCCGAAACCCGGACTGCGAGGGGTCGAGGGATCCATTCGTCTCGAGGAAGGCGGCAAGCTGTCTGTTGACGGTCTTCTCGATGACTTTGGCTGGAAACGGAAGGAGCGAGATGGGACGGTAGTTCTTAAGGTCGGTGGGGTCCGCCGTTGGTTTCTTCAGGAGGGCGGTAAGCTCGGCGTGCTTCCAGCTCTCCGGGAAGGTGGCGGTGTGGAAGGAGGAGTTGATGATGTCCCGGAGATGGGGTGCGATGGTGGCGTCGGCTTTGTTGAAGACGTGGTGTGGGCAGGGGTCGGTTGGTGATCCGGAGTGGATGGAGTTCATCGTGCGGGTGGTGTCTTCGGTGCTGATCGGGGTCCAGTTGCAGAGGGTGGTGGTGGCGGGCGTTGGTTCGGCGGTAGGGTGCGTTGTTTGTGCGTCGAAGCTGTTATGTATGTCGGTGAACTTGCGGTGGAAGAACGCGGAGAGTGAGTTGCAGAGGTCTTGCGAGGGGGTGATGTCGTTGTTTCCGGCGCTGGGGTTGGAGAACTCATTGACGATGCTGAAAAGTTCCTTGCTGTCATGGGCGTTGTTGTCCAGTCGTTCTTTGAGTGCCGACTTCTTGGTGGCACGGATCAGCTGGTGGTGTTTGCGGGTGGCGTGCTTGAGGGCGGTCCTGTTGTCTGTGGTCTGGTCGAGTCGCCAGGTTTTCTCGAGAGTGCGGCAGTTCTTCTTGGATTCCTTGAGTTCGTTGGTGAACCAAGGGGTTTTCTTGCTTCCGGGTCTGCTGGGAGGGTTTTTTAGTGGTGCGAGGTCGTCGGCGCAGGCGGTCAGCCACTTGGCGAGGTTGCTGGCTGCTTCGTTTGGGTCCGTTGTGTTGGTGGGTGTGTTCTGGCTGAGGGAGGCGGTGAGCTGCTCGGCGGTGATCTTGCTCCAGCTCCGGCGGGGAGCCTGTTGCGGGTGGTGGTGGGTCGTAGTCTTTCTGAAGCTGAAGTGGACGCAGCTGTGGTCGGTCCAGTGGAGTCCGGTGGCGTGGCTGAAGGAGATGTGCTTGCTGGACGAGAAGACAGGGTCAAGCGTGTGGCCGGCGTAGTGGGTGGGCGTGTTCACCAGTTGCTTGAGTCCGAGGTTGGCGAGGTTGTCCAGCAGGGCGGTGGTGTTTCTGTCGTTGTTGTTCTCCAGGTGGAAGTTGAGGTCCCCTAGGAGGATGTAGTCGGCGGAGGGCATGGCGTGCGGGCTGATGAAGTCTGCGATGTCTTCGCTGAATAGTGTGCGTGGTCCCGGGGGTCTGTAGATGAGGGTGCCTCGGAGGGTGGTCTTGGGGTCAGTGTGTATCTGGAAGTGTAGGTGTTCGGCGGCGGTGAAGGTCTCGTCGGAGTTAGTCGAGATGCGGATGGTGTTCTTGTGTACGATGGCGATGCCTCCTCCCGTCTGGTTGACGCGGTCCTTCCGGGTGATCTTGTATCCGTCCGGGATGGCTATGGCGATGTCGGGCGCTGAGGAGGCGTTCATCCAGGTTTCGGTGAGGAAGGCGATGTCCGGTGCTGTTGCGTCGAGCAGGTCCCAGAGTTCCACGGCGTGCCTGTGGACGGAGCGGGTGTTCAGCAGGATGCATTTCAGGTGGTTGCTGCTGGTGCTCGACTTGGCGGAGGTGGTGCACGTCCGGGGGCAGGTGAATCGGCAGGTTTGGCAGGTGAAGGGTCCGTGGGTGCGTCTCGGTGAGGCTCGGTAGCAGGCAGGGTTCCGGCCGGCATTGAGTGCGGTGAGTGTGGCGGCGTCGTAGGTCCGTCGAGTGGTGATGCATCGGTGGGATCCAGGGGTTCTGGCGCTGGGCGCGGTCCAGTCGCGGACGGGCGCAGACGGGCTTGCCTTAGGCGCGCCTTTGGCGCGCCAGCGGCGCGGCCGCGCAGCGGCCGCCATTTATGGGGAGGTGGGAGGGAGGAGCAGCTGGGAGGCGGGAGGCAGGGGCAGCGAATGGGCGGTCAGGGGGCGGGGACGCAGCGGCGGGGAATGGCGAGAGGCAGCGGGGGCACAGAAAGGAAAACAGGGGAGAAAGCAGATAAAATCACGGGCACAGCGACAATGGGGCAGCGAGGGGCACAGAAAGGAAAACAGGGGAGAAAGCAGATAAAATCACAGGCACAGCGACAATGGGGCAGCGAGGGGCACAAAAAGGAAAACAGGGGAGAAAGCAGATAAAATCACGGGCACAGCGACAATGGGGCAGCGAGGGGCACAAAAAGGAAAACAGGGGAGAAAGCAGATAAAATCACGGGCACAGCGACAATGGGGCAGCGAGGGGCACAAAAGGAAAACAGGGGAGAAAGCAGATAAAATCACGGGCACAGCGACAGTGGGGCAGCGAGGGGCACAAAAAGGAAAACAGGGGAGAAAGCAGATAAAATCACGGGCACAGCGACAATGGGGCAGCGAGGGGCACAAAAAGGAAAACAGGGGAGAAAGCAGATAAAATCACGGGCACAGCGACAATGGGGCAGCGAGGGGCACAAAAAGGAAAACAGGGGAGAAAGCAGATAAAATCACGGGCACAGCGACAATGGGGCAGCGAGGGGCACAAAAAGGAAAACAGGGGAGAAAGCAGATAAAATCACGGGCACAGCGACAATGGGGCAGCGAGGGGCACAAAAAGGAAAACAGGGGAGAAAGCAGATAAAATCACGGGCACAGCGACAATGGGGCAGCGAGGGGCACAAAAAGGAAAAGGGGAGAGAGCAGACAAAATCACGGGCACAGCGACAATGGGGCAGCGAGGGGCACAAAAAGGAAAACAGGGGAGAAAGCAGATAAAATCACGGGCACAGCGACAATGGGGCAGCGAGGGGCACAAAAAGGAAAACAGGGGAGAAAGCAGACAGAATCACGGGCACAACGACAATGGGGCAGCGAGGGGCACAGAAAGGAAAAGGGGAGAGAGCAGACAAAATCACGGGCACAGCGACAATGGGGCAGCGAGGGGCACAAAAAGGAAAACAGGGAGAAAGCAGACAGAATCACGGGCACAACGACAATGGGGCAGCGAGGGGCACAGAAAGGAAAAGGGGAGACAGGCAGAAAAAACGGGCACCGGGGCCACAAGCGGAGGGCGATCTTACCTGCAGAAGCAGCGGGCAGACAACACAGGCGGAGCTGTGTGGTGGGGGAGCGACCTACCTGGCAAGGTCAAGGGTCGCTCTCCTCACCCGCGCAGCGGCCGCCATTTATGGGGAGGTGGGAGGGAGGAGCAGCTGGGAGGCGGGAGGCAGAGGCAGCGAATGGGCGGTCAGGGGGGCGGGGACGCAGGGGACGCAGCGGCGGGAATGGCGAGAGGCAGCGGGGGCACAGAAAGGAAAACAGGGGCGAAAGCAGATAACATCACGGGCACAGCGACAATGGGGCAGCGAGGGGCACAGAAAGGAAAACAGGGGAGAAAGCAGATAAAATCACGGGCACAGCGACAATGGGGCAGCGAGGGGCACAAAAAGGAAAACAGGGGAGAAAGCAGATAAAATCACGGGCACAGCGACAATGGGGCAGCGAGGGGCACAAAAAGGAAAACAGGGGAGAAAGCAGATAAAATCACGGGCACAGCGACAATGGGGCAGCGAGGGGCACAAAAAGGAAAACAGGGGAGAAAGCAGATAAAATCACGGGCACAGCGACAATGGGGCAGCGAGGGGCACAAAAAGGAAAACAGGGGAGAAAGCAGATAAAATCACGGGCACAGCGACAGTGGGGCAGCGAGGGGCACAAAAAGGAAAACAGGGGAGAAAGCAGATAAAATCACGGGCACAGCGACAATGGGGCAGCGAGGGGCACAAAAAGGAAAACAGGGGAGAAAGCAGATAAAATCACGGGCACAGCGACAATGGGGCAGCGAGGGGCACAAAAAGGAAAACAGGGGAGAAAGCAGATAAAATCACGGGCACAGCGACAATGGGGCAACGAGGGGCACAAAAAGGAAAACAGGGGAGAAAGCAGATAAAATCACGGGCACAGCGACAATGGGGCAGCGAGGGGCACAAAAAGGAAAACAGGGGAGAAAGCAGATAAAATCACGGGCACAGCGACAATGGGGCAGCGAGGGCACAAAAAGGAAAAGGGAGAGAGCAGACAAAATCACGGGAACAGCGACAATGGGGCAGCGAGGGGCACAAAAAGGAAAACAGGGGAGAAAGCAGATAAAATCACGGGCACAGCGACAATGGGGCAGCGAGGGGCACAAAAAGGAAAACAGGGGAGAAAGCAGACAGAATCACGGGCACAACGACAATGGGGCAGCGAGGGGCACAGAAAGGAAAAGGGGAGAGAGCAGACAAAATCACGGGCACAGCGACAATGGGGCAGCGAGGGGCACAAAAAGGAAAACAGGGGAGAAAGCAGACAGAATCACGGGCACAACGACAATGGGGCAGCGAGGGGCACAGAAAGGAAAAGGGGAGACAGGCAGAAAAAAACGGGCACCGGGGCCACAAGCGGAGGGCGATCTTACCTGCAGAAGCAGCGGGCAGACAACACAGGCGGAGCTGTGTGGTGGGGGAGCGACCTACCTGGCAAGGTCAAGGGTGGGAGTTTGACATGGATCTTCCGAGTGGCGAGGTACCGCTTGCTGCGGCGTTTCTAACGTGGGCTCCGTGGGGCGGGGCCTGGCTCGGCCCAGCTTCCCGAGCCTCAGAATTTGCACAGGTGCTGCCGGTCCTGCTGATTGAGCAGAGCGGACTGAGTTTGACGCGGGCGCACTTTCCTGCATTGTTGCCTGGCCTCCTGTGGGACATGTCCTGGAGTTTCTAGCCTTCGCAGTTTTTTTGCAGTGAGGGGGGTTGTGCGTTTCCGGTGGGGGCGGATTTGGCATGAATAGCCGTTTGTGCCCTTCCTGGCCCGTGACCACTTGTGGTTGCGGGGGGTGCTTGCACATTTCCGGCTGTGGTAGGGGTTCCGCTCCATTCGCTCTCCCTTCTGTCATTTCCTGTTCTCCGTGGCCTGGTAGTTTCGGTCGCTGACTCTTCCGCCGGAGGGTGTTCTTCTCCTGATGTTTCCCTGCTTGTGTGTTCTCAGTCGATACTGTTGACTTCCTCGCAGCCGGATCTGGTGGCTCTGTGGACTTCCGCGTTCGCTGCTGCTGCCAGTGTTGTCCTCATGGTCACGGGTTCGATTCCCAGCCAGTCTGCTTCTCTTTTCCTCCTTCTGGGGTTATTTGTATATGGACCATTGTGTTGGTTGGCTGTTTCAGCCTTCTGTTTTCTTCGCCTGGGTGCCTGGATGTATGCATGTGTTTGCATGTTACTTTATTTGTGTGCTATGACACCCTGCTGCTGTCCCTTTTATGTGGGGTCCTCGGTTCCCGGCTTGTTTTCGTCGTTTCTGTGGCGGACTGGTTTTCTCTTTTTTGGCGGGTTTGAGGGTGTGTTTCGCGGGGCCGTGGCTTCGCTCTTGCTGGCTGTATTTGTCCCTGCCTGCTTAGTCCCTCTCCCGGCCCTTCCGCCCATTGTGCTCCTGCTCCCCTCTGCTCTCGGTTGTTGTGCGGGGACGGCCGGGTTGGTCCCTGGTTGGACGCCCGCCTGGGGATTCCAGGGGCTGGGGGCTGCTGCGTGTCTGGTGGAGGTGGGCTGCTGTTGGCGCCTGTCCTTCCTTCCCTGGGCTGCTTCTGTGGTCACCGTGTGGGATTTTGCTTCTGCTCCTGGTGGGCTTGCCCTTTCGTGGCTGTGGCACCCCCTTTTTTCCCCTCTGGCCCGGCGGGCGACTGCTGCGCCCATTTCTGGGTCGTGCTTCTCCTCAGCTCCTGGCCGTTGGGGCTTTGTTGGGGGCCGTCTTTTGCCTCTCCTACTGTCCTGGGTGGCCTCTGTCTAGGATCCTTGGGTCCTGCCTACTGCCTTGCCGCCCTATTGTCACCTGTTTTAAGTTGTTGGGCTCGCCTGCTCGTGTCCGGTGTGCTGTAGCTCGTTGGTGGTCTACTGCCTTTTGGTGGTGACGGCTTAGTGAGGCCGGGGGTTCGGCACGCGCCTCTGCTGGGCTGCGTCTTTGCCTGTGCTTGCAGGGTCGCTTTTGGCACTCTCTCGGGTTCCTCTCCAGCGGGACATGTTCGTCCGGTTCCTGTTTACTGGTGGGGTCTTGGTGTTTTCGCCATCCTGTTTCTGGTTATTTCGGTTTTTGGTTGGCTGCCTCCTTGTGCGTGTTACCCTTCATCTCATTGTCTCTTCTGGTTTCGGGAGTGGTGGCGTACTCTTCCATTTCCGGATGCTCCCCCTTGGTTTGTCCTCTGCCCCTCTGGCTTTCGTGTAGGGGTTGTCTACCTTAGTCGGGGGCCTCCACTGGGATTGTTTCTGGTGTTTTGTACCTTGTTGACTGGCGGTGCTTTGCTTTGTCTCCCTCTTGGAGGCTCTTCCCCTCCGGTGGGTCTGGGTGCCGCTGGGCCGTCGTGGGTTCCGGTTCATCCTCATGTGTTCCCGTCTGGGTCCCGTGGTTGAGGGTGCTGGTATGGCTTTCTGCGGCTGCCTGTTGCTCCCCTGGGCTTGTCTTCACCTGTTCCCGTGGGTGTCCCTTCTCTTCTCCTGCTCCCTGGGCCGTGACGATACCGCACTGCCATGGAGCCTCGGTTGGCCTGGGATTGCCGGCCTCTCTCGGGGGGTCGGTGCGTGCATTTCCGTTATGCCGGTGATTGTGTCTCCACGGGTTCGGTCCGGTCTGGGTTGGTGGACCTGGCCGCTGTGGATCAATGGTTATTCTTGTGCCTCTGGTGGCGACGGCTCTCACGGGGCGGGGGTTCGACTCCTGCCCGTGCTGTCACATTACCCTCAGGTGGTAAGGTTTCCATCGGTGCTTTCGGAGACACCCTTCCCGCCCTGTCTGCGGGTGCGGCCTGCATTCTTCCTTTCTGGTGTCCCCTTCCCTGGTGGTTGCGGCCTTTGCCGGGCTGGGGGGCGTGTTTGGGTTCCCGGTCTGTGCAGGGTAGGTTGGTCCCCCTGCTGGCGGGTTTCTCATCTGGCTTCTGTTGGCGTTTCCTTGGGCTTGTCTGGGGTTTGCCCCAGCCCTGCGGGGACTTCTTGTTTCTGGTCTGGGCGGTTTTTCGCCTGCCTCATTCTTCAGGGGTGTTGCTGGGTTTACCCCTTTGGCTTTTTGGTATGGTTGTTCTGTCCATGACTGGGGACCGGGGGTTTTCGCTCGCAGCTGTTTCCCTCCCGGGGGTACTGCATGTTGTTTCTCTTGTGCAAGACACCGAGGAGCTATAGCTCGATGGTGAGTCTTGTGCCTCTGGTGGCGCAGGCTCCCACAGCACAATAGTTCAAACCATGCCAATGCTTTCTAAGTTTCCCAATGTGGCTTTGCCTGTCTGTGTCCTTTGTTTCGGGTACGTTTTGGGTCCCCGGTGTTGGCTCTGTCTGCCTGCTCTTCCGGGCTCCCGGCTTTAGGCTTTTTCCCTGTTCCCTTTGCTTTCGCAAGTTCTGGGCCTGTTTGGCCTGACCTGGGCATTTGTTCTGTTGGGGGTGCTCGCCTACGTTCTTCTCCCTTGGTTTCTCCTGCTGAGTGTGTTGGTTGTCCGGTGGTGCTGTGCCTTCCCGGTTCTTCCTTTGCCTTTGCAGGTCCCTCTGCTTCTGGTGGGGTGTTGCGTCCTCTTTGGCGCTGGCTCTGGTGTGCTTGTGCCTGCTGGCTCGGGGTTGTTCCCTGGTGGGGCTGGCGTTGCTCCCAGGCTCCTTTCGCCTGGCGCTTCTGTCTTTCTCGCCATTGGGGTGTGTCTGCCTGTGGCCTTGGGTCTGGTCCCTTCGGCTCTTCGGGCTGCCTTTTTGGGTTTTCCACTTTTTGCTGTTGGCCGGTTGGCTTCCCTTGGTGGACGGGTTGTTTCAGGGTCTTTTCCTGTGGCTTTCTGGGGCGGTTTTGCCTTGTGCCTGCCTGGGTTCTTTCGTTGGTGTGGCATTCCTTTCCGGGGGTCCTTTGTGCTGCTGGGGTCCGATTCCTGCCTGTTTTTCGCCATGTTGGTGGTGTTTTTGGTGGCCTTCTTTTCTGCAGTTCGGTTGGGGTGCTGGGTTCCTTTGGCGCTCTCCTCCGTTTTTGCAGCTCCGACCAGTCTGTTTTGCTTGTGTCTGGTTCCTCGGCTTCTGCCCTCGGTTTTCCGCCGGGCCTCGTGTGCTGTGTTTCCTTCTTTCCCTCCGGTCCTTGGATTATGGGGGGGTTGCTGCTCTCTCGCTTTTGGTGGTCCATCGGGCTGTGTTGCTGTGTTTGGATCGGGCTGTGTCTTTTTGATGCTGTGGCATCGTGTTGACACTATGGTGGTGTTGCCCTCTTTTCCATCTGGTTCCCGTGTCTGGGGCTTTTGCTTCCCTCTCGCTTTGGGCTGTCCGTCGGGCAGTTCTGGTGTGTTTGGCCCGGCCTGCTTCTTCTTTGGTTGTGCCAGTTTGTTTGTTGCTTTTGGCTCCTCTTTCCAGATTCGTTCGTTGATTCTGGCTTGCTTTCTGGCTGCCCTACGGGTTTTGGGGGGTCTGTGTTTTCAGCTTCTTGGCGTCTCCTTCTTGTCTGGGATTTCTTGTGAGTTTCCATGAAGCCGCTCGGCTTTGGTATGTGCTCACTTTGTAACTCTGGTGGTGAGGAAGACATACCAGGAGGTAATGCCCCGGTTACTTACCGGTAATCTTCATTACTCCGAGTATAGTCTTCCTCGCCACATGAGTTCCCATCCCTCCCTCCCTGTTTTGCTATCGGCTTCATGTGTATGCTTGGTAGTTCTCAGGCTGAGGGTTGGGCCGGCCCTCCTCTTATAGAGGTCAAGGGGGAATTGGGTCGGCCATGTTGGGAGGGGATGGGAGGCATGGGAGGCTAACTTTTGTTTTGGAGGGTTCTGGTGTGGAGCTGAAGCTCACTTCCTAACTCATGTGGCGAGGAAGACTATACTCGGAGTAATGAAGATTACCGGTAAGTAACCGGGGCATGATTTGCTACTTCTATGTGTGCTGCATTCTGAAGCACACACAGAAGTAACAAATCGCCTTTATGGATTGTTTGGACACCATGCAGGAAGGGACACCTTCCTGCACATAAACAATCATTCCCTGCAACACAGGTACCCTTGTACTATGGTGCAAGGGTGTCTGCGTTAGCACTAGGCAGCTAATTTTAGCGCGAGTGCTAGGGAAAACACAGGGGTGCGCCGCATTGTTGTAAATATCCCTGTGTTCTGGAAATGTCGGAGCACTGCGCTGCCAAATTTGCTGCAGCTCCATACTACGACATTTCATTGTAAATATGCCCCCAAGTTTTAAAAGTTTTAAAGGAATTGTTGGTAAATGTGCTAAAAATGCCAAGAAAAAGCCATAGTCAATAAGTATGTGAATGTAAAATGTAACACGAATAAGGTGTGCTGGAAGCCTGCAAGTGGTTTAATAAAATGCTGGAGATATACGACGTTTATAAAATGATTAATATTTAAAGTAATTTTTATTAGTAAAAGTGTAATTTTTCTAAAATTCGTTTTATACTTACTATTGCTGACCATCGTGTAGATATTTAAGTGTTAGTTCAGAAAGAACCTCTTTCAGAAAACCTTCGTAGAGACAAATAATTATAATATGTACAATACAGCAGGAACAGGCAAAAGTCTACAATTTTGGGGAAGTATATAACATAAATCATAAATGTAGTTTGGTATGAACTTCTATAATCCTACATTATTACCTTAAGCTTCTATTGACCCCAATATAAGGGCATCATTTAAAGTTGGTCTCTAATGTGCCATTTGCCAAATATTTGGTGATACCCTGCCCGCGTACTTCCTAGAACTCCCACTCCATTTAGAAATGGGGCAGAGCCTTCGCTGACTCCACCTTCTGAAACACCACTTACCACGGGACCTCATCTCTGCGGTATCAGAGGGCCCATACTATTGAGCGTGAAGCTTCTGATGCAATCTTTATTCCTGCCAGTAATGCCACGCATGGTGTCGCAGTGCCAGGAAAGAAAAACACGAAAAATGTTCCTATGCTGGGAGAAAAAAAATAGTTTTTCAAAATCAAATCCCTTCTTTGAACATTTGTCTTTGTAAAGCATGAAAAAGCCACCAGTGCTTGGAGACCGTGACCCCAAGGTAGTCTCCTTCTTTGCAATTATGCAAACGAATTGAAATCTACAAACGTATCATATATTCTCGATTTATCATCAATCTCTCCTCCGTATATGCTGTTGAACAGAACGTTTAATAGAATTTTGAAAAAATATTGAAAATTGTATGCACATTATTTGATTGACAGATATTAAAAAATAAATTTCGTCATGCTTCACTTGAACTTTTCATTTTCAATGGAAATGTTCCAATAGTAAATTATATTCGACAACAAATGCTGTAAATTCTACATTTTTTGGGTGAATGATAGTGAGGTGTCGCATTTTAATTCCCAAGGGGCATATTAGCAAGACCGGCGATAAAATGTGCAGGACGTCTAACCTGGGCTTCTATTGGAATTCTATAACGCATATTAGCAAGCCCATTATCGCCGTTTTAGCGGCAGTTTCCTGCAGCTAAAACGGCGATAATTTTATCGCCGGTCTTGCTAATATGCCCCCTAATTTTAGAAAACATCCTTTCCTTAGCATGTTAGGTAAGTACCTAATTGTCCGACCATAGCAAATTAGTAATTAATCCTTGACTTTCAAGATATTGATGTTGATGACGTATGTGTGTTTCAAAACAGAGTTCACCATTGTTTCAGTCACAGTTATTGTGTTGTTTCATCTGTACATGTTTGTGCATTATGGCTGTTTTCATTGAGAAATCATATGGTCGGTGCTCAGTGAGCCACGTAATTATTTTGTAATGTAATACATTCATAAAATATAAAGCATGTCAAGTACAAGGTGACAAGCCTTCGCTGAAAACTCCATTCATCATACAGCACTCATCCATTTAGAATCTTTAAGTGCCTGAGGAAGTATCTGATTAACCTTCCCACCTCGCGCTCACATCCATAATTAATCAAGGCTCAGATATGTGTGAAGCATTAACCAAAACTTGTAAGATCGGCCCCAAAGTATAACAGGTAGCACACTTCCTTCATATGCAACAATATTTTGTTTCAGAGGTAACATTACTGTAAAATACTTATGTATGATTTAGACTCGCCGCATTTTTTATTTACTCAGAAGGATCTAATAATGATGCTTTATAAGAGAGAGAGGGGCATATTCACAAGGAGCTATCGCCGAATTAACGGCACTTTATCGCAGCCAAAGTCGTGATAAATTTACCTCCCCATTCACAAGCCGGTGTTAACAGCCCACAGCACCAGTTTACCCGCGATAGCAGCCGCAAAAAACATCGCCACAGAGGACCCCCGCAAATTTCGCTAATGAGATGCAGAGTAGGCATTCCCGTGCCAAAAGCCAAGACAACATCACACCTCAACATTCACAACGACCAGCCACATTGGCGATAAGAACACAAAACAGGCGATAAGGCGCGTTAGCACCAGGAAATTTACACCTGCTCTGACCTGGTGTAAAGACGGACGGCAGCCAGCACCACAAAAGGGAGCACAGCCCAGGGCCACATCCGAAGGGCAACAGATGCCATGGAGCCACTCATCATGCGGCCCGGACACCCAAGAGGGCCACAACACCCACCGCCACCACCCCAAGACCCCAACCCACACCCTGAACACCCCCCCCGGACCACCACAGACGCAGCGCAGACAAAGACAGCGGACCCCCAGGAAGCGTACCAGCCTCACACACCCAACATCTGACAATGTCACCGTCCACTACAGGCTGAAAGTGACAAACATCCTACGCATCCTGACCATCATCGCCTAACAGGCCTACGGCACCAACACAGTGGACAACCAACATCCCACCCAACACATAGCTGCTGGCTTGGCTGCACCTGTTGGCCCCTGGTACCCCCCAACCAACACCCACCAGAGTCGGAGGAGTCTCACAGCCAGCCACATCCAAGTCCCCCACACCTGTCCTGGACATCACCATCACCCTGGCACCCCAGTCCCCATACGTACAACACAATGCGCAGGATCCGCTGGAGACCAAGCAAGGACCATACGCCCAAGCAGGATGCACGCACGTGTTGGGGGCAATACACAGCACACATATACTACCTGTGCCCCCTGGTGACACAGCACACAATCACCACAACAGGAAGCACACGTCTCACATCAATGTGCAGGCAACAACAGAACACCGTGGAACCCCCAACAATGTCGCCTTCAAATACACAGCCAGTGGGCATGATACCTTCATCCTCCGACAGTCCATCATCAACCAGCGTTCCCAGGATGGCAACAAGGGAAATGCACATCCCCTTGGCAATATCCAAATGAACACCCCACACACCTCAACTCCACAACCATGCAACTCACAACTCTGGCAATGCACACGTCACAAAATCACATACAACAGGCACAACAACATGCCCACCCACCAAACATGACAGAACAACTTACAATGTTCACATGGGCAAGCCCTGAACATGAGCCATCAACGGCATGGCACCACAGCCACATAATAGCCTAATGTGGGGAGAGGTGGCAACCAGGCATGTGTGAAGGATGCAGTAGAACCATGATTGGGAAAGTACACAATGCCATGAGTGGTGGAGATGTGCTGGACACACCGCAGTATGCAGAACACACCCCTATCCATGGCGACATACACTGCTGGTGTATGGAGTGTAGTGGACAGTGGACGCCACCATGTCACCCCAGCCAGTGGTGGACCTCGCGGAAATGTTGCCTGTTATGCCCCCCCCCCCCTAAGCGTCACTGGAGTGGGATGGCCCGGCGTATGCCATGCCAGCGTAGGGGTGTCAATAAAAAGCACGTAGGCCTGGGCGTGGTCCTCTTCCGGAAAGACCCACGTCTCAGCCAGGGCGGCGCCTCCCACCCCGCCACGAGGCCGACGCCGTCCTCGTGAGCGGAGTTGCCTGCGATGCTGTGCGCCTGCCGGACCCCTGCACGCTGGACCATGAACCAGTCAGGCCTGCCCCTGCGCAGCCAGGCCACACTGATCACCTGCCGACACCGGCGTGTGTCAAGGAGGGCCCACCATGTGCCGGCGCAAGCTCCAAGCCCGAGTCCCGCGACCTTGGCAGCCACCTCAGACCATCACGGCCTCCACGACACAGTCCCGCTTTATTCCTTTCTCGTTGACGGACTCCACTGCCGCCTTGGGCCTACTCTTCGGACCAGTAGGTCCCATATGTGAAACTGTGTCCTGAGTCATGAATGGCAGTGAGCCCAAATCCGGGCCAGTGGCCACAGCACCAGACCCCCCGATCAGTGAGGCATAGTTCCATATGGGCATCTTGCGACACGTGGTGCCACTACCTTGTTCAACGCCAGCCGGCGACACGTGGTGCCACTAACCCTGTACAACGCCAGCCGGCGACACGTGGTGCCACTAACCCTGTTCAACGCCAGCCGGTGACACGTGGTGCCACTAACCCTGTTTAACGCCAGCCGGCTACACGTGGTGCCACTAACCCTGTTCAACGCCAGCCGGCATCACGTGGTGCCACTAACCCTGTTCAACGCCAGCCGGCGACACGTGGATGAGGGACCAGGACTACCCTGTGGACCAGTAGGTCACACATCCAGCACCTAGTCGCAAAGAACAAATGGCAGAGTCCACACCAGTGGTCGCACGGAGAGGTGTAAGAGGAAGATGCGGCTCAGTCCGGACGAATGCAGGGTCACATACACGGAGGTGACCGAACACGTGGTGACACTGAACCTGAACTACGCAGGCCGGTGGGGCCATCCAACCTATGCCGGCGACACTCGGTGAATGGGCCGCAGGTCTACACCACGGTCAGGTAGGTCACACATTTGGAACTGAGTCTTCATTACACCATGGCAGTGAACATTATTTAAAGCAGAGAACAATTCACTATACACCCTTCGATGTGGTGGCAACAAGTCTGTGCATGGCATCACAACCACACGTGTCTGTGGGCCTACGCGGACTACTGCCCTCGGCCTACGCTGCGCACGAGTGGGATCACAGATTTGGAACTGAACATCGGTAATTCAAAAGGCAGAATAAATTTCATCGCACGCACAGAGAGGCGTAAGAGGATGACGCGTTGCTGTCCGGAGGGAACAGGATCATCGTTACGGAGGTGATTGAACACTACCGACAACTGCCACTGTGTCACTAACTCTGTGCCTCGTGAGCCAATGACACGTGGCTGTGGGCAACTGCTGACCGCTGACTCTGGCCTACACAGCGGTCCAGTAGGTCACAGAGTCTTGATTTGGCAATGTTGGAGTCCACATCTGTGTACCGGCATCATCGCAGACTGCATCCCCTCTCAGCACCTGTGCCACTAAGTGTGGACACTCACTGGTCACTCACTGGTCGTACATTGGTGGTGTTTGAGTCTATGGACTAGGGGCTAGTTTTCATCCTCATGTAGCTGATACCGAATTGTTGGTGAAAACGAGGGTTGAGCTTTCCACTCCTCCATTTGCTGCTTCCAGATAACATCAGAACCTTCCGCATCATGCCCTGGAGGACACCTTCCACTGTCCCCCGCAACCCTCCGCAACATACACCTCGGACATTGATGGGGACCCGCTCAGGTCGCATGGCCCATCTGACTGCACCGCAAGTCACCGTCCCGTGGCTGGGTGCCTGTGCCGGCCGCAGTGCATCCGGGGCCACTAACTCTGTGCTGCTCAGGCCTGGGACCCCTTCTTCTGAGACATTGAATGGTCTCTGTAGCGATGGTCTTGGGGTCATCAACCCCATGTGTCTGTGGCCCTGCGCTGTCCACATCCTCCGGCCTCAACTGCGGGCCACCAGGGCCCACACATAGCATTGAGTCATGACCGGCCCGGACGTCGCATCACCGCAGGAGGCACACGCCACCACCGCAAGGACCACCTCCAACCGCCATCTGCCAGAGTTGAACCGGTGGTCCTGACAGACCTACGGAGTTGCTCAGACCTGTCATGGATGGCATCATCGGCCGGCCTGATACCCTGCTCAGCACTCCAGGTGCCAGTGACTCAGTGCACCGCAAGCCATTGTCCGTTACTGATTGAGTTTTGTGCTGTTGTGAGGTTGCGCAGCAATGTCACCTCATGCAGTGGGGAAAACCTGGGACTATGATGAGGAAGATGTGTCAAGTGTGCGGACGGGAGAAGGCACAGACAAGGGGAGGGCAGGAATGCAGACTGGTGGTGGTAGTCAAGCTACACACCTGGATCTAATACTGGGTATTGTGCTGTGGACTGCGGACGCAACTGTCACCTCAGGCAGTGTGGGAGACCTGGGACGTTGATGAGGAAGTTGATGCAGGTGTAACACACCCCTCTGCATCTGCATCAGGACTAACCCGAAGGGACACAATCCTAGCAATTTCTTCACATGAGCGCGCTCTTCTCTAGTGCCCCTACCTCAGTGCACTGCAACTCACGGAACCTCCTGACTGAATATTGGGTGACCTCTGTCCTACTCCGGATCCCTCCATGTTGCTCTGCAGTTGACTTTGTTATGCTGGTGTTTTCTGTTTCCATTACACTGGTGTCCACTGTTCAGGTTGTTGCCAGCACCAAGCACTCCGTGCGGGCTGGCTTATACTCACCCCACATACATCCAGCACAGGCGTCACTGTACATGTGGCCCTGAAGGGGCCGGGCGCACGTGCCCGTAGCGAGTTCAACATGATATGTGCATGTGTCCCTGTGGTCTTGTTGTATGCATGGGGGCCCTGGGCCCTATGACATTACATTGTACTGTGTACAGCGGACGCAGACATGTCACCGCAGGCAGCGGGCTAGGACCTGGACATGTAGCTTTGTCGCCACCCACTCAATTCGTAAGGGGAGTGGACTGTGCCGTCGTACGCAGAGCCAATGTGGGTGTGTGACTGATATGTGCGTGCCCCTGGGCGTGCTTCTGTACTGGGTATGTGCATCTGCATGTGTCTCTATGGCAGTGTGGGTCTCCTTTGTGGGGTGTAGGGGGTCCCGGAAGGGTATTGGACACCCACGTATGTGTTCTAGTTCGCATTCCATGGGTTCTGCAACACCCGCACCTTTTGGGCCGCCTCCTTTTGGCGTTCTGACACCTGGCATTGGGGTGCCATGTGTGGGTCGGTGAAGTGTTGTGAGCCAGCCGTGATTGTGGGTGCTTCATGCTGTGTGGTCTGTTGCAGGGGCTGGGTTCTCCTCTGAGTAGCTTGTCTGCCCTGGTCCTGGTGGTGGGTTGTGTGGGATGTCCATGGGCTTTTGTAGGGTGTCGGTGTCGAAGGTGTGGTGTTCGTCTCCGGCATCACTGATGGGTTGTCTGTTCTGACCTGCTGGATATGATGTTTGTCCCTCTGCATTGTGAAGGGGAGGTGCATGTTGGCATTGTGTTGGCGCCTTGTTCTTGTCGACATGCAGACTGTGTGACAATGTACATTGTGACTGTTTGGGCGGTGGTGGCTATTTGAGTTGGGACAGTGGACATTTGGCCTACATGGCTGATGTGGGGTTGTAGCCGTAGATATGCATCTCACAGTTCCCTGCTCTGCCCAATGTGATTGTTCTGTTTCTGCACCTGGGCGGACCCAGTTGTGTCCCCTGTTCTGCAGTGTGGGTGTTGCACTTTGTGCCACATTGTCATGGTATGTGCTGTGATTGCTATGTGTGTGTGCTGCAGTGTGCCATGGGGATGGGGGACATGTCCCTGGGTAATTGTGGGTGTGCAGTGTGCTACACCTCGTTGTGCATGTGTGCCATTGTGCCCATCAGCCCCGTCCCCCCAGTCCTTGTTGGATCCTCACCCTGTTGTTGTTGTGTCAGGTCCTGTCGAGCTGTGTCCGTACTCCCACCTCCTTGCACCATCTCCACACTGATGACTGTGGCCTGGGTTTCCTCCAGCTCCTCCTGTGGCACTGGACTGCCACCTCCTGTCGCCGTTGCTGCCTTCCTGTTGGCAGCGGGTTTGTGCCTGGTTTAGGTTGTCACGTCCTGGCGGCACCTCTTGGCCTCCTTGATTGGCCTCATCGGCACTCCGACTGCATTCCAGGTGGTCTGCTTGTGGGTCAGTTGCTGGTGGTGTTCTGTGACTCCGTGACGCTGGTCTTGTTTTCCTGCGGTCTGCACCCCGTCTTCCTCTCCCTTTTCTCCTTGGCCTTTCCGGACCCCGTTGTTCCTTGCTGGTGGTCTGTGGGGGTTGTGGGGTTCGAGTTGACCTCTGCGCTGGGTCAGGGTGCATCCATGTTGCTACGTGCTTTGGCTTGTTTCTGGTGTGTTGTTTCTGTGGTTTTTATGGTGCGATTTCCCGCCAGACGCGTGGGATTTGCAGGCCTGTGGCTGCTTTTCGCTACTTTTTGTACCGCGATTGGCCTCATCGCATGATCTCTCGTGTTTGCGTTTCGCATTTTTTCGGCGTGGCGTTGATTTTCACGCTGACATTTGACACGTTATCTGGTGACTATCGCATGCTAACGCTAGCTGAGACATATTAGAGTTGAGTGTGTATTCTTTATTAGTGTTTGCAGGCCCTCCTCAAATGTGCAGAGCCTGCAATGCACACCATGGACACACTGCCAATGCTGTTTCTACACACCTTCATATCTGGTATTTCCACTGTGTACGGTGCTAGGCTGCTAATACTCTATCGGTAAGTGATACACCTCTGGGAGTAGATAATTAAGTCTTATTCTTTACTTGCATGTTGGTAATTTAATTTCTGCATTTCTGAAGAAAAAACAAAATAGTATCTGAATGTGTAACAAATTTGATTATTGGTTGAAGGAGGTGGAAACCCCACTCAGGCAACAACCACAAATCTTATTAGGGTGAACTATAGATGTCATTAATTTAACCTGTGCTTAACCCTCTGGAAGCATAGCCCAAAGGAGTCAAGCTTAACTTAAAGCCAATGCGCAAAGTATTTAAGCAGCTCACAAACAGTAACAATAAAGTAATAAAGTGAAAGCACAACACAAGAAAGATCCCAAACCAATTTAGAAACGTAGAGTTACTTTTAATAAATACAATGATACTAGAACAACAAACATCCAATCTGTAGAGCTAGAGATATTCAGTTTCAAAGTTAGTAATATAGCACATAAAAAGACAAAGCTTGAAGTCATTCGGTCGTGGTAAATTGAAGGGAAGTCACAGGTTTAGACTGACTGTAATGGAGCACGGGTCAGATACAAGGACCATGTTTGTCCTGCTGAAACAGTTACATTCTCAAAGTACAGTTCAGAGTTACATTCACAGTGGAAGAGGCCATGAGGAGCAGGGAGAGCGCTGTGGATGGTTGTCACTGTAGCGCAAAGAGCAGGCTAGGCAGGGTGGGCTGTCATTGCTGTAGCATGAAGATTCAGTCAGGCTTCATCGATGGTCATTGCTGGACTTTCACGTGAGTGGTCAAAGCTAGCTGTCATTGCTGTAGCGCATAGTGCAGACCTCATGTTGCCGGTCGTCATTGGTGGTCGCTGTAGCACGAAGAGCAGCATTAGTGATCGTAGCGGGTCACAGAGTCTTGCCATGAATTGGGCTTGTTCACGGTGGGAAAGAGCCCAAATTCCAGGTTTTCACCTTTTCTTCTACGGAAGAGCTCAGACTAATGCCAACCTAAGGTCCAGAACCAGGGAGGCTCTTATAGGGGTCTGGAACTCACTCCAGCAGAGGCCAGCAGGGCTCAGGCAGATCTAGTTGAAGGTCAGTTGCAGCAAGTCAGCTGGGCTCGAAATGCGTCAGGATCAAGCATTAAGGAGCTGTATGATTATTATTTTGGTGCAGGCAATCTGTTTTAAAAATAGGGGGCATATTAGCAAGAACCTCGTTAAAATTATCGCCGTTTTAGCGGCAGGAAACTGCCGCTAAAACGACGATAATGGGCTTGCTAATATGCGTTATAGAATTCAATAGAAGCCCAGGTTAGATGTGCAGGACATCTAACCTGGGCTTCTATTGGAATTCTATAACGCATATTAGCAAGCCCATTATCGCCGTTTTAGCGGCAGTTCTTGCTAATATGCCCCTAGGTTCCTTGGTATGATTTAACTAACAAGTTCTTACAACCACTGTTGGTGCTTTATTTTAGGAGTATTGACAGTTGAGATAAATATGACACTCCTAATATTCAGAAAGTTATGAACTGGTACATTTTATATTTGTCACAAATTGTTTGTTTTTGAAAATGAACAAATTAGGTTTTTTGATACAATATTGAAATAATATGTGGGTTGTTTAAGTATATTTGACATTTACTGATGGTTATGTTTTCCAATGTATATGATTTGATGTGCTAAAAAGTGTAAAAAATTTTGAAGATTCACTATGGATAGAGAATGTGGTCATGTTAATTAAATTTCTTGATCACGTAATAATAATCTTTTGTGTTTGCGAAAAAGTTTCTAACCTTGCTGAATAACCTTGGTATAAACTTTCTCAAAGTGGCACTTTCAGAACTGTGACATACATTTCGAGTTCACCTTTAAAGAGGGTTTTAAACTACAATTCATTTGAGTGTAAACAGCATATCCCTATCTGCTCCCAATCCAAAGTTAGCATTTATTAAATGTAAAAAGGTAACCCAGTGGAAGTCAATGGGGAGATAGGCTGTACAACAGTGAAAAACGACTTTAGTTTTGCACTGCCAGGACAACCTGTGCTTAACCCTATGGAAGAGTTTTAAGTACACATGTCCTATTTTTTTTAATACAGTGCACTCTGGCCTTTGAGCCTGTAATAAAAAGGAAGGATTAGGGCTAGTTAAAGGTTTCTTTTGCTAGGCTAAACAGTCAGTTTAAAACTGCGCTACAAGCTGCAGTGGCAAGGCTGAGACATGTTTTAAAAGCCTACTTTAGTGGATGGCAAAATGAGTGATGTAGACCCACTAGTAACATTTAATTTACAGTCCTTGGGTTCATAGGGTACCATTTACTAGAACCATACAAATAAATGAAATGTACTAATTAGTTGTAAGCCACGTCTACCATGTAGGAGACAGCACAAGTTCTTTAGCACTAGTTAGAAGTGGCAAAGTACACAGAGTCCTAACGCCAACAAATTCAGCAACCCAGGAGGAGTGAAGGGCAAATGTTTGGGGGAAAAGCATGCCAAGAATATCAGGTCTAAAAGAATGGAATGAGAAAAATATCAGTGAATGAGATACTTACTCCTCACAAGATGTAAATGAAGTTAGAGATGTCACTCATAGGTTACAAATCCCCATTTAATGCATCACATTATTAAGCCAGTACGGTTGTTGCTTCACAGCCTCCTCTCCATCACTGTACAAGGCTTAATTAAACCATTGGAGTGCACTGTTGCAGAGAACAAAATATGTGATTTTTTCTAAAGCATTGGCTAAAAAATTTAAACAGTGCTAACAGTGCAAAGCTAGTATTATCCGGAGGTGGTAGACCTTCTAGAAGTACTAACTCTTTCCGCCTGAAACTACAGATCTTTCGCAAAAAGAGAACGTGTCACCGAGCTTTCTCAGGCTCTGCCCCGAAGATCTGGAACTCTCTCCCACCGGAAGTACGCAGAATCTCCTCCACGGTTGCTTTCAAATTGGAAGCTAAAAGATTCCTGATGAACAAGTTCTTACCTTAAATGGGTTTGGATCCTCTGCTCTAAAGGATTGGACTTACACCTTTAAGGCCGGCGTTGGTGCTATTCTTCTTTAACTTATCATCTGCTCCCTTCCTACTTCGATATGTACCAGTTCTGTCATATTATCTGCTGACCCCTTTTGTTTGTAACTGTTCTGTTTGGTATTCTTATTTGATGCCGACACTGCATTTATTACCTTTCCTTCCCTCCAATTGTAAAGCGCTCTGATATCCTTCGGGATCATGTTCGCGCTATATAAAACTTTATAAATATGCACATTCAGGAACTGATGCCTTAATGTCATCAGTTACAACAAGATCTCTCACTGGTTCATGGTACACTACTTCCTGAGAAGGGTCTTGCAACCTCATGGATGAACTGCTCAGTGGGTTTCGGCTTTGACATGCAATCCAAGGGGGGTAGTTGATATGTGAACAGCAGCATCTATAAATTGACAGGGACAGCGCAATGGTGTGATATTTTACCAGTCATTTGTTCCCTACTGTAGTGGCATGTATAGAACATGAAGCAAGAGGATTGAAGCCTCTACCTCACTTCAGACTCACAAGACTGAAAGGGATGATGTAGTGAAAAAGCCCCAAAAATCTGTCCTTGTTACCTGATCCTGCATCATTATCATTACTTTTCACAATTAAATGTTGCGTGATTCTAGCTGTATGTACACTGCAACTCCTACGTTTGTGATCTTCCCGCAATGCTCACCACATACATGTTACAGTCTTGTGTTTTATTAGTGCATTTATTAATGCATTTTTGTATCTGTTTGTCTGGTTATCTTACATAATGTGAACAGGACTGAAAAGGGCATAAGAGATACTTCTACAAATTAGTGGATTGGTGCCCAAGCATGCATATTTCCTCACCTTTCAGCTATGAAACTCTCAGGTCTATGGCTTTTATCATTCTGTAAATGTGGTTGAATACTTTGTTATGTCACCATGTTAATCAATGTGCATATTTTTGCACTCAAAAACACAAACATCTCCATTGTGTTGGCGGATCCCTAGCACCTGGCTAATGGTCTATATTAGTACCACGGTTGCATTTATTCAAACACCCAGCACCATTCTCTTTTTAATTTAACACAAAAAGATCCGCATGCGTTCAACTTTTTTAAGTAAATTTGAAATGTTCCCTGCTCTCTTTCAGAGTAGTCTACAGTGATGTAGGATTAATTAATGAATCAATTTATCCAGTACAAATACCAAATATTTACCGCCACACTGTAGATAATTGATGTAGAACCAACATGCTAAACTGTAATCTTCCTTTACTGCCAGAACATAAAGGTCTTCCTTGATTCTCCCTACTTGATTAAGATAAATTAATAAACAAAGGAAATTGCACATTTAGTGTGGTGTGATGTTAAGGGTATTTTGGTTAGAAAAACTGCCAAGTGAAACAGAAGAAAAGTTGACAATACATGTGATTAAAGAGTTCTTTCAAAAGTCCTTCCAAATTTAATCACTTGACTGATGACGTATTGCTATTTATTCTTTTTTTTTTAAAGTCGAGGCCTATCAGACTGTGTAGCTATCTGGTTTGTTGACAACTTTCCTGAGGACATTCTAAAAGCTTCCCTAGGAACTCACATTTACTTGCTTTCTATTTGCTGTATCTTTTTAATTTTAGGCTGTCTAGTTTGAATTTGTCCCTCCCTTGTAGCATACGCAATATTTACTGTAGTCTTCTACCGTGCTCACTGTCTGTAAACAGGCCTTTAAATCTTGTCAAATGTCAGGCTATGCCTTCAGAGGGAGCTTGGTGGTTACTTTTCTTTCTCTGACTGCAAAGTGCGGGGATTTATGTCACAAGATTTTTTTATAGCACACAAAATGTTTATGTCTGTAAGTAAACTGTGCAGACATTTCAGAATATAGAATTATTAAAGCACAAATGAAGTACATTCTATGGAATTTTGAAGTGTGGTGGAAACAAATATTTGAATAAGATCAAAACATACAAATACACTAGGTGATGACATTTCAACACTTTATTGTTTGTGTGCTGTATATTTTTAGCCGTAAAACTGTATGCCTGTGCAAATGCAATGGTCATTTCAATTGAATATGTGTTGTCTGCAATGCATACTCCACACTATGCCTCTCCACTCTACACCACTCAACTCTGCAACACTCTACTCCACTCTATGCCCCTCTACTCTATGCCACTCTACGACACTCCACTACAGTCACTCCATTCCTCTTTACACCACTCCACTCTATGCCACTTCACTCTATGGCACACCACTCCATTACACGCCACTCTACTCTACGACACGCCCCTCCACTCCATGCCCCTCCCCTCTCCTCCAATCACGCTCCTACACTGTATGCCCCTCCACTTTACGCCCCTTCACACCAACAACACTTTACTCCACTCTAAACTATTCCACGCTACACCACTCCACTCTACTTTGCTCTAAGACACTCCAATCCACTTTACAACACTCTATGCAACTCCTTCTATGCAGCTCCACAGAACTTTGCTCCACTCTACTCTATGACACACTACTTCCTTCTACTCCACTACGCCACTCTATGTCACTCTACTTTATGACATATTACTACACTGTACTCCACTACACCATGCTTTGCCACTCTTTGCCTCTCCAGTCTACTCCACTCTATGCCACTTCACTCAACATCAGTCTATGACATGCAACTCCATTCTATGACACTTCATTCCACTCCACTTCACTCCACTCCACATCACTCCACTCCATGTCTCTCCACTTTATTCCACTCAACCGTTCTCTATGCCTCTCCATTCTACAACACGCCACTCCATTCTACGACATGCCATGCCACTCAACTCAACTCTATGACATGCCACTCCAGTCTATGCCACTACACTCTACGCCACTCCACGACACCGTACCCTCCGACATGCCACTCCACTCTACATACCTCAACTCTACACACCTCCCTTTCAAGACACTCCACTTTACGACACTCTATTTCATTCCATGATATGCTATACCACTCCGTTCTACTCCACTCCATGCCACTCAACTCTACTCCACTCTTTGCCAGTCCACTCAACTCCACTCTATTCCACTCCACTCTACTCCTATCTATGCTACTCCACCCTACAACACTCTACTCCAATCTATGACATTCTATGCAACTCCCTTTATGCCACTTTACTCCACTCTACTCTATGACACACTTCTCCACTCTACTCCAGATAACCACTCTATGCCACTCCACGTTACACCACTCTATGCTACTCCACTCTATGACCTTCACTCCACTCTACAACACTCCACCCTACGACGCTTCACTCTACTCTACAGCACTCTACTCTACAACAATCTACTCCACTCTATGCAATGCCATCTATGACACTCCACGACACTTTACTCCACTCTATGCCCCTTCACTCTACCTAATTTCATTCTATGACACTCTACTCCAATCTACGCCACTCCTCTCTACGCCACTCTATGCCTCTCCACTCTACCACGCTTTACACCACTCCACCGTATGCCACTCAGCTACATTCTGCACCCCTCAACTCTGCTCCCTCCATGCCACTTGACGACAATTAACTCCACTTTACATCACTCCGTGACACTTTGCACCACTCCACGCCACTATATGCCACTCCACTCTACGATACTTCCTTCTACGCCACTCCACTCTACACGACTCCACTCTACGTCACTGCACTCTACTCCAAGCCACTCTACTCTACATCACTAAATTTTAGTCATGCTGTACAGCAGCCACTTAGGTGTACAACATGGCATAATACATTGGCAGGGTAATGGCTCTTGCCTAGTTAAGACCTATTAGCTTTGCTAATGTTTGTTTGGTTTACTGGGTTTTAAAAGCTATCCTGAATTTATCAGCAGTCTGCTAAAATGTTTCAATCCAATGGGAGTGAAGGCACAACGCATGCTATGGACTAAAATTGAGTCAGCTAATGAGACTTGCTTCCTAATTTTGAAAAAAATGTACTGTATGCCTCCAGCAATAATGAAAATGTGAGAAAGAACAAGAAAAACATTCCAAAGTAGTTTTCACAAGCTGCAGGACAAAGAAGCAGTAACGAGCTCAGCTAGTGACCTCACAGCTGCAGTTCATACTCCTCCATTGAGCTGGAACAGACAAAGCTGGCACTGTGCAGATTGTGAGCTCAAATTATTGCTATTTGTTTCTGTTTCAAGAATAGCTGAGACAAAATAACACAGGACTTCCATTTAGACCAGGAGAAAATCTAGCATTTTCTCTTAAGAATGCTTTCTTTAAAAAATTTTAAGCATTTGCTGTTTGTGGAACACACAGTTTTACAGATTTCAACTGAAATGTCACAGAGGTGGGACAAGTGTTGTAGGCTTTAATCCATGCATGGTTAAGCCTTCAATTGTTCTTTCAGGAGGTCTGTCTTTAATGTGCTAATCCATGTAAACAGAAGCATGCATAAATGCTGCTTGCATGCATTACTGCATTAAAGTCGGATTTCTTGGCAACACAGCACACCAGGACACATAAATGTACATCGCAACACATAGCAACACACTGCAGGATCATATATCGGTGAGCAGCACTGATTAGTGTAATTCATTGCCTCACAGTATAACATTTTACTGCACAACAAATGTCTTCACAGCATATTACAGAACAGCACATCAGAGGATATATCATTGCAGCACATTGCATGTCATCACAGTAAAGCACAGTACATTGCAACACAATACAGCCCAATAGATCAGATCACAGCTTTATAACAAGGCAAAACAATGCATTATAGCAAATAGCATGTCAAAGCGAGCTCCTGAGACCACAAAATATCATGGTGTTAGATTGACACCCTTGGGTGGTAGTCCCCCAAACCTTTTGCTTTCAGCCCTCCTATTTTGCCAAACTTCATTTTGTTGGTTTTAAGACTCTGCATACTTTACAACTGCTAACCAGTGCTAAACTGCCTGTTCTCTCTCCTTTAAACACAGCAAAATTGGCTCACACCCAATTGGAACATGTAATTCACTTATAAATCCCTAGTAAAGTGGTACTAGAGGTATCCAGGGCCTGTACGTTAAATAGTAATAGTGGGCCTGCAGCACTTATTGTGCCACCGACTTAAGTAGCCTTTTAAAACACAGCTCAGGCCTGCCATTGAAGCCTGTGTGTGCGGTTTTAAGCTGCCACATCCACCTGGCAAAGCGAGCCTTTTGCCAAGCTGAAACCTACCTTTTTAATAAGTCACCCCTAGTGTATGTACTAGACAGCCCATTAGGGAAGTGTGCAACATATTTAGAAAGTTGGACATGTCTTTTAAGTTTCACATGTGCTGCTAGTGAAAAACTGCTCAATTTGTTTTTCATTACTGTGGGGCCTACCTGTTCTACAGGATAACACTGGGTTACCTTATTACATTTAGTAAGTGATAAACATTTTTTGGGAGCTGTAGGAGAGTAGGATCTGCTTCACATGGGTACCCCCACTTTTTGCTGATGCTTCACTGTTTTTCGACTTTAGTCTGGCTGGGGCCCTGCTAATCAGAACCCCAGCCTAGCTGCTTCCTCTCTAAAATGGTTTCCATGTGCCTTAGGCACATCTCTGATTGGAATCTGGAGTGCCCTTGTAAGTCCCTAGTATATGGTATACTATGTACCCAGGGCCTAGGTACCTCAGAGGCCTGCCAGGGGCTGAAGCATGTAAGGAAGGCCAGCCAAAGGGACACCACAGGTCTGCTACTGCAGCCTGGGTAAGGTGGTGCATGCACCCCTTACTGTGATATAGGTTACCTATATCACTACATACATACACACATATAAACCTATAAGTCACCCCTATGGCAGGCCTTATCAATCCTGAAGGCAGAGTGCTTGGTTCCTATGTGAGAGGGTGTCCCTGCATGAGCAGAGCCTTTCTGCAGCGTTCTGAGACCCTTCTCTGATGCTGTATGTAGTGCAGCCTGACCATATACTCTTAAGCGCATTATAACCTCGCGTTAAATGCTAACTTTGGGATGGCTGCACGGAAACATGTCGTGTTTGGTGTCAAACATCTTGGAATACTACCCCCCCCCCGCCAGTTCTGGCGGCGGGGTAGCATTCCACCCTTCTAGAGGGAGAGACATGTACACACCGGCCTGCCCGGTAACTTCTTTCCAAGCCCTGGCATCACAAAATGGATGCCGCTGCCACAGACACGGGTCTGGCCTCCTGCTGCTGACTGAAACTCCGGCAGGGGAGGCCTGGACAATAGGTTTCCTGTCCCAGGGAGGTGTAACCACCTCCCCAGACAGGATAATGTGTATTGGGGCTGGGCGGGAGCACTGTCTGGTGCTTTGAAGTCCTGCACTGGGGGCACATTTGGTGTCCCTGTGCATACCCCAGTTCAAACTGGTTCAGGGGCTTCCAGCCCCTGCTCTGGCGCGAAACTGGACAAAGGGAATGGGTGTAACCACCCCTCTTCCCTGACCCTCCCATAGGTGGGTCCCCAGAGTATGTCCAACCCCTAACTTGGTATAAGTATGGGACCCCAGTCCTTAGGACTTTAGATTTACCTGGACGAAACTCTGATACAGAATCCTGGACCTTCGATGCTCTACTTTAAGATTAGAGGACTGAAGAATCTCCCTTGGGGTCAAGGAGTGACTCCCCTGCTTGGCAGGCACCTAAGAAGCAATTGTCCAGTCTGCATCGCCGAAGCTTCTGCCGGACGCTGAAGTCTTTGCATCACCAGAGGTGGATTTCCAGACTTCGCCGAGGCTGCCCTGAGTCCCCAGCAAAGCTGAGGCCCGTAGCTGTCGTGGGTAATGTGGAACCGTGACCCCTGGACACTGAGCACATTTGCAAGTGCATCCTCTTCCTGGTCTCCCATGAAGTTGTGCTTTGGGCTCCGAGTAGCCCCCACCTCCAGCACCGACTGCACCGAAGATCACTGGCCTCCACTCCACGAGTGTCCTGTGAGCCAGCTCTAAGTGCGCCACTTGAGGCTCCGTCGCGGTCGCTTGTCCGTTGGCTAGTGGAACCTCCCAAAGGCAACTCTTCTTCTGCTTGGGCTTCCCTGGTTGTTCCAGACGTGCCCTGACTTACCCTCGCTGGGTGAGGCCCTCAAACCTTGCTGGTCTGTACCACCATCCTTCTTCTATTACCACGTGACTTGCCGTTGCCAAGGCTTGTTGGGTCCAATCCGGTCGCCGACACCCCTGCAATCGACAGACGTCGTGGGACAGCTCGAATCCAGCTCCTGGTTGTCGTCTACGCCTCCTGGACCTCGTGGCTGAAGAGTCAAGACGACTGTCAACCTACCTGAAGCACCCGACATCGGTGGGCATCTGCTCATCGCCTTCCTGGTCACTGGCTAATGACCCAGACTCTGTCCCCTCTGCTTTCAGGTTCTTCAGATCTTCGATCCACCTTTGGATCCACCCGAACACTTTTGACTTGGCCGCCAGCAGCACTTTGCAGCAGATCACCATTGAAAACGACGACGAAACCCGACCCCGAAAGACACCTATGCACCCGGCTTCCCTGGGTGAGGTAACTCGAGTACTCCAGTGCTCCCGTGGGTATAGACTCTAGAACAACCTAGTTCTAAAGGGGTTTGCTCCAAGTCCTCCTCTAAGTGTCCCTTTTCTTTGAAACTCCAACCGCGACATTCCCCATAGAAGTCAACGGCGGCTCGCGGCTGTGTTCTCACACTGCACGCGTCCCCCGTGGGTCCCCTGTGTCACTACCTTGGGTGGTTCCTTGAGGGCCAAGCACTTCTACAGGCTCTAGGCCTTGTGTCTAGCTCAGTCGTGGTTCTTATACCACTTTATTGGTATATGGTTTGGTACGCCCCTAGGCCTCAAACGTGTATTTGTGCTATTACTGTTGATAACTAACTTATAACTTATGTACTTTGAACTCTAGCCTCATAAAGAGACTAGAGGGGTGTGTTTAGTAATAAATACATATATTTTGAATATAGACCTGGTGTGGTCCTCTTTCATTTGGTCACTCAAGAGATTATAGACTGGTAAAACAAGCTGCTTTACATTCCTTCAAGACTTAGCCTGAAGGCTGCTCTCCATAGCTACCACTAGGATAGCTTTCAATAAAGGTTGTCTTTAACCTATCTCCAATAAGGGGTTGTTTGGACTGGTGCAAGGGGCCCACTATAATTAGTGGACAGCATATAATAGGCCAACTTCTCACATTGGTGTGCAGCGTGTGGGATTCCAGCTTGCTATTGTTTTACCAGATAATCTCAATTGAATTGATCAACTGAAAACCACTAAGGGTACCTTAGGTACATATAAATCAAGCTTAGGATACAGTAAGTTCTACTGAACTTAGAGTTGTGTGTTAAGGGATAGCACACCCGTTCTACAACTCAAGAGAGTTTAGTAGGCCACACTAGAGTAGGTAGTGCATACACCACACCTCACTAGTAATGTCTTCAAAGCCAGGACCCAGTGAGTCCTTGCCAGAAGCCAGTGGGCTTCTTCCCTCCAAGTATGATAATCTCCCATTCTTGGAATTGAGAGCATTGTGCAATACTAGGAAGCTGAAGACAGGCAAAAGTGCCAGCACCGAACACCTCAGGGAGGTGCTACTGTCAGATGATCTCAGCAGACCCCTAGGGTCTGAAGGGGTAGGCAGACAGGGTGGGGCAGAAGATGAGGAAGGGGTCAGGGGTGAAGAAACCCAGGGCCCCCCCTCTGAAACTGGCCAGGAAGGTGAAAATGACCTTGACCTGGAAAACCCAATTCCTCCTGTGGAGGAGTAGGAGGATCAGAATGACCTCCCCTTTGTCCCCCCAGGAAGAATTGTGAGTGTGCCCAGAAGGCCTAGATCTCCTTCTCAGGAGTCTAACCACTCTGACACCTCAATAGGGACCTCTGTTTCCTCTCATAGGAGGGAATCCTCTTATGAAAGGAAAGAGAAACTGCTCAGATATGGAGAAGCTCAGTTGAGGCTCAGAAGAGAGCAGTTGGCTATAGACAGGGAGTCCCTAGAGCTTGAAAAGCAAAGAAAAAAGATGGGACTAGAGTCCCATGGTGGCAGCAATTTCCCCAGAGATAGAGAGAGGTCTTATGACCATAGAAACCTGAGCAAGATTGTCCCTCCCTACCAGAGTGGGGATGACATCCACAAATGGATAACTGCACTAGAGAGGGCCTGTAAAGTACAGAGGGTCCCTCAGGAGCAGTGGGCAGCAATCTTGTGGCTCTCCTTTGCAGACAAAGGTAGAGACAAGCTCCTCACTGTAAGAGAAGAGGATGCTGACAATTACAAAGTCTTTAAGAGTGCTCTGATTGATGGGTTTGGCCTAACAAATGAACAATACAGGTTAAAGTTCAGAGATACCCAAAAAGCACAGACTCAAGACTGGGTAGACTATATGGATTGTTCTGCTAAGGCTCTGGAAGGTTGGTTGATGGGCAGTAAGGTATGTGACTTCACAGGATTGTACAATCTTATCATGAGGGAGCAGATTCTTAATAACTGTCAAAATCAGCTGTTGCATCAGTACCTGGTGGACTCTGATCTGACCTCTCCCCAAGAATTGGGAAAGAAGGCAGACAAATGGGTCAGAACCAGGGTGAGGCAGAAGGTAGAGAACCAAGGTGGTGACCCTAAGAAGCAAGATTCTAAGAACTCTGATAAGGGTGGGGAGAAGGGTAAATACCAGAAGTCTTCACAAGGCCCCCAAAAATCTTCTTCAGGTGGGGATTCACAGTCTAACAAAGGGAAAGGCCAAAAGAAACCATGGTGCAAGGTCTGTAAGCAAAAGACCCACTGGACCAGTGATTGCACCAAGTCCAAAGACTCTACTCCAGCCCCCACCAATGCCCCTAAGGCACCTGCTCCCCCTAGTGCAGTTACAGTTGGTGGTGGGACTACACAAGCCAAGGGTTTAGTAGGGTTGACCCTGGGTAAGGAGATGGGCTCTGACCTAGTCAGAGAACTCACTCAGGCTGTCCTAGTCTGTGATGGAGGCATGGATGTGACCTCCTCTGTGAGTCCCAGTAATCTGGGCAAGTACAGGCAACAGCCATTAATAAATGGAAAAGAGGCTTTGGCATTTAGGGACACAGGAGCAAGTGTCACCATGGGGACACAAGATCTTGTGGATCCTGGGCAGATTATACTTGGTGAGATGTACCAAGTGACCAATGCTAGCAATGTCAGAACAGACCATACTCTGGCAGTTGTTAACTTCTCCTGGGGAGGGGTAACTGGCCTTAAGAAGGTTGTGGTAAGTGCAGACCTACCAGTTGAATGCTTGCTTGGCAATGATCTAGAAACTTCAGCTTGGGCAGAAGTGGAGCTCAGGACCCATGCAGAAATGCTGGGCATCCCTGCATATGTGTTTGCTGTGACCAGGTCACAGGCCAAAATGTCTAACACTGAACAGGCCTTGGATTCAGGAATAATGGACCAAGTGCCATCCAAGAAGACGAGTAGTAGGGTAAAGGCAGTGCCTTCCCCCTTGGCTCAGAAGGAAGATCAGTCTCTTCAGGGAGATGATCTCAGTCCTGAGGAAGGAACTGTCCCAGAGGAGCTTGAGCCTGATCAGGTTGAGTTCTTAGGGTACAGGGGGCCCTTCCAGGGCAGATCTGAGCCAGGAGCAGCAGAGCTGCCCCTCTCTTGAACCCCTCAGACAGCAAGCTGCTGCTGAGGCTGCTGGGAAAGCTAGTGGTCCCCATACAGTGTATTGGGATGATGGACTCTTGTACTCAGAGTGTAGAGACCCCAAGCCTGGTGCCACCAGGAGGTTGGTTATACCTCTGAAGTTCAGGGGCTTCCTATTGACCCTAGCCCATGACATTCCTTTAGCAGGTCACCTGGGCCAGAACAAGACTTGGGACAGAATTGTCCCTCACTTTCACTGGCCCCACATGTCTGAAGACACCAAGGAGTTTTGTCGCTCCTGTGTAACCTGCCAGGCCAGTGGCAAGGCAGGTGGCACTACAAAGGCCCCCCTGATACCACTACCTGTGGTGGGGGTTCCCTTTGAAAGGGTAGGGATTGACATTGTTGGTCCCATGGATCCCCAAACAGCATCTGGGCACAGGTTTATCCTGGTGGTAGTGGATCATGCCACCAGGTACCCAGAGGCTATTCCCCTTAGGACCACTACAGCACCTGTGGTGGCAAGAGCCCTCCTGGGAATTTTCTCAAGAGTGGGCTTCCCTAAGGAGGTTGTATCAGACAGGGTTGCAAACTTTATGTCTGGATACTTGAAAGCAATGTGGAAGGAGTGTGGAGTGACTTACAAGTTCACCACACCCTATCACCCACAATGCAATGGTTTAGTTGAGAGATTCAACAAAACCTTAAAGGGCATGATTAAAGGGCTCCCAGAGAAGCTTAGGCGAAGATGGGACATACTCTTACCCTGCCTTTTATTTGCATACAGGGAGGTGCCTCAAAAGGGGGTTGGCTACAGCCCTTTTGAACTTTTGTTTGGTCACCCTGTCAGGGGTCCATTGTGCTTGGTAAAGGAAGGATGGGAGTTACCTCTCAAGCCCCCAAAGCATGACATAGTAAACTATGTACTTGGTCTCCGCTCCAGGATGGCTGAATACATGAAAAAGGCAACTAAAAACCTTGAGGCTAGCCAGGAACTGCAAAAAGCCTGGCATGACCAAAGGCTGTACTGACTGTTTACCAGCCAGGACAGAAGGTGTGGGTGTTGGAGCCAGTGGCCCCAGCAGCTCTCCAAGACAAATGGAGTGGACCCCATACCATTGTTGAACAGAAGGGTGAGGTTACCTATTTAGTAGACCTAGGAACACCCAGGAGTCCCCACAGGGTTCTCCATGTCAACAGACTGAAACCATATGTGGACAGGGCAGACATGGGCTTGCTCATGGCTACTGATGAGGGACAGGAGGAAGAGAGTGACCCACTCCCTGACCTGCTCTCACAGAACCCTGATGATGGGTCAGTGGATGGCGTAGCCTTGGCAGGCAGCCTCACTGCTCAGCAGCAAACTGATTGTAGACAAGTGCTCAATCAGTACAGACATATGTTCTCTCTGACTCCAAGTCAGACCACCTGGTGCACTCATGAAGTGGACACTGGGGACAGTCTGCCTATTAAAAATAAGATTTATAGGCAACCTGACCATGTCAGGGACTGTATCAGGACAGAAGTCCAGAAAATGTTGGATTTGGGAGTTATTGAACCCTCAGATAGCCCTTGGGCTAGTCCAGTGGTCCTTGTGCCAAAACCTCACACCAGTGGTGGGAAAAGAGAGATGAGGTTTTGTGTGGACTACAGGGGTCTCAATGCAGTCACTAGGACTGATGCCCATCCAATACCTAGGGCAGATGAGCTAATAGACAATTTGGCCTCAGCCAAGTATCTAAGCACATTTGACCTGACAGCTGGCTACTGGCAGATCAGACTAGCTCATGATGCAAAGCCAAAGACAGCATTCTCAACCCCTAGTGGGCATTATCAATTTGTGGTAATGCCCTTTGGTCTGAAGAATGCACCTGCCACTTTTCAGAGGTTGGTGAATACAGTCCTTACAGGTCTGGAAGCCTATAGTGCAGCATATCTAGATGATATTGCTGTCTTTAGCTCCACCTGGGAGGATCACCTGGTCCACCTCAGAAATGTTTTGCAGGCCCTGCAGAAAGCAGGCCTGACTATCAAGGCCACAAAGTGCCAGATAGGGCAGAGTCAGGTTGTGTACCTGGGCCACCTTGTGGGTGGAGGCCAGGTTCAACCCTTGCAGAGCAAGATCCAGACCATCATGGACTGGACTGCTCCAACTACCCAGACTCAGGTGAGAGCCTTTTTAGGCCTGACTGGGTACTATAGGAGATTTGTCAAGGGGTATGGATCAATAGTGACACCCCTGAATGACTTAACTTCCAAGAAAGTGCCCAAAAAGGTTCAGTGGACAGTTAGCTGTCAAAAGGCATTTGATGACCTAAAGCAGGCCATGAGCACTGCTCCCATTCTACAGAGTCCTGATTACTCCAAGAAGTTCATTGTCCAAACAGATGCATCTGAATTGGGGGTAGGGGCTGTACTGTCACAATTGAATGATGAAGGTCAGGATCAGCCAGTCGCTTTTATTAGCAGAAGGCTGACCCCTAGAGAGAAACGTTGGTCAGCCATTGAGAGGGAGGCCTTTGCTGTGGTCTGGGCTCTGAAGAAGTTGAGGCCATACTTGTTTGGTACTCACTTCCTTGTTCAAATAGACCATAAGCCCCTCTTATGGCTAAAACAAATGAAGGGTGAAAACCCCAAACTGCTTAGGTGGTCCATTTCCCTACAGGGGATGGACTTCACAGTGGAACATAGACCTGGGAGTAACCATGCCAATGCAGATGGACTCTCTAGGTACTTCCACTTATAACATGAAGACTCAACTGGACAAGGTTAGTTTAATGTCCCTACGTTTGGGGGGGGAGGGGTTGTGTAGGAGAGTAGGATCTGCTTCACATGGGTACCCCCACTTTTTGCTGAACTTCACTGTTTTTCGACTTTAGTCTGGCTGGGGCCCTGCTAATCAGAACCCCAGCCTAGCTGCTTCCTCTCTAAAATGGTTTCCATGTGCCTTAGGCACATCTCTGATTGGAATCTGGAGTGCCCTTGTAAGTCCCTAGTATATGGTATACTATGTACCCAGGGCCTAGGTACCTCAGAGGCCTGCCAGGGGCTGAAGCATGTATTATGCCACCCCTGGAAGGCCAGCCAAAGGGACACCACAGGTCTGCTATTGCAGCCTGGGTAAGGTGGTGCATGCACCCCTTACTGTGATATAGGTTACCTATATCACTACATACATACACACATATAAACCTATAAGTCACTCCTATGGCAGGCCTTATCAATCCTGAAGGCAGAGTGCTTGTTTCCTATGTGAGAGGGTGCCCCTGCATGAGCAGAGCCCCTCTGCAGCATTCGGAGACCCTTCTCTGATGCTGTTTGTAGTGCAGCCTGACCATATACTCTTAAGCGCATTATAACCTCGCGTTAAATGCTAACTTTGGGATGGCTGCACGGAAACATGTCGTGTTTGGTGTCAAACATCTTGGAATACTACCCCCCCACCAGTTCTGGCGGCGGGGGTAGCATTCCACCCTTCTAGAGGGAGAGACATGTACACACCGGCCTGCCCGGTAACTTCTTTCCAAGCCCTGGCATCACAAAATGGATGCCGCTGCCACAGACACGGGTCTGGCCTCCTGCTGCTGACTGAAACTCTGGCAGGGGAGGCCTGGACAATAGGTTTCCTGTCCCAGGGAGGTGTAACCACCTCCCCAGACAGGATAATGTGTATTGGGGCTGGGCGGGAGCACTCTCTGGTGCTTTGAAGTCCTGCACTGGGGGCACATTTGGTGTCCCTGTGCATACCCCAGTTCAAACTGGTTCAGGGGCTTCCAGCCCCTGCTCTGGAGCGAAACTGGACAAAGGGAATGGGTGTAACCACCCCTCTTCCCTGACCCTCCCATAGGTGGGTCCCCAGAGTATGTCCAACCCCCTAACTTGGTATAAGTATGGGACCCCAGTCCTTAGGACTTTAGATTTACCTGGACAAAACTCTGATACAGAATCCTGGACCTTCGACGCTCTACTTTAAGATTAGAGGACTGAAGAATCTCCCTTGGGGTCAAGGAGTGACTCCCCTGCTTGGCAGGCACCTAAAAAGCAATTGTCCGGTCTGCATCGCTGAAGCTCCCGCCGGACGCCGAAGTCTTTGCATCACCAGAGGTGGATTTCCAGACTTCCCCGAGGCTGCCCTGAGTCCCCAGCAAAGCTGAGGCCTGTAGCTGTCGTGGGTAATGTGGAACCGTGACCCCTGGACACCGAGCACATTTGCAAGTGCATCCTCTTCCTGGTCTCCCATAAAGTTGTGCTTTGGGCTCCGAGTAGCCCCCGCCTCCAGCACCGACTGCACCGAAGATCACTGGCCTCCACTCCACGAGTGTCCTGTGAGCCAGCTCTAAGTGCGTCCACTCAAGGCTCCTTCGCGGTCGCTAGTCCGTTGGCTAGTGGGCCCTCCCGAAGGCAACTCTTCTTCTGCTTGAGCTTCCCTGGTTGCTCCAGACGTACCCTGACTTACCTTCGCTGGGTGAGTCCCTCAGACCTTGCTGGTCTGTACCACCGTCCTTCTTCTATTTCCATGTGACTTGCTGTTGCCAAGGCTTGTTGGGTCCAATCCGGTCGCCGAGATGCCTGCAATTGACAGACGTTGTGGTTCAGCTCGAATCCAGCTCCTGGTCATCGTCGACACCTCCTGGACCTCGTGGCTGAAGAGTCAAGACAACCGTCAACCTACCTGAAGCACCCGACATCGGTGGGCATCTGCTCATCGCCTTCCTGGTCACTGGCTAGTGACCCAGACTCTGTCCCCTCTGCTTTCAGGTTATTGAGATCTTCAATCCACCTTTGGATCCACCCGAACACTTTCGACTTGGCCGCCAGCAGCACTTTGCAGCATATCGCCATTGAAAACGACGACGAAACCCGACCCCGAAAGACACCTATGCACCCGGCTTCCCTGGGTGAGGTAACTCGAGTACTCCGGTGCTCCCGTGGGTATAGAATCTAGAACAACCTAGTTCTAAAGGGGTTTGCTCCAAGTCCTCCTCTAAGTGTCCCTTTTCTTTGAAACTCCAACCGCGACATTCCCCATAGAAGTCAACGGCGGCTCGCGGCTGTGTTCTCACACTGCACGCGTCCCCCGTGGGTCCCCTGTGTCACTACCTTGGGTGGTTCCTTGAGGGCCAAGCACTTCTACAGGCTCTAGGCCTTGTGTCTAGCTCAGTCGTGGTTCTTACACCACTTTATTGGTATATGGTTTGGTACGCCCCTAGGGCTCAAACGTGTATTTGTGCTATTACTGTTGATAACTAACTTATAACTTATGTACTTCACACTCTAGCCTCAAAAAGAGACTAGAGGGGTGTGTTTAGTAATAAATACATATATTTTGAATATATACCTGCTGTGGTCCTCTTTCATTTGGTCACTCAAGAGATTATAGACTGGTAAAACAAGCTGCTTTACATTCCTTCAAGACTTAGCCTGAAGGCTGCTCTCCATAGCTACCACTAGGATAGCTTTCAATAAAGGTTGTCTTTAACCTATCTCCAATAAGGGGTTGTTTGGACTGGTGCAAGGTGCCCACTATAATTAGTGGACAGCATATACCAGGCCAACTTCTCACATTGGTGTGCAGCGTGTGGGATTCCAGCTTGCTATTGTTTTACCAGATAATCTCAATTGAATTGATCAACTGAAAACCACTAAGGGTACCTTAGGTACATATAAATCAAGCTTAGGATACAGTAAGTTCTACTGAACTTAGAGTTGTGTGTTAAGGGATAGCACACCCTTTCTACAACTCAAGAGAGTTTAGTAGGCCACACTAGAGTAGGTAGTGCATACACCACACCTCACTAGTAATGTCTTCAAAGCCAGGACCCAGTGAGTCCTTGCCAGAAGCCAGTGGGCTTCTTCCCTCCAAGTATGATAATCTCCCATTCTTGGAATTGAGAGCATTGTGCAATACTAGGAAGCTGAAGACAGGCAAAAGTGCCAGCACCCAACACCTCAGGGAGGTGCTACTGTCAGATGATCTCAGCAGACCCCTAGGGTCTGAAGGGGTAGGCAGACAGGGTGGGGCAGAAGATGAGGAAGGGGTCAGGGGTGAAGAAACCCAGGGCCCCCTCTGAAACTGGCCAGGCAGGTGAAAATGACCTTGACCTGGAAAACCCAATTCCTCCTGTGGAGGAGGAGGAGGATCAGAATGACCTCCCCTTTGTCCCCCAGGAAGAATTGTGAGTGTGCCCAGAAGGCCTAGATCTCCTTCTCAGGAGTCTAACCACTCTGACACCTCAATAGGGACCTCTGTTTCCTCTCATAGGAGGGAATCCTCTCATGAAAGGAAAGAGAGACTGCTCAGATATGGAGAAGCTCAGTTGAGGCTCAGAAGAGAGCAGTTGGCTATAGACAGGGAGTCCCTAGAGCTTGAAAAGCAAAGAAAAAAGATGGGACTAGAGTCCCATGGTGGCAGCAATTTCCCCAGAGATAGGGAAAGGTCTTATGACCATAGAAACCTGAGCAAGATTGTCCCTCCCTACCAGAGTGGGGATGACATCCACAAATGGATAACTGCACTAGAGAGGGCCTGTAAAGTACAGAGGGTCCCTCAGGAGCAGTGGGCAGCAATCTTGTGGCTCTCCTTTGCAGACAAAGGTAGAGACAAGCTCCTCACTGTAAGAGAAGAGGATGCTGACAATTACAAAGTCTTGAAGAGTGCTCTGATTGATGGGTTTGGCCTAACAACTGAACAATACAGGTTAAAGTTCAGAGATACCCAAAAAGCACAGACTCAAGACTGGGTAGACTATGTGGATTGTTCTGCTAAGGCTCTGGAAGGTTGGTTGATGGGCAGTAAGGTATGTGACTTCACAGGATTGTACAATCTTATCATGAGGGAGCAGATTCTTAATAACTGTCAAAATCAGCTGTTGCATCAGTACCTGGTGGACTCTGATCTGACCTCTCCCCAAGAATTGGGAAAGAAGGCAGACAAATGGGTCAGAACCAGGGTGAGGCAGAAGGTACAGAACCAAGGTGGTGACCCTAAGACGCAAGATTCTAAGAACTCTGATAAGGGTGGGGAGAAGGGTAAAGACCAGAAGTCTTCACAAGGCCCCCAAAAATCTTCTTCAGGTGGGGATTCACAGTCTAACAAAGGGAAAGGCCAAAAGAAACCATGGTGCAAGGTCTGTAAGCAAAAGACCCACTGGACCAGTGATTGCACCAAGTCCAAAGACTCTACTCCAGCCCCCACCAATGCCCCTAAGGCACCTGCTCCCCCTAGTGCAATTACAGTTGGTGGTGGGACTACACAAGCCAAGGGTTTAGTAGGGTTGACCCTGGGTAAGGAGATGGGCTCTGACCTAGTCAGAGAACTCACTCAGGCTGTCCTAGTCTGTGATGGAGGCATGGATGTGACCTCCTCTGTGAGTCCCAGTAATCTGGGCAAGTACAGGCAACAGCCATTAATAAATGGAAAAGAGGCTTTGGCATTTAGGGACACAGGAGCAAGTGTCACCATGGTGACAAGATCTTGTGGATCCTGGGAAGATTATACTTGGTGAAATTTACCAAGTGACCAATGCTAGCAATGTCAGAACAGACCATACTCTGGCAGTTGTTAACTTCTCCTGGGGAGGGGTAACTGGCCTTAAGAAGGTTGTGGTAAGTGCAGACCTACCAGTTGAATGCTTGCTTGGCAATGATCTAGAAACTTCAGCTTGGGCAGAAGTGGAGCTCAGGACCCATGCAGAAATGCTGGGCATCCCTGCAGATGTGTTTGCTGTGACCAGGTCACAGGCCAAAATGTCTAACACTGAACAGGCCTTGGATTCTGGAATAATGGACCAAGTGCCATCCAAGAAGAGGAGTAGTAGGGTAAAGGCAGTGCCTTCCCCCTTGGCTCAGAAGGAAGATCAGTCTCTTCAGGGAGATGATCTCAGTCCTGAGGAAGGAACTGTCCCAGAGGAGCTTGAGCCTGATCAGGTTGAGTTCTTAGGGACAGGGGGCCCTTCCAGGGCAGATCTGAGCCAGGAGCAGCAGAGCTGCCCCTCTCTGAACCCCTCAGTCAGCAAGCTGCTGCTGAGGCTGCTGGGAAAGCTAGTGGTCCCCATACAGTGTATTGGGATGATGGACTCTTGTACTCAGAGTGTAGAGACCCCAAGCCTGGTGCCACCAGGAGGTTGGTTATACCTCTGAAGTTCAGGGGCTTCCTATTGACCCTAGCCCATGACATTCCTTTAGCAGGTCACCTGGGCCAGAACAAGACTTGGGACAGAATTGTCCCTCACTTTCACTGGCCCCACATGTCTGAAGACACCAAGGAGTTTTGTCGCTCCTGTGTAACCTGCCAGGCCAGTGGCAAGGCAGGTGGCACTACAAAGGCCCCCTGATACCACTACCTGTGGTGGGGGTTCCCTTTGAAAGGGTAGGGATTGACATTGTTGGTCCCATGGATCCCCAAACAGCATCTGGGCACAGGTTTATCCTGGTGGTAGTGGATCATGCCACCAGGTACCCAGAGGCTATTCCCCTTAGGACCACTACAGCACCTGTGGTGGCAAGAGCCCTCCTGGGAATTTTCTCAAGAGTGGGCTTCCTAAGGAGGTTGTATCAGACAGGGTTGCAAACTTTATGTCTGGATACTTGAAAGCAATGTGGAAGGAGTGTGGAGTGACTTACAAGTTCACCACACCCTATCACCCACAATGCAATGGTTTAGTTGAGAGATTCAACAAAAGCTTAAAGGGCATGATTAAAGGGCTCCCAGAGAAGCTTAGGCGAAGATGGGACATACTCTTGCCCTGCCTTTTATTTGCATACAGGGAGGTGCCTCAAAAGGGGTTGGCTACAGCCCTTTTGAACTTTTGTTTGGTCACCCTGTCAGGGGTCCATTGTGCTTGGTAAAGGAAGGATGGGAGTTACCTCTCATGCCCCCAAAGCATGACATAGTGGACTATGTACTTGGTCTCCACTCCAGGATGGCTGAATACATGAAAAAGGCAACTAAAAACCTTGAGGCTAGCCAGGAACTGCAAAAAGCCTGGCATGACCAAAAGGCTGTACTGACTGTTTACCAGCCAGGACAGAAGGTGTGGGTGTTGGAGCCAGTGGCCCCAGCAGCTCTCCAAGACAAATGGAGTGGACCCCATACCATTGTTGAACAGAAGGGTGAGGTTACCTATTTAGTAGACCTAGGAACACCCAGGAGTCCCCACAGGGTTCTCCATGTCAACAGACTGAAACCATATGTGGACAGGGCAGACATGGGCTTGCTCATGGCTTCTGATGAGGGACAGGAGGAAGAGAGTGACCCACTCCCTGACCTGCTCTCACAGAACCCTGATGATGGGTCAGTGGATGGTGTAGCCTTGGCAGGCAGCCTCACTGCTCAGCAGCAAACTGATTGTAGACAAGTGCTCAATCAGTACAGACATATGTTCTCTCTGACTCCAAGTCAGACCACCTGGTGCACTCATGAAGTGGACACTGGGGACAGTCTGCCTATTAAAAATAAGATGTATAGGCAACCTGACCATGTCAGGGACTGTATCAGGACAGAAGTCCAGAAAATGTTGGATTTGGGAGTTATTGAACCCTCAGATAGCCCTTGGGCTAGTCCAGTGGTCCTTGTGCCAAAACCTCACACCAGTGGTGGGAAAAGAGAGATGAGGTTTTGTGTGGACTACAGGGGTCTCAATGCAGTCACTAGGACTGATGCCCATCCAATACCTAGGGCAGATGAGCTAATAGACACTTTGGCCTCAGCCAAGTATCTAAGCACATTTGACCTGACAGCTGGCTACTGGCAGATCAGACTAGCTGATGATGCAAAGCCAAAGACGGCATTCTCAACCCCTAGTGGGCATTATCAATTTGTGGTAATGCCCTTTGGTCTGAAGAATGCACCTGCCACTTTTCAGAGGTTGGTGAATACAGTCCTTACAGGTCTGGAAGCCTATAGTGCAGCATATCTAGATGATATTGCTGTCTTTAGCTCCACCTGGGAGGATCACCTGGTCCACCTCAGAAATGTTTTGCAGGCCCTGCAGAAAGCAGGCCTGACTATCAAGGCCACAAAGTGCCAGATAGGGCAGAGTCAGGTTGTGTACCTGGGCCACCTTGTGGGCGGAGGCCAGGTTCAACCCTTGCAGAGCAAGATCCAGACCATCATGGACTGGACTGCTCCAACTACCCAGACTCAGGTGAGAGCCTTTTAGGCCTGACTGGGTACTATAGGAGATTTGTCAAGGGGTATGGATCAATAGTGACACCCCTGAATGACTTAACTTCCAAGAAAATGCCCAAAAGGTTCAGTGGACAGTTAGCTGTCAAAAGGCATTTGATGACCTAAAGCAGGCCATGTGCACTGCTCCCATTCTACAGAGTCCTGATTACTCCAAGAAGTTCATTGTCCAAACAGATGCATCTGAATTGGGGGTAGGGGCTGGACTGTCACAATTGAATGATGAAGGTCAGGATCAGCCAGTAGCTTTTATTAGCAGAAGGCTGACCCCTAGAGAGAGACGTTGGTCAGCCATTGAGAGGGAGGCCTTTGCTGTGGTCTGGGCTCTGAAGAAGTTGAGGTCATACTTGTTTGGTACTCACTTCCTTGTTCAAACAGACCATAAGCCCCTCTTATGGCTAAAACAAATGAAGGGTGAAAACCCCAAACTGCTTAGGTGGTCCATTTCCCTACAGGGGATGGACTTCACAGTGGAACATAGACCTGGGAGTAACCATGCCAATGCAGATGGACTCTCTAGGTACTTCCACTTATAACATGAAGACTCAACTGGACAAGGTTAGTTTAATGTCCCTACGTTTGGGGGAGGGTTGTGTAGGAGAGTAGGATCTGCTTCACATGGGTACCCCCACTTTTTGCTGATGCTTCACTGTTTTTCGACTTTAGTCTGGCTGGGGCCCTGCTAATCAGAACCCCAGCCTAGCTGCTTCCTCTCTAAAATGGTTTCCATGTGCCTTAGGCACATCTCTGATTGGAATCTGGAGTGCCCTTGTAAGTCCCTAGTATATGGTATACTATGTACCCAGGGCCTAGGTACCTCAGAGGCCTGCCAGGGGCTGAAGCATGTAAGGAAGGCCAGCCAAAGGGACACCACAGGTCTGCTACTGCAGCCTGGGTAAGGTGGTGCATGCACCCCTTACTGTGATATAGGTTACCTATATCACTACATACATACACACATATAAACCTATAAGTCACTCCTATGGCAGGCCTTATCAATCCTGAAGGCAGAGTGCTTGGTTCCTATGTGAGAGGGTGCCCCTGCATGAGCAGAGCCCCTCTGCAGCGTTCGGAGACCCTTCTCTGATGCTGTTTGTAGTGCAGCCTGACCATATACTCTTAAGCGCATTATAACCTCGCGTTAAATGCTAACTTTGGGATGGCTGCACGGAAACATGTCGTGTTTGGTGTCAAACATCTTGGAATACTACCCCCCGCCAGTTCTGGCGGCGGGGTAGCATTCCACCCTTCTAGAGGGAGAGACATGTACACACCGGCCTGCCCGGTAACTTCTTTCCAAGCCCTGGCATCACAAAATGGATGCCGCTGCCACAGACACGGGTCTGGCCTCCTGCTGCTGACTGAAACTCCGGCAGGGGAGGCCTGGACAATAGGTTTCCTGTCCCAGGGAGGTGTAACCACCTCCCCAGACAGGATAATGTGTATTGGGGCTGGGCGGGAGCACTGTCTGGTGCTTTGAAGTCCTGCACTGGGGGCACATTTGGTGTCCCTGTGCATACCCCAGTTCAAACTGGTTCAGGGGCTTCCAGCCCCTGCTCTGGCGTGAAACTGGACAAAGGGAATGGGTGTAACCACCCCTCTTCCCTGACCCTCCCATAGGTGGGTCCCCAGAGTATGTCCAACCCCTAACTTGGTATAAGTATGGGACCCCAGTCCTTAGGACTTTAGATTTACCTGGACGAAACTCTGATACAGAATCCTGGACCTTCGATGCTCTACTTTAAGATTAGAGGACTGAAGAATCTCCCTTGGGGTCAAGGAGTGACTCCCCTGCTTGGCAGGCACCTAAGAAGCAATTGTTCGGTCTGGATCTTCAAAGCTCCTGCCGGACGCTGAAGTCTTTGCATCACCAGAGGTGGATTTCCAGACTTCCCCGAGGCTGCCCTGAGTCCCCAGCAAAGCTGAGGCCCGTATCTGTCGTGGATAATGTGGAACCGTGACCCCTGGACACCGAGCACATTTGCAAGTGCATCCTCTTCCTGGTCTCCCACGAAGTTGTGCTTTGGGCTCCAAGTAGCCCCCACCTCCAGCACCGACTGCATCGAAGATCACTGGCCTCCACTCCACGAGTGTCCTGTGAGCCAGCTCTAAGTGCGTCCACTCGAGGCTCCTTCGCGGTCGCTAGTCCGTTGGCTAGTGGAACCTCCCAAAGGCAACTCTTCTTCTGCTTGGGCTTTCCTGGTTGCTCCAGACGTGCCCTGACTTACCCTTGCTGGGTGAGTCCCTCAGACCTTGCTGGTCTGTACCACCGTCCTTCTTCTATTACCACATGACTTGCCGTTGCCAAGGCTTGTTGGGTCCAATCCGGTCGCCGACACCCCTGCAATCGACAGACGTCGTGGGACAGCTCGAATCCAGCTCCTGGTTGTCGTCGACACCTCCTGGACCTCGTGGCTGAAGAGTCAAGACAACCGTCAACCTACCTGAAGCACCCGACATCGGTGGGCATCTGCTCATCGCCTTCCTGGTCACTGGCTAGTGACCCAGACTCTGTCCCCTCTGCTTTCAGGTTCTTCAGATCTTTGATCCACCTTTGGATCCACCCGAACACTTTCGACTTGGCCGCCAGCAGCACTTTGCAGCAGATCGCCATTGAAAACGATGACGAAACCCGACCCCGAAAGACACCTATGCACCCGGCTTCCCTGGGTGAGGTAACTCGAGTACTCCGGTGCTCCCGTGGGTATAGACTCTAGAACAACCTAGTTCTAAAGGGGTTTGCTCCAAGTCCTCCTCTAAGTGTCCCTTTTCTTTGAAACTCCAACCGCGACATTCCCCATAGAAGTCAACGGCGGCTTGCGGCTGTGTTCTCACACTGCACGCGTCCCCGTGGGTCCCCTGTGTCACTACCTTGGGTGGTTCCTTGAGGGCCATGCACTTCTACAGGCTCTAGGCCTTGTGTCTAGCTCAGTCGTGGTTCTTATACCACTTTATTGGTATATGGTTTGAGTACGCCCCTAGGGCTCAAACGTGTATTTGTGCTATTACTGTTGATAACTAACTTATAACTTATGTACTTCGAACTCTAGCCTCATAAAGAGACTAGAGGGGTGTGTTTAGTAATAAATACATATATTTTGAATATATACCTGGTGTGGTCCTCTTTCATTTGGTCACTCAAGAGATTATAGACTGGTAAAACAAGCTGCTTTACATTCCTTCAAGACTTAGCCTGAAGGCTGCTCTCCATAGCTACCACTAGGATAGCTTTCAATAAAGGTTGTCTTTAACCTATCTCCAATAAGGGGTTGTTTGGACTGGTGCAAGGTGCCCACTATAATTAGTGGACAGCATATACCAGGCCAACTTCTCACAGGAGCCGGTAGGAATATCATGGTTTCTGTCTGAGGAATTATAATTTAAAACCCTCTTTTGGTAAAGTAGGATTTTATGTCACAATTTGAAATTGCCACTTTTAGTAAGTCTTCCCACAAATTAGGGCAAACCAGTATACCCTTGTGGACTTGGGCACTGAAAATTAATAGATAAACGTGCTAACAAGTGATTTTACTTCATAAAAATTATATATTTGTAAATATTCGAGATGCTCTACTGTAGCATCATTAATAAATTATCATAAAAATATTTTAACTTTCCACAAAGAAAACAATCTCAAAAAAGCCAGGGTGTATTTTTTATTTTTATATTTATAGCCTTTAGTAAGCCTGGGTGCAAAACACCACTCCATTCGTGGAGTATGCATAATTCGGCAACTCTGCAGAGAATGCGGAGTTACCGTTAAAATCCACACTCTTCAACAGAGCGGAGTTTTTTGGGGTCCGTGCCCTTGAAATGTCATCTATCGTGTGCACGAGTGACTTGCCGGACTATCGCCCACGAGATTTTTAGGGCCATTCGCGGGTGCTACTAGATTTGTTAGCCGGCGCATGCTCCCATGGGATTTTGCGGTCGTCAACACATCATTCGGGCATGCCAGCAAATTCCGGCAGATGTTTTCTGCTGTAGCGAATGCGCAGGATCTACCGCACCTACAATCTGGGGAGATTCTCTCCTCAAGAAGCATCAAATTCTTCCCAAACTAACGATTTGGTGTTAAAAACCTCCTCGAATTGACATTTGATGGGGTTTTTGTCTGTGAGGAGTCTTTTTCAGTATTTTTACTTTTTAAACCTGGAAGTAAGTGCCCCAGAGTCTCTAACTTCCTGTTCCTGTCCAGCAGGCTCCTCCTAGTTCTTTGTTCATCTGCTGGTCACTTTTCATTTGGATTTGGAGTTGGAAGGATCACTCTTTGTGTATGCTGCTGCATATCCTATTGGATTTAAGGACTATTGTATATGAGATTTCAAAAGTAGGTTGAAAAACTGGTGCAGTTTGTTTGATTGGGGTGATGCACCTGGATTTATTACTTGTACTGTTAATGGATTCTAAAAATGTATTGTGATGGGTGGGATGCTGTTTCAGTAGGGGCCTAGTGATCACTGATTTCTTTGCATTTTATTTTTCTTCTTTTGGAAAGGAAAAATGTTTCACAGTTTACTACATTGTCTCCATTTAATACATTTTCAATATTGATTGAATTCACTGTGTGGCCTAGTCTGCCAATTGGCCTTCCAGCCAGCATGCCCAGTATTAGCCATGGGTGCATGAAACAACAGTTTCAGTAGTGTTTAAAGCATTTAGGCCATGGATGGATTTGGATTGAAATACAAAATGTGTATTTTTGTGGTATTTCATGGTTTTTGTTATGCAAACACTGTATAGGACTAGGTGGGGTAATGCCTTTGAAGGATGTGTGTTGTTGTAAACATTTTTTTAGCCCAATAATTTTCGTTTTTGGCATTGCTGAATTGATGATATTTTCTCTGTTTTACCATGCCTCTTTTGTCTGGCCAATGTGTGTGTTTGTGTCTTTTGCCATAGGCCAACATTTGCCTTTGTTCCAGATGCCATGTGGTCACAGGCCAGGGGCCATTTTGTATAGTCAGTGCACTGTCCCTAGGCCTGCATGTGCTGTTTGTTTTATAGGCCTCCTGCCTCTTGATGTTGTGACTTGTGAGTGACCATGTGGCTGGCAGCCATTTGATATGAGGTAACAAATATATTTTAAGCCTTGTTCTATTGCCATACTAATCGGCAACCCTGTGCGGCATCTTCTGTCAACACTGAGCATTATGCTAAAGGCTATAAATATAAAAATAAGAAATTCACCCTAGTTTTGTTGAGATTGTTTTCTTTGGGAAAGTTAAAATATTGTTATGATAATTGATCTATGATGCTACAGTAGAGCATCTCGAATATGAAGTAAAATCCCCTGTTGCCAATTTTATCTGATAGCTTTTAATAAGTTGGCATTTTCTTCTCCTAACCATTTTGTGTCTGAAGCCTCTATCCTGGGTGACATGACAAGGTGTAGTTGGTAGTTGACCTTTGTGTATTTCTCCCAGACAGTATTACAATAAAGGGTCTGGTAGTTGGTAAGGTGGTACATCCTGACTTAATGGAGGGGTGGAGCTGTCACCTACCGCGCTTGGCACTGGCCCAGCACACTCACAAATAACTTTGCATTAGCCTATTGTGCAATAATTACATTGGACCAAATGTACCCTGTAGCTCGGCATTTCAATACATTCAAGAACAGAGATTCATCCAAACTCATATTCTTTGTAATTGACCCCATGCCTATACAAAGAAGAGGCGGAGTTAGAATCTGTGCGCTGAGAAGGTTAGACTCTAGGTACATCTTAGAACTCAATACCAAATCCCCGCAGGTTCTGAACGTTGATGAGGAAATGCATAATCATTTGACAGAAATACATTGTTCTGATCTCAAGTTTTACGATACAGCTTTCTCTCCTTTCCAAGTGCATCAACTGTAGTATGTAACTAACAGAGGGATTTTAACTTTTACTTTTACTTTGCACACAATAGTCACTGTCTAAGCTCTTTTCTTCTCTTTTATCACTGCACTTTTCACATATTCATTTCTTGCCTTGCAGGGTTGCAGAATACAGTAGATCAGTACCAATCATTCTTGAGCGACCATGAAGCTAAGACACTATATTGTTCATATTTATTTATTAATTAAGTGTATTTCCTCATACTTTGTATAAGTCATATATTCTGCCCATTGGGGCATGAATGAATCTATGCAAACTGCCATTAATATTATTATTGTTGGGCAACATTTGCAATTCCTTTCCTCCATGTATTGCTTTGATTTGTATATGCTCTGTACCTAGTAGTAGTTTTGTACCTTGTTTAGCGTATGCAACACTCTAGCACCATTATTATATATGTAATCATAGTGCATTGCTATGCTACTGTTGTGAGGATCCTGCGCTATTTAATCTAGGCTATGAATGTTATATGGTTTGCAACAAGGTGGTAAATCTAGTAACCTGTTTTACTGTATGCCACCCATAGGTATCACAATCTCACGATTAATCATGATGTTCTAGGAAAACTTATTAGCTCCGAGGGTCCTGCCTAAACATACTATTTTGACTGACAGCACTTCACAATTATTACAGGCATTAGAGTACAGAAGCAGACTATCTATGTTGGAGGTCCAATTGTGTCCAACGTTAATTTGATAATGTTGCTAATATACTTACCAGAACTTTATTTTATTTCTTTTACTTTAAGATGCTGTACACTTTACTTTATTGCAGTTGCAATGCTTTTGTAAAGCAAATATGTGATTTAAGTTACATTTTTTGTTTGATTTTTACCACCTTAAAATGGCCGCCATGTAAAATGATGTTGATGCTTAATCTGCAAGTCCTTTCTTTATTTTTACTTGTTATCACATGTATTGTTTAAAATACCCACAAAGAGAATTGATTCTCACCCATGAGCAAGGCAACAGGTTCACTGAAACAAGTTGGGTGTCCAATGTACCTACAGCTGGTGTTGGATTTTAGGGCATGGCTAAACTACGCGTGCCTCTACCATGCAGCCCAAACCACGAATGCGTCTTAACCACGCATTCCTTTCCACACAATTTTCTGGTAAAGGCATGAATGGTAAAGGGGTATGTGTAGATAAGTTCCCCACTACTCTGAACTCCCTCTGCCACCCTAAGCTACATACCTCCTACCTGCCCCCCGTCCTGAGGCCCAAAACCTTCCTCGACCACCGTGCTGCCCCTAAAACTTCTGCAACCCCTTCCAATACCCTTAGACCTAAAACCACAACCCCTAATTAAAAAAAGTTACCCTACCTCCCTTAGCCCTAAAAACTACCCCACCCACCCTAAGCACTAAAAATGACCCCGACTACCCATTCCCAAACCATCTGCCCTGAGACATAAAACCCTGCCCATTTACATACACTACACCGAGCCCTCCCACCCCACACTGTCCCTAAAACTACCCCAACCCCCCCACTGGCCTTCAGCCTAACACCCTAACCCCTAATTAAAAAAACTACCGACCCCCGTGCCCTGAAAATTACCCCAACCCCCAGCCATGAAAACTACCCCAACCTCCCCAGCCCTGAAAACTACCCGACCCCCATTCTGAAAACTACCCAGACCATCCCCCAGCCCTGTAAACTACCCTGACCCCCAGCCCAGCCCTGAAAACTACCCGACCCCCCAGTTCTGAAAACTACCCCCAACTCATGAAAACTACCTCCAAACCCCCAAAACCCGGCAACAGCCCCACTTACCTAACCAAGTACTCTGCTCCCTCGTCCAAGGTCTTAATAGGTCTTCTGGCTTCCGAGTTCCGCCAAGCAGCAGTTAGCAACTAGACGGCACACTGCCTTAACCACACATATGCGTGGTTAAGGCATATGCATGGTTAAAGTAAGCGTGGTAGGACTTGCATAGTCGGAACAGGCATGGCTGAGACTGCAGTGTTCTGAGTGTTTCCCTAATAAAACATGAGAAAATGTGCTGTACCTGTATATGAATTATAAAGTAGTAATACGTGTTAGGTATTTATTAGTAAGTGTTTGTTAATGTGGTTTCTAACTTATATGACCGGTTTGCATATGTTTATATGGTGAGATATGGTAGCAGATAGTTATATGTATGATGAGACTCTGAGACTCTTGAGTTTCATTAAAAATGGAGAGAACTATATATTTTTTGAAAGATGGCCTGAAGGTGTATATCTATTATGAAATCACATATATGTTTACATGGGGATCAATGTTCTTTAAGGCTGTTGAAAATGTCATGTATATGGTGATGGTGGAGCATTTCTTTAAACATGCTCTGTTTAAAATTGAGGAGGTTAATGGTGCAGAATGTCTCTTGAGAGTTCTTGTGCTAGCTTCAATTGGTGTGTAACTTTTCTTTGAGAAAATGTGAATATATGTTTTAAAGACACAATAAATATTTAAGAAATAATGTAGGTAAGCCATTAAGAAAAGATTCTGTGCTTTGAAAAAGTGGGAATTGTCGTTTTCAGTTTTAGAAACTTACCGATGCATGTGCACTGAGTAACAGAGCAGTGTATGCTCCTAGAGAGCCATGTATCCAATTATATATCAAGTGTGATATCTAGAGTTCACTCACACATAGCTGAGTAGAAAAGGATAGATACACTAAAACAGATAGTTTCATACTGACAGGAGGACTTAAATAATGAGTCATATAGTCACAAATGCTATGTACCTAACAACAATGGAGATATTTTCACAGTAAGCCAGGCACTAATCAGGCACTCACGTGATCAGTCAGTTGCTACTAAGGCATTCATTGAATCACTTATGCACTGTCTATGCACTTATTCAATTACCCAGGCACCACATATGCACTCTTGCAATCACGCAGGCACTAATTATGTAGTCATTGATCTATGCAAGCATTACCCATGCATTCATCCAATCACCCAGGCACTAAGCATTCACTTATACAATCACCAAGGCTGTACCTATGCAGTCATGCAAACACTCAAGCACAACCCATACACTCATCCAAACACGCACTTACAACCCATGCACTCATAGAAATACTGAGTAATAACCAATGCACTCATCCAATTACACAGGCAGTACCATTGCGGTGAACCTATCACCCATCCTGTACCTATCCACTCATTCAATTACTGAGGCAATACTGTTGCACTAATACAATCACCCCAGTAGTACACTTTCTTTCATGCAATCACTCAAACTTTAACAATGGACTCATGCAATCATTCAGACACTAGTCATGCACTCATCTAATCAGCCAGGCACTACTGATGCACTAATTTGATTTTCCAGGTGCTACCAATGTACTTATCTAAACAGCCAGGCACTACCTGTTCACTCATCTAAAAACGCAGCAGCTGCAGCTATATACTCATCCAACCACCGAAACACTACTCACGAAACTCATCCAATCTGCCAGGTGCTATGTATGCACTCAAACATTCAGCACTCTATAAATCACCTTTATACTATGCATGCACTCCTGGAATCATCCAGGCTCTAGAGTTGCACTCATTTAATAATTTCCAAACACTAACTATGCATGTATTGAATTATTGAGGCATTTGTGATGCTTTTTTCTAATTATACAGGCACTACTCGTGTACTCATCCAAACATCCAGATTGTAGTGATATACATGCAGGCAGTAACTATGCAGATATGGAACGACCATGGAGTTCTCACATACTCAGGAAATCCTCCAGGCACTCCCTGTAACCTCAGGGAATCAGCTAGGCATTACCTATGCACTCATTCAATCATCCAGGGAGTATTCATGTATTCAACCATAAACACATGTATTTACAAGTTTTAGTGATGAATATGTAGTCTTTTAGAACCATCTGGTGAATTATATATGCAACCTGTCACACACTCCTTACAGGTACTCGGATGAATTAGTGAGCTGTATGCTTTGATAGAGATTAAGGTGCACCATTTCACAAAATTTAAATGTGATACATTTAAGTAGAAAAGTACTGAGATACTAAATACACCAGTGGCACAGTGGTAGAGAGGCACAGAAATAGCTCATATGTTGTGCTTTCGTATTTAGAGTGTTGAGACACTGTATGTACTTCTACACTTCGATTGATGTTCATTTTAAAATTTACTACTGAAGTGATAAACTGGTCTTTCACCATGTATAAGTGAGAACTGAGATATGGTGCAGCTGTGTTGTAGGAGAGGGTACTATAATGTTAAAAGGTAACTAATAAATAATGTTTTGTGTTTTGCTTTGGGTTTGGCATATTGAAGTAAGTTTATCTGTAGATTTAAAACTGCAACATAGCATAAAAACTGTTTTTGCATTATGTGTAAGTCAGTAGTAAAGTAGTTGGTAAGTCGGCTAGAGTACATTTTTACAGAACAATATATACAAAGATAGAATGTCTACTAAAGTTCAGAGGAAAAAGCAACAAAAGCAACTAAAAAATATCTGCAGATCTGACACACAAAGGGTAAAATTGCAGAAAAAGTGGTGAAAGAAAAAACAGCTTCTAGAAAGAAGACAAAGTCATTTCTTAAATATATATTTGGGAACCTGCAAAGATTTGAAAATAATGTAAATAAAAACTGAACTATGAGAAACAAGAGTGGACAAAATCTATCTCACAAGAACAGGAAAGAATGCAACAAAGCTGGACACACTTTAACCAGGAGACAGTAGCAGTTTAAGGAAATCAGAGACAGGTTGTTTTGTAGTAGAGTGGTTGTAAATCTTCTGAGAAATATGAATAAGTATTAGGGTTCTCCACTAGGCTATGCTCACAACACGTAAACAGGGTGCACCTCAAGAGGAAGATATAATCTACACAGTGCGGTAGAATGAGTCATTTGCGGTCCAGAGCGCAAGACAATATCGGAGACTGGCTCACTTCCGATGGTCTGAGGTCGAATTCAGTTTATCTCAGTCGAGCATTACATGAAGCCAGAGAAGATGTAATATATGGTTCAACAGTCAGTAAGGGTGCATGGACCTTTTAACTTAAAGAGACTTAAGGACATCGTAGTACAGTAAAATATTACCCCTTGGAGACAGACATGAAAGAAGTATATAATTTAGGAATCAAATAAGGTGCATGAGCCTTTTAGCTCAAACTGACTTGGAAACGGACAGAATACGGTAGAATATATTAATCATGGGAAACAGAAATAATACAATAGTGTATGTTTTCCCAAGTAATATATATAGCTGCAAAAGAAGTAAATGTATGCAATAAAATTATATACACAGGGAGAAACTCAGAGAGATTTTGTTTACATCGCTATATTTCAAGCTGGAAAATATGTGCTGCAGAATGACTTAAGTTGTGGTGCCTACCTTTTGTATTGTACAGGGCACCGCACTTCATCTGCGGTTGAGGTTAATCCATCGATACAACAAAATGGCTGGAAGAACAGAGAAATAAATACCCGTTCGTAGATCTTAAACTGAATCACCTGTAGTGGAGGTTGTTAGAAATAGACTGAATGTTCAAAACTGACGGGATATCTCAGCCGCCATATCAGGGGTGGGGTTTTCCTCTGGTTGCCGACAATGTCCACAAGTATTCGTAGAACAGTAAGTGATTCTACATATCAAGAGAGTCACCCAATTATTACCAAACTATATAAAAACACAAAAAGAAAGAAATAATGGGACTGCTCCATCAGCCCCAAAAAATGAACTACAATGATGAGTCACAAGAGATCGCATGGGCAGGTATTTTAGACAGCTGCAATTCAGTCACCATGGAGATCTGCAGACTGGGTCGGGAGCAAGTTCCCTCACATGGCGAATAGAGTAACTGCAGTCTTACCAATCATATAAGGGAACCCTAGATAGATTGAGCTTCTTCGTGCAGTGGAAAAGGTTTTCTGCTCACATAGAATGTGTTAGGGAAAAAGTTGTTTTGTTGTATATAGGAACTAGAATGGAAAAAGTTCCCACTATAGACAGACCATCAGTCTGAAAAGTAGCAGCTTCATGTACATATAGGTACCAAAAATCCTAGTACCAGACGGTATATAAATGAGTATTATCTATATTCCTAAGTGAGGGGATGATCCCAGGTGCATAATCACATAAGGGATTGCATTTTCCCATGGCATGTGTTCATTGAGGCTATGTTCAAAGGTCCCAAGGTAAAAAATCCAATAGGCTTCTCGTTTCCTCCTGTATGCATCAATATTACTGCCTTTGGGGTTCTTAATTTTCTCCAGAATACCCCAACTCAGGTCGGTCTCCATGTGCTTCTTGGTGATCAAATGTTCCACTAAGGAGGCACCTGTTCTGTTGTCCCTGATGGCCGACTTGTGTTCACAGAAATGAATCCTTTACTCTTGGCTAGTTTCCCCAACATATCCCATGGGACAGGTGTATTGAATTAAATATACCACATTAGATGTTCTACAGTTGGTCATTTCATGGAATTCAAATTTCTTTTTCCCTATGTTAGGGTATCAGTTGTCAGGACCTGATTACAGGCGTGGCAATTGCCACATTTATGATTTCCTGTAATGGGTTTCAGGCCAGTGATAGATTTCTGGATGTGGTTTATTTCATCATTGTAGGCCACTTTAACCAGCGAGTTTCTAAGATTTTGATTGCATCTAAACACAAACACTGGTTTCTGAAGTTTTGTCAGGTGATCTTCAGCATTAGGAATATGCCAACGGGACCCTATGATCTGTCAGATTTTATTATTGAGTTTGGAAAGTCTGGTAAGAAATGCAAGTTTTTGTTCATCGGTCCTGGTTTTGTCTTGAAACACGGTCTCTCTATTGTCGTATTTAGCTCTTTTGTATGAATCTCTAATGAGTCGTTAGGGGTATCCTCTGGCTAGGAGCTTGCTTTTGAGTTGTGTCGTAAATTTCGGATGTTTGAACATTTTCTGTGCAAGCGCAGGAACTGACTGAATGGGAATCCCTGTTTTTGACATCTAGGGTGAAAACTTTCAAAGTAGAGTAAAGTATTCCATGCCGTAGGTTTAGTATACAGGCATACTTGGATCAGATTTTGATAGTTAAAGATCCAAATAACTAGGAGTTCCACTTTGGTTTTGCTCATCCTTGGTGAGAATTTCAAAAGGGGATCAAATAAGTTAATCAAGTTGTTGCTCCTCTCCTTTCCTTTCAAAGAAAATATCATCAATGAACTAACCAAGCCCAATGATGAATGTTTTCGGCAAAAGGTACTACCTCATTGTAGACATATTTTTCTTCGAAAATACCCATATACAGATTAGCAACATTGGGGGCACAGGCAGATCCCATACTCACTCCTTTAATTTGTTGGTAAGATGAGTTATTAAACTCAAAATAATTCTCTTTTAGTACAATGTCGAGGCACTGCAAGATAAAGGTGTGGTGGTCACTCGTACCTAACATATCAAGTGTGATTTTAACTGCTTCAAAAGCTTCCAGTTGAAGGATATTAGTGTATAATGCTTCAATATCCATACTTACTAGGATATTGGTAGCTGGATCAAAGGGAATTCCTTCTAATTTAGATATTATTCGGCTTGTATCCTTCACATAGGCCGGTAAAGCAGCAACCAGGGGTTTGAAGAATAGATTGTATTGTAATTGCATTTGTATAGCGCTTACTACCCCTGACGAGGCGGTGAAGCGCTTTTTCGGCGAGTAGCACGCTACTCCGGGACCCATAGAGGATTAGTGTTGAATTAGTATAGTGAAACATGCAAGTAAATTTTAAGTGATGGATAGGTTAGTCAGTTATTTGGATTCGGAAGGATAGCAGAAGGATAGAAGAGGAAAAAAGCTTTGTATTTATATAGCGCTTGTTACCCCTGATGGGGTGTTGAAGCACGCTACTCCGGAAACCCATGAAGGATTAGTGGTGAATTAGTATGGTGAAATATGAAAGTAATTTGAGTGGTGGATATTAGACAGTTATTTGGAGTGAGAAGGATAGCGGAGGGATAGAAGGGGAAGAAAGGTTTGCATTCATATAGCACCTGTTACCCCTGATGGGTATTGAAGCGCTTTTCTGGTGAGTAGCACGCTACTCCGGAACCCATAAAGGATTAGGGTTAAAAATTAGTATAGTGAAATATGAAAGTAATTTGAGTGGTGGATATTAGTCAGTTATTTGGAGTGAGAAGGATAGCGGAGGGATAGAAGGGGAAGAAAGGTTTGCATTCATATAGCACCTGTTACCCCTGATGGGTGTTGAAGTGCTTTTCTGGTGAGTAGCACGCTACTCCGGAACCCATAAGTGTTGAAAATTAGTATGTTGAAATATGAAGTAATTTGAGTGGTGGATATGTTATTCAGTTATTTGGATAGAGAAGGGTAGGTGGCGGGTTAGAAGAGGGAAAGAGGTTTGTATTTATATAGCGCTTGCTACCCTGATGGGGTTTTGAAGTGCTTTTTGGTGAGTAGCATGCTACTCTGGAACCCAAAAGGATTAATGTTGAATTAGTATGGTGAAACATGAAATTAATTTGAGTGGTGGATATGTTAGTCAGTTATTTGGATTGAGAAGGGTTGGGGAGGGGTAGAAAAGGGAAAAAGGTTTGCATTTATATAGCGCTTGTAACCCTGATAGGGTGTTGAAACGCTTTATTGGCGTGTAGCACGTTACTGTGGAACCCATAAAGGATTAGTGGTGAGTTAGTATAGTGGAATATGGCATTTGAGAAGTGAACATGTTAGTATGTTATTTTGATTGAAAAGGATTATTAAGGGATAAAAGAGTGAAGGATTTTTATTTTTTTATTTTTTTTAGGTCATAGCAGTAGGAGGAGGCTTTTGGATGAGTAAAACGGGTTTTTGGAGGGGAAGAGTCAGAGGGAAGAGTTTAGAGAGGTTTGTTTTGGGGGAATCGGTATAGTAAAAGAGGTGTCAGATGATGCATGGAGGGGTAGAGTAGGAGAGAGTCTAGAAAGGGTTATTTTGGGGATCATAGTAGTGGTTTGGGGTTTGGGATAAATGAGAGAGTAGATGTATAGGGTGAGAGATAGGGTAGTGCATTGGAAAGAGTAGTAGAAAGTAGTTTGAGATGAGTCAGAAAGTTAGGCTAGAAGATATATTGAGAGAAGTGTAGGCTGAGAAATAGGGTAGTGCATTGGAAATGCCAAATTAGAAGAAAGTGATAAATATATAGATCCATAAGTACATTGAAAGTATATAGATGCATAAAGGAGGTAAGTATATGTAGATTAAAGATATTGATAGAGGTACAGGATGAGAAATAGGGTAGTGCATTGGATATGCTTTTTCAGGAGAAAAGTAACAGACACGCAGATCAGAGTACATGGAGGTACATAGATGCACAATGGAAGCAAATACATGTAGACCAAAGATGATTTTTTTATCAACATAATTATTGTACATGTTTATACAAAGCAATACACAAAGATAGGTACATATCTATAGTGAAAATAAATGCTTATATACAGAGGGATATGCTGTAAATTTCTGTTTGCGTATGGTGCTTATGTGGGGAAGATCCAACTCTTGAGTAGTTTTCTGAAGATAAGGTGGTTGTCGGTGGATATTATGTTGGGGGGTAAAGAGTTCCATAGTTTGGCTGCTTGAACAGAGAAGGAAGTGCCACCCATGTTTTTTTCTTGTATCTTGGGATTTTGAGGCGAGATGCCCCTTTAGAGCGGAGGTTCCTTTGTTGAATGTGTTTGGTGATTTTATTCCTGATTAAGAGCGGTCCCATTCCATGTATTGCTTTGTGGGTGATACAAAGCAGCTTGAACGTGGATCTTCTGGCAACCGGTAACCAATGCAGCGCTTTCAAGGCAGGTGAGATGTGGTCTTCCGGTTTGATATGCAAGAGTAGTCTGGCAGCCGAGTTCTGAATCCGTTGTAGTCTTTTCATGGTTGTTAAAGGTGATCCATGGTAGAGGCTATTGGCGTAATCGAGTTTGGACAGAACAAGGGAGATGGTAGCTTGGACTTTGTGCGGAAATCCCAAATGAGGGAAAATTTGTTGCAGCGTTTTTATAGTGACAAAGCTTGATCTTGCTAGTTTGTCCACTTGGGCATTCATCGACAGCTTGGAGTTCATGGTCATTCCAAGGTTTCTTACTTCCTTCAATACTTTAGGCGGTGATCCCAATTCATCAGGCCAGGCGGCAAGCGGGTCATAATGTTTCAAATCGCCACACGTGAGTATTTCCGTTTTGGAAGCATTCAATTTGAGATGGCTCCAAGTCATCCACTGATCCACGGCTCTGAGACAACTGAAAATTGGGGATTTTCCAATGTCCTTGGGCCATTCCAGTTGAAGGAGTATTTGCGTGTCATCTGCATAGTTATAGCACGTCAGGTGAAATTGAGTGATCAGTTCTGGTAATGACTTCATGTAGATGTTGAAAAGCATGGGCGAGATGATAGAACCTTGAGGGACCCCTGCTTTTGTGGAGTATGGTTTGGACGAGAAAGGTGGGGTATGGATGACATTAGTTCTGTTTCGAAGGTAGGACGCAATCCAGTCTAGAGCAGTTCCCTCTATGCCGGCTTCATTGAGTCTTTGTTTCAGAGTGTCATGGTCAACCGTTCAAAGGCAGCCGAGAGGTCCAAGAGGAGTAGCGCAGCAACCCCGTGGCGGTCTACTGTATTCTTCAGGTCATCCCAGATGGCAAGGAGGGCATATTTAGTGCCTCTTCCCGGATGGAATCCTGTTTGGAAGTCTGAAAGTATGTCATTCTATTCAATGAATTGTGACATCTGGGCGAACGCTGCTCTTTCTATCAGTTTGCCCAGGAAAGGTCCATTTGTAATGGGTCTGTAGTTGTCAGGGTTCAGAGGGTCCAAGTTTGTTTTCTTCAGTAAAGGGCGTATGTGTGATGTTTTGAGTTCTTCTGGAAATATTCCGGTAGTTAAGGAATCGTTAAGGGGCCTGGGCAGGTGTGAGAGGAGGGCTCAGTTTTGCTTGGAGCTGGGAAAACCAATCACCAGTCCTAGGTCTGCTGGCCTGCGGGTGGGGCTGGGACTGGGGAGCTGCTCTATTCAGAAATCTCCTAGGACACAGACAGGCTCAATCCACACTTTGGACTTCTGCAGGTAAGGGCCTCACAAACTTGTCCTTTAACAATACTGTTTGAATAAAACTTTACTCCCTCTCCTGGCCAAAAAACAAAGTGCACAGTCCCTATTAAATACAGTTTAAACAGCACACAGCAGATTACTGCTGTCTCAGAGCACCCTCTGATGTAGAATATCCCTGTTGCTGGGGAGGGAAGGGGGGGCTCGTTTCACTGGCTTGTTAACACAAAATGGTGGCTGGGGGTGCACTGCTTAACATACAGGTCTTAGCACAGAGCAAAGGAGAATTTTGGAGGGAAAAACTGGTAGTCATGGGGAAGGAGAAGGAAAAACTACAGAGTTTGGACAGCAAATCCCACAATTCAACAGGTTAAATGGAAGCAGTCACGGGCAGGAAAAACCACATGTTTAAACACAAAACAGGTGATAAATTATGCAATCACGGGCAGGTTAAAACTACAATTTTAAACTGTAACAACCACAGGCAAAGACAGTTAAAGAAATTTAAAAAAGAAAAGATGATCTACATATTTAAACAAGGGTTCTGTAGCCGAGCCCATCGTAGACATAATAGGTCGAAGTGGTGGGTCAACAGAATTGACGTGTAGTTCCTATAAACCTGTATAGGATCTGCTCATTTAGACAACTGTGGGATTGGTGTCCAGACTGATTCCAGACACCCCCACCGTGTATGTTCGCCTGTATACCAGCTAGCTCACAGTGCCACTGTAAACTTTTCTTACCAAGGAGAGAATAGTTCTTGGCAATCCCATCAGGGGCCTGGAATCCCATCAGGGATCGTGGAAACAGTACAGTACTTTTCACTCAGTCACTCGTGCTCACTTTATCTCAGAGAGAAACACAGAATAAACGGTGGGGCGTTTTCAATAAGCATTTTGTGAACCAGCATCATTCTTGTGTAGAATAGATGTGCTGAAACAACCATAAGACAGAAACAGATATAAATGATTATAAGCACCAACAGAATCTTTATGGGTTTTTGGTGCCCCATGTACCAGAGGTGTCCGAGTATATGTCCTGTTGAGGTAATCAAATTCCTGTCTACAGCTAATGCCCTCATCTAAATCAGTCATTGTAATATTCATGATTTATCTCTTAATCCTTTTTCTGGGCTGTTTCTCACCTTGTATAGTGATCAGGAATATCAAGCATTGCTTGCATTTTGTTTTTATAATTTCCAGTATCAAGGAATACAATGCCTCCACCTTGGCCACAGGGTTTGACTATTTCTTCTCTCTTCTTTACCTTTTTCCAGTGTTGTATAAAAGGCTCTTTACACAATACATGTGTCCTACAGCTCGGAAATACCTTTATCGTATGGCCTTGGAGCTGTTAGCATAAACATGCGCGTAGTTTGACACCAAAGGTATGTTTCTTTTAACCTAGGCTTCCCATAGTACATACATTTATCCATTACAACTCAAGTAACGTTATTATAGCATGCTATTCACGTAATTTTTTTCTTTGCACTATATTCACTTTTTATTACTTTAAGCTCAAAGCTTTAGCCAATGAGTGCACAATGGTGTCTGTCGGTATGTAGGACCTATTTTGACTCCATGTCAGTGGTTTTCCTCCCTCAGTCTTTCCACTATTGAGTAGGGTTATGATGATGTAACAATGGAATTGTTTACATTTCAGACCATTTAAAGAAAATTGATGAGAGTTCCCTATGTTGTTGAATTATCCAAAGTGGATTACATCTGCCACGATACGTTGTACCCTATATAGAGCCCTGATAAAGGTTGCACATCTATCATACTGAGTTTGTCTTAAACAAAACACGTGTTGGCACAATTCTCCTTCTATTTCTTAGTGCTATTTCATTGTTTGTTCTGCTCTGGCATTTAAGTATCTGTAGAACCAACTGATATATGCTCTATTTCTTAAATAGAAGGAAAATTAATTCATACATATATGTTTACTGAAACTAGGTGGACTGTGATTAAGTTACAATACATTTGAGCACTCATGTTTCTTAGTATTTAGTATTCATGGCTATTTTTTAGTTTTAGTGGGTATAAATGATTAGACTTGTGAGGATGTGGATGTGCTATTTTGATGTTTATTTTGAGCTTGTAGGGAGCTCCCAGTATTATCAAAATATTTTGACAATAAGCAATGAATCTAAAATTCTAATATAATTTATATTTTGATAATAAATAAATTAATAGAATTGGTCTGACTAGTGACTCCCTATATCTTGAGAATTCTCATTCTTCAAATTATTAGGAGAAGTTTTTGCTGTGCATTAATATGAATGTTATTTCCCCTGGTTGCTTGTCTATATGTATATTTCAGGGGTCCTCTTTTTCACCTTGACTCTAAACTGGATAATGAGTTCCTTCTCCATTAAGAGGCCTTGAGTACTAAGCTGGAGTTAAGGCCAGAATTGTCACTTTTCTCACCAAAATGTAACATCTTGCTGGATTTATCACCCAGCTCATATATTTTTGCTGCTGTTATTTTCCAAAGATTATGAACAGTCTCTATAGCGAGGCTCTTGAGCTTCAGCTTGATGGCTTCATGGTAATAAGTTGTGAAGATATGTTTTATTCCAAAGTACATACCTTCTAATTGTAGGTCCTTCCCCTCCACTTCGCACCTGTTCACTTCCTCTGTGAAATGCCTTAGCCCAGCCTCTCATAACCATTGTGTATGCCTCTCAGGGATGACTTGCCTATTGACCGAGCCAGCGTTTAATTCAAAGTAGCTTTATGATTCTGCGTAGAGGAATTTTGATAGATCTCTGTCAATGGCAAGGCCACATTAATTCACCTTACCCCTACATGTTTCCCCATAAGGATAGCAGAGAGATAACTCCACAGGGGAGGGATCTGAGATGCCAAGGTGAACAATCCATATCCCAGTGTCCATATGTAGGGCTACCCTGGTAGAAGGAAATAGTCCATTTTTGAAAGGGGTTGACGCAATACAGAGTACAATGTATATGCCCTATCATGAGGATGCCACTTCTTCCACATATCACAAATTACCACAGAATCAACAGCTAACACAGTCCTTCTAGGAGTCTGGATACAGTGTATGTGGCAATAAATCTGGTCGGTCATCGATAGCAGTGTTAACATTACCCCTAATAAACATTGCGTCAACAGGGGATTTTGATAACATTTAGCCTAAGGCACAAAGAGTTTTTGCATCAGATGGCAGTGCTTGCCAGGGTGCAGAGATGTCCCTCACAATGGTTTGACGCCTGAACTAATCATCCCAATTTGTCTTCATATATCATGGAGACTGTCAATGGGAATGATTTATGTACCAAGATCGCTGTTCACCTGGAGCCCCTCATAAATCACACTGTCATACAGGTACTTCTCAAGGAAGTCAAAAATAAAGATGTGTCTCCTGCAAAAACAAGTACATCTGGGAAGTGTAATTTGGTGTATTGGAGCACTGCTCCAGGTTTGATATTTTCATTAAGATCATTTGTATTCTTTATACGACAGGGCCTAAGTTGAAGTTTCTGTTATCTAGTCTCTAGGTGGTCAGACAGAGACCCTTGATAAGTGTTTAAGTGTTGAATGATGTGCAAGTCCAAACGGCTGTGACAATATTGTTATGATTTGTAATGTACCCCCATAAAGGCCTGGGTAGTCACCTAACCTTTGACCTAAATTTACAGTGCCATTGTACTACATAACGGGTTTGTGCTGACCTTTACCTAGTTAGGTGCTGCATAAATGTTGTGTGGTTTTCTCCGAAAACTAGCCTAATTTATTACGCTGGAGGATTCTCAGAAACACAGCAGGACTACCATCTACTGCATCTTCTGCATAATAACTATGTATAGGGTCATCCCTTTCGTCATCCTCGGCAGACATGCCAGAGCAAGGTAGAACCCCTGAGGGTAACTTTTGGGTATATAAGCACCATATCGTTGTTGCTGGGGCAAACAGAGGGGAAAGACTTCCATGCTGACACACTGACGCAAGACGCTGTGGTTCCTGCACGCAGACACTCCAGCATGCAGTGGTCTGACATCCCTCACAGGGTGTCCATCTTGAGACCAAGACAGGGTCCTTCATTCTCTCATACCAGGTAATGGGGTTGGCTATATCCTAGGGGGATTTTTGGCTCTACACCTACATACATGCTAGGTACATTCAGGTACATCTAGTTAGGGTTAGCATCGTAGGAGTACGCATTATTACTGTCATGAATTGCTATGCCTGCATATATTCATTGTTTTAGCACTATGGTAGAAATCTACCATCCATTTACTCTGTTGGTGCTTATAATCATTTATATCTGCTTCTTTCTTATGGTTGTTGCAGCACACATATTTTACACTAGAATGACGCTGGTTCAATAAATAATTATTGAGAACATCCCCACCGTTTATTCTGTGTATCTCTCTGAGACAAAGTGAGCACGAGTGACTGAACGAAAGGTACTGTACTGTTTCCACAATCCATGAGGGGTCAGGGTTGTCAATTTCGATAGTTGCCAGAAACTATTCTCTCCTTAGTAAGAGGGGTTCATAGTGGCACTGTGAGCCAGCTGGTATACAGGTGAGACATATCCGGTGGGGGTGTCTGTAATCAGTCTGGACACCACTCCCACAGTTTATGTTGTCTAAACGCGCAGGTCCTATACAGATTTATAGGAACTACACAACAATATCTAATAAATACTGTGCCCTTCTAAAACAACTAATACTTCCCCCAATAACTACTAATACTGCCCAACTTCCTCCTCAACACACACTTTCTCTAGAAGTGTTTGTCACCCAATTTACTACAAACTGACAGATTCCTAATGTGTTTTGTCCCTTGCTTGGCTAATTAAGAATGCAACCTGTATGAATAAGTTGCTTTCGTTTTGGTGGGAACAACCCCTAAATGCAGTTTAAGTGAAAGGGTTTCCCTACCCCTCGAAGGGACCAATCACTGCAAACCAAGGAAGCCAAGTAACTTAATGACAAAGCAGTAGAGCTTAGTTTACGAGTGTTCATCATGTTTCACTGGAACAGGAACATTTGCTCACCACTGATTCCTTCTTGTAGATCTTGGGTAGGAGGGTCCTTACCTTTTTTACTCATATTGTCCTGGAATGTGCTTCTACTGTGTTCTCATCCTGTCACTGTCTACATGTTCTATTCCAGTGGTTCGCAAACCTTTGACTCCTAAGGACCCCCATTGAGTCGATACTGGAAGCCGAGGACCCCCAAGCAATTTGTACTATTTAAATTTCAAATATTAAAACAGTAATGGGCAAAAAATACACAAACAAGTGCACACTAAACACTCAAATTAGTAAGATTTTATGATTTTATATTGTAAAAATGAAAAAGTTTAATGGGAAGGTTGGTGCTGCATCTCAGCAACTAACTTTTCAATGTTTTTTTTTGTATGGTACGAGTCTCCTGCTCCTGCCAAGGCCAGACTGGAAACCAAATAGAGCCACGGGAAATGTTGTTAGACCAGTCCCCGCACAGTGCATATCAAGTGCAGCGAGAGAGCCTGACCACTACAAAAGGGGCATTGGGGGGCTCTCCCCAAGAAATTTAGGGAAAATATTGTGCATTCTACAACTCATTTGTCATTATATATTGAATTGTGTTAGTTTATAAGGCATAATAAATGATACCCTTACTTTGCACTGGGATACAACAATATTTGTTGGGGCTCTTCAGTGATTCCTTCAATATCACCCTCCAACAGTGCCTCTTATCTATCCATAGCCCCTCTGTCACATGCATTATGTTTGTTTTACAGCACCTCCTGTACCAGTGTAGGGTGTCAGAGCCATTTACATCACACACATACAGAGACAATGAATCATATGTGTGTAAAATAGTGTATAAAAAATGTTACATAAGGCAAAAGGGAGTACAAGGTGTAGGATTCACATGCCATCCATACTGGTAGACATTTTGTATGAGTGTTTGGTCTGGAGAAGCACCATCTCAGGATTCAGAACATAACACAGTGGTTAGCATTGACTTTATTAATAAGAATTCATTTCTACCTAGACAAACCTTTTTAGCAGAATCAGGATAATGAAAGACTAGAACAAAACATAACTTACAAACTTGTACCATGCAGTTTGCATGCAGCTCTTTGATGGCAGTTCATAGCTCACTGTACTACATTACAATTGTAGCTTATGTACTGCACAGTAACAGCAGAATCCCTGTGACAAAAGCAGTAACCCACAGAGCCATGCACATAAATTATTGTTTTGTGAAATGCATGGTACACATTCTTTGCAGCAGACACATTAACAATCTGTGCTACCTTAGATGAGTTAAAGCTGCCACTGGACAAAACTCCCATCTCTCTCCAGCAGGTACATTAATCACTGGAGTTATCTTGACACTTATTGTTGCCCAAAACATTCTAATTATAAAAGGAACTTTGCAGTGCTTTTAAAACTGCTGCCTGCTGACTGCATGGAAGTGTGTCACTGAACCCTGGGGGTCCGCAGACCAAAGTTTGGGAACCACTGTTCTATTCCTTTGAGGTTTCACCTAGGACGTTGTTATGACAGCCGATTATCCCAGCCCTGGCCACTTCAGATGTGTCAAAGAAGGTTTTCGTTGAAAGGAGACTCTCAACTGGCAGGAGATAATTAAGACATACTCTAATTACATGGTTCAGAGTCTTAGTTGACTGCCAGGAATGACTGTCAATGTTGCTGTACCAGGCTCATTCAATCTGGGAATATCTTTACCCTAGTCAACTCAAATTTCAATTCACCTGTTTTACATGCAGCTTGTATGATAGCATCTCTGTCCAAGTAATTTAGGAATTGTTATATAATAAGATGTGGCTGAACCCCATGATGATCTTTTTTCTTCAGTGCTTGGTGGGTACTTTCAATAATGAATTATTGTGAAAGGTCTTCTAATTGTGTCCATGAATAGAACCAGTGGTGAGGAACCACTCAACTTGAGATCATTCTTCACCCTAAAAGATGCCTATGATTCTGACTTTTTCTGCAGGCCCTTCCTTCTACATCTTCTATTTTGTCTTGTAGTTTTCTTGTTGCATCTGAGAAGCATGCCACTCACTATATGTTGCATGGAGTTTACATTAGCCTTTGCTGTTGAATGTATGACCTTCTGCAGTGTTGAGGATATCTTGTCTTAACAGGGATAAGTGTTATGAAAAATGTTACAAATGAAAATATAACACAACAGCTAACACTAGCAGTAAGTGTCATACAGCTGTACGAAGTAAAAGAACAGTGTAGGTCAAAATCTCACACTGGCAATAGAAAGGTGGAGAGGTCATTCGAAGACATAATAATATTAATTACTTGAAAGGGTTACAGTTAAAGGCCAACTTGTGTTTAGCAAGCTTGAAGAAATGTATGACTTTAGCACACGGGCTCACCAGCACGTACTTTGTGTCTCCAAATAGATTGAAGCTTGATTAGACAATTAGTGAAGGAAATCCAATTAGCTTAGAACTCAAGGAGGTCTTAGGTGCACAATGATAGAGCACACATACCCCTAAAATTAGATTTACCACAAACACACATACTTTCAAGAATGAAGAATGGTTAGTTTGTTAATCATTGTTAGAGCTATTACGAAAAATGTGTAAAGGATTAGGTCAGAGTTTGGAGTTACTGGTTCACAGGCATTTTAGTGTTTCCTACTTTCAATCTGTAACTGACAAGTCAAATATTATTTGTTATTCTGTAATAAAGTATTCTTTAGTTTTGTATAGAAGAAGCTGCCTGTGAAACAGTAAATTGAGACCAGCTGCCTGTGTGAAGAGGGTCGAGCTCCCTGTTGCAAAAGTAAAGAGCTGTCTTTACATTGCCAAAGAGGAGTCTGTCTTTTCTTCATTTTTTAAGTTTTTAAGTTACACTGCAACATAGGTCTACCTGTATCTGCTCAATTCTTTCTCTAGGGATGACTGTGTTTCTTTATTGGCTTGTAGGACTACGTCGGTGTAGGGACCCATCTATATTCTTCTCTGACTGATGCCAGGCTAACGGTTATAGATGGACTTTCCTGGGACAGCTTGCCATATTTCTCCATCTTTGTTTGACTTGGTTTGTGCCTTTATATTTAACCATGATGTTAGCAGAATACATTCCCATTGAGCTGTTCAGTGTGGAGGTGGTCCTTTAGTAAAGCACAAACCATCTCCTCCCCAGCCACGCATATGGAATTACCTTGAATCTTTTAATGGTTTGTTAGGGCTGTTACTGTGCAGTCCTTTGCTAACTAGAGAGGTGCTGTGAGAGGATTCCTCTCTGCACAGGCAGTGCAATTCTGGCCTGCATTGTAAGTCCTTTAAATGATCCACTACCCTCAATACACCTGCAGTAGCGTCAAACAATAAAAAGAGCCTTTATTGCCTGTAAGGGTCTGCCAGAAGAGTTATGTAAGGAGGGGACAGTCTGAGGTGCCATTAAGAACCAATTATATTCAGAGACCTGCCAAGGTCTGAAGCTGCTCTGTTATGTTATGAGTGGCAGCTTTTTCTTTGTTGACTTATAGAATTCGGCCGGTTTTACAGCCCACCAAGAGAATCTGGCTGCAACGTAGCCTCAATCATGTCCTCAAGAGGACTAGGGAGTGGCTGAGTGGATGTCCTCTGCCTGTTCGCCATTCCTCTGCAAGTCTGCTAGCCACCTTTTCTTTGGTATTTGTTCGAAGATCATGCCAATGCTTGCAAATTTCTTCAATAGAGCATTGTATTAAACCAACTGCACTGATCTTAGCCTGGATGTCCTTCCAGATTTTGCTTTTCTCACTTTCTGGAACTTGTAGTGAGCTCTTTCCAAAAGCTTATCATGGTGTTGTACACACTCTTCAGTATGCATCTCAAGTTCTTTTTCACTGAATTTGAGCTTTCTCTTGTGCACTCCTGCATCCTTAACATTGTCATCTGTGGCCATGGTAAGCAGATGGCCCCAAACACACCTCCACAACAGGTCACAGTTGCTCTGCCAACACAGCCTGCCTTCTCCTATGGAGCTGGGTTCTGGAAACAACATGGGATGACACTTTCTCATTGTGATGTCATCATGCTGCTCCAAAAGCTACATTTGCAAATTGTGATTACCAAATTGTGATGACCTATTTTGGGAACCATAATATGGTGATCGCTAAATTACGATTGCGAATCCTAAGGAATAGCAAAATCTGTGTCACTGACTATGATACATTAGGAATTGCGATTTCCAAATTGTGATTCAGTCAAAATTGCTATTGGGCAATCGCAATTCTCATTCTTGATACATATAGCCCATTCGTCCCGCCAGCAAAAAGAACACTGGTTGTGTAAAACAACTAGCTATTCCATTATAAAAACCAACCTGTTAGCATGTGTGATTTATGTATTAGTTGGATGTGGTAATTTCAGTTATTTTGTACTTTTGTAATATATTTGTTTTTGACTCATCAGTCAAAAACAGTTCTACCATAATGAGGTTAGATATGTATTCGTGCTGGAGAACTGGATGGATATTTGTGTCCATGAATACACATATTGATATATTTTGTACTTATTTTCAGGCAACATGAGCAGTAGAAGAAAAACAGCTGTATACAAAATGCAGCTTATGGCTGGGCCAGTCTTTGTCTCCAGTGTGTTTATTGCCCTGCTGTGTCTCAAATGCACTTCAGTTTTTTATTTCCTCTAAATATATTTAGAGAGAAGCCATCCATGCAACACAGACCCCCAGTTTTAAATGTCACGCTTATACTTGGGAGATGTTTGATGGAAAGGTTAGAGTGAGAACAGCTGTCTGATTTTGAGAACCGAGGCATCTCTGGGGTGCTGCACGGAAACCTTGGCAGTGCACATCCACTCCGGCAACAACAGACAGTAAACAAATAGCAGAAAATGTTGTCATGTGAAAACTCCTGACTCTGACTGTGAGCCCACACTGAACAAAGACACGCTTTTTTCCCTGGAGAGAAAAACATCTGAAGAGCATTACCAAGATATCTCAAAATAAAGAAGAGTTGTCTTTTAAAGGCCTAACTTGGCAGCTATCCTTTCAAAGAGCTCGCTTCTTTCTATGGACAAAAACGGGTTTGTTGTATCGATCCATCTGAACAACAGGACCGTGTCTGAATGGTGACATTTGTCTCTCATCAGTATTGACTGTTGCTGGCTTTCCAGTGCTTTGTGCTGTAATAAACCTTTGGTGTGAAGGGTACACGGTTTCAAATCACTATATCTAATAACTCGAATGACACTTTACAATGCATACAAAAGAGATAGGCAGGCTGTATGTATTGTTTATTACAAATACCACTGCAGCAACTGTAAGATTAAAAGGACATGGTAAGAGACATTTCTTAGCAGTTAATGTATCTATACAGAACCGCCATGGCATATTCCTTTAATCAAAAAACATTTTGGTTAGAAAAAATTAATTGAATGAATGACCAAAAATGGCTAAAAGGTGGGGTCCTCGGTTTACTTTTTACAACTCTTTTAAATGTTTTATTTTTTTATGATTTCAGCTTGTTTATTATTTATTTCTGTCGTCTAATCTCGCTTGTTTGTTATCATTTCAGCTTCCACACAGGCATGCTCTCTCAAACACACTTAGGGGCATATTTACAATAAAGTGGCGAAGAGTGACGTTAAGTCAAGAAGGCTAACGAGACGCTTGTCACTTTAGAAACACAGGACTGCACAATATTTACTACAATATGGTGCAGCCCTGCGTTTCCCCCTGCGCTGGTGCTAACTTTAGCTGCCTAGAGCCAACACAGGCACCCTTGCACCATAGTGCAAGGGTGCCTGTGTTGAGGGAATATTGTTTATGTACAGGAAGGTCCCCCTTCCTGCACATAAACAATCTTTCAATGCCGTTTGTAACTTCTATGTGTGCTGCTTAATGCAGCACACATAGAAGTTGCAAAACAGCATTTTTAAATGATTGTTTATGTGCAGGAAGGAGGACCTTCCTGCACATAAACAATCATAGGCAATTTGCTGTTTTTATGTGTGCTGCACAAGGCAGCACACATGGAGACAGCAAAAATGAGGAGAAATAAAGCATTTCTCCTCGATACGCCTCTTTGACACCAGTATTTTCCCTGTTACTAATTTTGGACCTCCCTCCTATTTACGCTGCCCTTGTAAATAGGAGGCAGTGTCGAAATCAATGGGTGTTGCGGTGGAACGCCCACCGCAACACCCATTGCCCTCCCCTTTCACGCTAAATACAGCGTGAAAGGGTGCCTTATTTAAATGACAGCATTAAGCCACGTTAAGTGGCTTAACTCTGCCTTGTAAATAAGCGGGCCCCTGTCACCATCACAACGTCACTGAAAGTGATGTTGTGGTGGCGATAGGGGCTTGTAAATATGCCCCTTAATCTTCTCTTGTATCCCTTTACCTAGTCTAATGCGCCCGTAGGGTCTTCTGCACCAGACACTATGAACGGAATGATGGTATTTCAGGGCAGACGTTCTAGTGAATTATCACTCTCAGAGCTAGCCATTGCTCAGATAGCGCCCTGGGCTGAAAGAAATTTAGAGCCCTTGTTGCTGCTAGTAAATAGCAGAAGCCCATTTTGTATTCACAGGTCAGTAGTCAAAGCAGTTACTGGCCTCTGAACACAAACCAGCTTGATTGATTCACAGCTTAGCTCCACCACACTGGTGCCAGGTTGCTGGCGTGGTGGATGGTATTGCTGTTGCGTGACAGCAGGGGTGTGCACAAAAAGGGAGGGGTAAGAAAGGTAGCTAATGAGGTGTAAAATGGTACTTTGGGCAAGTAAAAAATGATTACAAGCAGTTTAATCTGAATCTGTGGTGCCAAAAGAGGGACGCTGCTGTCTGTAGGACCATAATGCAGACACCTTGGTGCTCCTCTCGGAAGAATGGTGCCCTGGGCCTGGGACTAGCTCGCCTATGCCGAAAGCTGGCCCTGATCACTCTTGTGATGGTGTGTGGGGAGAGGGTGGTTGTGCAAGAAAGATGGATCCTCTAGTTCTACTTTCGGGATATAAGGGTTTTTCAGTAGCAGTACAGACAATGGAGAGGTAACCACACACTGGGGGACATTTTGCTAACATTTCATGCAATGCAGCGTGGCAAATGAAGTTGCTGCACTGTGTTGTGTGAAAGAGAGAGAGCAGAACAGTGCCATATTTTCACAGAGATGGCACAGTTCTGCTCTCTCTTTGCTCTGGTGCCCTTGTGGCTGGCACCATTTCGCAAGGGTGTCTGCAATGTGGTCATCATAGTTTTTGTGCAGGAAGGGGTTCCCGAATCTTGAAAATCCAATAATATATCACAATATCATAATCCCTTTACAACCACACACATACACCTAAAATAAAACAATGCTTGTTCAAAGATTTGCTGACTTGTGAAATAATTTTCTCTTCACTAGCCTCTTGCTTTTACCTGTGACGATGTTGATTAATGATAAGGGCTGAAAAAGAAGGCACACGTTGATTATAACAGCCAGTGGGGCATGCAATCCAATACTTATGTATACATTTTCCATAGAATCAAAATAATAAGATCCAACTAATTATAGACCTTCTACTAAAAATGTAACATCAAAATAGCTGTACTATTCCTTTATTGTTTAAGCTTTCTTCATACTGACACTCCAACTCGAATGCTTATAACAATATAGATAGGGGGCAAGATGTACAAAGATCAGAATAGCGATTTCCTAATTGCTATTTTTTGTGAATCGCATTTTGGAAATCGCTATTCCTAATGTATGAAACTCTTTAGAGTTTCATAAAATGATTCGTAGTGAGTCTCCAATAGACCTACCTCATGAATATTAATGAGGTAGGTCGCACTTTGCTACCCACTATGATTCACTGCCATCACAGGGATGGTGGCCTGTTGGGGTCAGCTGACCACCATGTCTGTGATTGCTTTTAAATAAAGCAATCTTGTTTCTTTAAACAAAACCCATTTTCCTTAAAGGAAGATGGGATGTGTTTTAAAAGAAAAAGATGAAACTTTGAAGTTTCATTTTTAAGAGCAGGCAGTGGTCCATGGGACCGCTGCCTGCTCTTAAACAATATTTTGCCAATCATTCTCAAAAGGAAAGGGGTCCTTTGGGGACCCCTTCTCATTTGCAAATGGGTTACCACCAATTTTGAAATGGCGGTAAATAGCAAATGTTTTGTAACCGCATTGTCATCACAAAACTTTTTACATACCATTTAAATTCGGTATGGTGAAAGGACGCCCTCAACACGCCCCTTCAAAATACCAAATTGCGATTTGGTACCAAGTTACCGAATCGCAATTTGGGCTGTGTACATCACAAAAAGCATTGGTTGGGTCGCAAACCCCCTGATTCTGCGAATCGGGTTGTTTGCGACCCCAAAAATGGTTTCACATGTAGCCCAGGGTTCTCTGCAGAATATTGTGCAAAGAAATAGGGTCTGGCATACTTATCATATTCTAAATATTGTTTTCAAAGTTATCATACTATTGAATATAGATTTTCTATTATTAACTTCAATATGGCAATATTTTCATAGACAACATATTGGTCTTTAGGTGTGATTCTTGTATCTCTTTTGTGTGCTTGGGTGAACTGCCTCAAAGCCTTTTTAACATCACCTTAGTACTGTTTTCTGTTCTTGAATATTACTGCTGTGAATTCCTATATTTCGGACTAGGCAGTAGTAATGCAGCGTATCCTGGCCTACCAGCAGCCAAACTTAATGCAGCATATCCTGGCCTGCCCACAGCGTGATGCTACATGTGTCATCTGTGTCTGGGGAACATGGTCACATAGCACTGGCCTTGTTCTCTTTTTGGTGACCTCCTACCTCCTGTTTTCACAGTTATGTTCCTCTTCATAATCTTCGATCCTCTGTTTATTTAATAATGTTAATTCTATCCTGAGAAAATTATACAGCATTGTCAGGGCTGTCATGTGATCTACGAACCCTGTCTGACATTCTGAAATTGTGTCATTGCTCAGCACTCTAAAAGTAATCCTATACATGAATTTTACGTGGAAAGGTAGCATTGTCTCTTAGGTAAGTGAGTTGAGTCGTGTTGATCTTCTCATGTGCGCTCTTGTGAAGTACTTGTGTTTGGCTCCAGTTATTGCTTCACCCCTGCTTTCAAATATATGAAACCCCAATTAACCTTTAAGTAAGGCCACAGTAAAATAGATGTTTGAAGGTGTTTTTGAAGGACCTGCCTGGAGTGGTCAAATTATTACTATTGCTCTGCAGTCACTGCAAGCCCAGTGTGAGACATACCATCTGCCAAATCAGGGTCTATTGAACCTACCCACCCAATCCACCTTGAAGTTGGTTCCATTTTAATAGCAGAATTGTGAGCGTTAGTGTTCCATCGCTAGGTGGAGGAGTTTGTCAAGCATAGCTGTAATTATGCTTCTGCCCTGGTTGACAGTAGAATCCTCATCATAGTGGAGGTCATGCAGATGTTTTCTTTCTAGTACTTTTTAACACTCATTAGTGTACAGTCTTTATGTTGGCTATTTCATATAAAGCCAATAAGAGCAGTTGGGGAGCCTGAATGTTTGCTAAGGTTCCCATAAATTCTTTTGGATGTTGGTGTTTTATGCACAGTTTTCTGCATCATGTGTAGAGCTTAAGAACATATAAACTTCTAGAACAGTGCTATTTTACCTAGAAGTGAATTCAGTAATGTTCATCTTTCAGTAGCCTTTGACACAGTGGATCATTACACACTCATCCAAAGATGAGGATGCAAGAATAGAGGGAACAGCTCTCATTTGGATCACATCTTACCTACACAACAGAACAAAAATTATTAACTTCTAAACCATACAACATTTAAGCAGGAGTCCCTCAAGGCTCAATCCTCTTACCCATGCTTTTCAACATCTACGTGAAATCACTACCAGATCTGATCACAGGGTTTGATATCATCTGCAATAACTACGCAAATGACATACTGATACATCTGAAATTGGAAAGCCCAAATGACGTTAAAACACCAAAATTCTTCAATTGCCTCTGGGCCATTGACCAATGGATGACATGGAGCCCCTCAAATTGAATGCCTTAAAACCAAGGTATTCATCTGTGGCTACCTGAAAACTTACAATTCTCCCTGTGCCTGGCCTGACAATATAGGCTCTTATGTTGTGGTGTTTGGAGGATTCTGGATCTATTGTGACTGATACAAAACTGAAGCAATGCCTATCTTGTTTGTTGCAGACAGCAAATGCACATTTGACATGAATTGCAAAGCCTGCAGATGAGCACACCATTAATGGGTCATTTGCATTGATCAAGCAAGTATAGCAACATTTTCTTGCATTATATTCTGTTATTAATGGGTACATTTTGAATGCTATGGTTTGAGACATACATTATTTTTGTTGTATGTAATGTGCAATCACATGCTGAGTGCAGTAAATGCATTCTTTATTTCTTAGCTATGCATTTTGTCACATTAGGGGTGATTTGTGATGAACTGTGAAAGAGTCACTTCTTTTAGTGTATTTTGTTGGGAAATTCACCTTTTCACATGGGTTCTCCCAATTATTTCTCTTCCATAAAACTGGATTTTAGGCCTCTTTGCCTCATGTCTCTTAGACACAGGGGAGGCATCGTCAACCATCAAGATGATAAAAGACTGTTTAAACCCAGTTGACGTCCTTAAACTTTAAGTAAGGCCACAGTAAAAGTGTGAAAGAAGTACCCCAGAACCATATAAGTTACATTTTCATTTCCATGTGTTCTGCAGTTTACACTTACACTACTCAGCAACTTTAAACATGTCTTCAGGTATGCCGTAGGCCTGAACGTCTGCAAATGAACTTGCAGCAGCCTTGTGAAAGAAAAACTGTTTGGGCATATTTAGAAGCTGACGTTTGACATTAAGGCAGTCGCACTACTTGTAGGTGACTACTGTAAAGCCCAAAGGGCCCGCAAGGATCAGGTGCATAATGTGCAAAAGTGAGACAGTTATCCTACTTGAATTGAGATGGATATGTTTCTATATTGAGATGATTTAGAAGCTCTTTCCAATGTACAGGCTAAAAGAGTTTTTATTATAGTAAGAGTTGGAACATACATTTATCACCAGTCCACTCTCGAAACAGCTGGGAGTTTTAGGGGTGACCAGAAAGAAGGTATTCAGCATCGAAAAAGAATGGGGCATTTGGCTGTAGTAGGGAAAGGACTACAGAGGCCTGTCTCCCTTTGAACTGTTGTACTAGTCCACCAGAAGAGTGCCGGGAAGGTTTGGACGCATTTTCCAACATGAAATGTAATTCATTCTGCCCTTGCCCTCCTCGTATCTGTGAGCCAAGTTGAAGCAATTTGCTGGTAACTTTTTCTTGTTTTCATTTTTGATGCAAGTGATGCCTCCATTGGCCGCTTTGGTAAATCACATGGACTAAATTACTTTTATATTACAATTTTTCCTGAAGTTGATATTGACATTTTTCATCAAACGATCTTAGGGGTCTATTGCGATGGCGGCGGATGCTCACCGCCGGGCCGGTGGTGGCGCCCGCTGGACTGGCGGTGGACATCCGCCCGCGATCGCAACCAAGAAAACCGCCGGTCAAATTAGGATGGCGGTGGGAGATTCCGACCGCTGCTTTTCCGCCGGTTGCCATCCGCACTCCTGCCTGGCGGACAGAGCAGGACCGGGATAATGGGGGCGGTGCAGAGCAGGCTCCGCCGGCAGGATTATGATGCCGGCGGTAGCCAACCTTTCCTCAGCGGTCAAACCGCCATGGAAAGGCATGCAGAGATTGTCTTCCGGGGGCCGTTGCTGGCCCCCAATGTGTTGGGGGTGTGGGTGCACTGGGGGTACCCATGGTCCCCCTACATTTCCCTGTACCAGGTGGCAGGCACTGTGCAGTGCCTGCCACGCAGTGCAGGGAAATGCAGGACATGCTCCTTTCGGCATCGCGGCGGTGCTGCGGGCAGCAGCAACCGCCGCAATGTTAAGGCCCGCGATCAGACCGCCGTGGTCGGATTTCGACCGCGGGTCATCGTGACTCGACCGGCGGTGATGTCGCGGTCCATGCGGCGGTCTTTTCCCGCTACCATGGACGTCGGGGAGGTTTTCCGACTGCCATCGTAATAGGCCCCTTAGCTACTTATCCCCACATCATATTTGCACCATTTTGTTCTTCTTTTAATTGTTAGGTTTATCTTCATATTAATAAATTTGTTTTGGAATGATACTGATTGGTTTCTTATCTTTAATTGTGTTTTGGTGCTGCTTAAATTCTAAAATAACATTTCCCTGAGAAAGAAAATGCTGTTTTCTTTACGTTAGTACCACGGGTTAAACGCAGGTTTTTGCTGCCAGCTATGTTCTACCGAACCTGGCACAGATTTACTAAGCTCGTGGGAGTCCATACCTGGTGCTCTCTCTTCTACGATTGCAGAATATCAAACTGCACTATATTATTGCTCTATTTTCATCACAAACATTGCTGGCTACTTACCTCGCTGTGTCTAACTACTGTGGGGGGCAGATTTACTAGATTGTCACGCAGTGCAGTGCTGCAGTTGCAAATGGTGCGCTGCGCTGTGAGAGAAGGAGAGAGCAGGAGAGCGCCATATTTACAGAAATGTCTCTCTCCTCCCCTCTTCCTAGCGCCAGCACAGAAATATGCTGCTGTGCACCACGAACACACCTTTGCACTATAGTGCAAGGGTGTCTCCATGAGTCCAGCCCTTCCATTACAAAATATCATGCTTAGACTAACTTGAAACCTTTTCCCACTTTGTATGTGTACTGTACAGTGCAGCACACATAGAAAGTCGGAAAAGGAAAGAGAAATGAAAGAATTTCTCCTTCATAGTATCTATTTGAAATGGGCGCTTTTTTCTCAAGAGAACCCCTGTCTACTTTTTAAAGTAATTACAGCTTAGCGTTGAAACCGTAGGGGTGATTATATGGGAAGGCCCATGCACCACTCATGGTACGTCCCCTTGGGGCTAAACAAAGCGCTGCTTTGCGCTACATTCAAGTGATTTTTCATGCCTAAATAAGTTTAGCCCTGTAAAGTAAATTAGTAAAAAAGGATTTATCATCAGTTTGCGTCCTTTTTGTCACACAAACATGGCGCTAAAACGTAGTGAATATACCCCTGTGTGTGCAGCTCCCACATTTCCTGCCGGACTGGCTACCGGGCGTTTTGGTGTGCTGTCAAGCTGGGGGCTAATTTCACTGCGGTGGGGGCTGATTTCGTTGATGGGGACCTGCGTGTGCTTCTAAATAAATAAAGCAAACCGAATGGTTTTAAGCACACGCAGGTCCCCATCAACGAAATCAGCCCCCAGCTTGGCAGCACACCAAAACGCCCGGTAGACAGTTTGGCCCTGTTCCTGCATATTGTCTTTTATGTCCATTTTCATTCCAAATGCCAGCAGCTTCTTTTATTCATATGTAGATAATCATGTTGCATTTGGATTTTCTGTTGGAAATTTGCTTCTATTATATCTGGCAACTAACTATGCTCTTTCCGGGGAGAGTAGTTCGGGTTTTAGCCCACTTTTGTTTACCCTAACTCATAACCTGATTGAAGCCGTTTTGAATTGTCTTTTGGTGGTGCTTTTAGCATTTAAAAAGTATTTACACATGATCTGTACATGAGCTTGAAGGTGCCCAGAATGGCTCAATCCAATAATCTGCACTACTTTTACATGGCAAAGTCAATTGAATGTCATACCTATAGTAAAAAGACAATCATACCATATGGATGCCACAAGAAAAATAAACACAATTATGAAGTCCTAGAAAGTACTTTCCTAGGCAATTTGCCAGTACATTTGTACAAACAAATATCAGCTACAATATATGTCGAACCATGCACTGGATTTGTTGTATTGATTAATTTGTACAACACATACTGTAAATCTTTTAGAGACGCCCCTGTTCACACATGTTCATTATACTGAGGCATAGAGGCAGATTGTCATTATAATCCTGCTGCATAGAAAAATACATATGCATTGTAACGCTAGAGGAGAGTACCTTTTTCTCGCATCATAAAGCATGCATAGTATAGGATGAAACAATCATTGGCAAAGCCAATGGACCTCGCCTGTGCAAGTGGTATTGGCATTGTCAATGTGTTTCAGCCATGTTGTACAGCAGCATGGCTGCTGTGCAGTATAGCTAAAAGTTAGGGCTGTGACATGACCAGCACTGGCTGCATCATAGCACTTTTTTCTGGCAGGAGGGGAGGGGAGGTGCAAGCAACAATGGGGGAAAAGTGGCGGGAGGGATAGGGTGAGGGAAAATGGGTTAAGCAGCAACACTGGAGGGGTACAGAGCAAGCAACGGCAACAGGGCAACACCACAGTATGGGGAGGGGGCAAGCAACAATGTGTAGCGGGTTGGGGGAAGGAGGGAAGATAGCCTGCAAACACTCTTATGGAGAATTGCAAGGGAAAAATAAAAATAAAAAGCTCGAGCAGAGAATGGGCAATGCACTGGACATGGAAGCAGTACATGCTTTAGGAGAGGAACAAACACACAAAAAGGAAGTTGGCATGCACTGACCAAAGAGAAGCAAAGAAATAAGACTGAAGATAAAGCTAACCAACAGAAAGCAATGGGAGGGCTTTAAGCCCCATTTTAGTAAACAAAATGTCTCATAAGTGACAGCACATGCGCTGTCTTTGCCGTAACCTAAAATAGGCTGAGAGGTGATTGATGTCATCTTGAAGTGGGGGTTCCAACATAACACACATCTCACCGTAATAGGTGTAGGGAGAGAAGTATGTCAGTAAAACATGCTGAAAAGCAATCTTATTTGCTGTGCTTTGAATTACCTTAGAGTGATTCTGCAGTAAATGTCCAGGGATGGATTACTTCAGTAGCAGGGAGGATAGAGGAAAATGTTTTCTTCACTCTGAGAACTACTAACACATTAACATTCATTGAGCATTGACAGTGGGAAAGTGTAAGGAAGGTACATAAGTAAGAAATGCCTGTATCCTGCATATGGGATACTACCCTCCAGGATACTTCTGTGTCCCGATTTGTCATAAAGAGAGGACCTACAGGATATTTATAAAAATGTACAGGATGACCTCACACACCCCCTCGGTGTTGTGCTTCATCATCAGTCATCCCACGCTCGCCAAAGAATCCTCCAAAGGCAGGCAGGCAGGCTCTGGGCTACATCGAGGGTACTGTCAGGAAAAAAGGGGCAAAGGATCCAGACAAACTGTAAGAATCGCATCACCTCCCCTATGGATATTACACTTTTTTAAGCTCATGGTGAGGAGAAGATTAAAAAACAAAATGTGGGATGTACAAGGCACCCTTATGAGCCTTACATCCATTCGGCATGACATGTTTCAGCCCTCTTAGTGGCCCTAATGAGGGGTCCTGGGCTTTCTTCAGGACCAGAATCTTACTTTTCCTACGGTGTGTCTCTGTCTATATAAACACAAACATGTCCAGAACACATACAAAGTTGTAATTTTCTGCTGGGAGCGAAAATACGCTTATCAAATGAATTTCATGAGGTCCTGGAATATAAGGCATAAAACATAGAAATGGAAATTAAATTGCATACATTAGACAGAAATAGTAACAGTACAGGACAAAATGGAAGATGAAAAAACAAACACCACGGGGGTCAAATGCGTTGGTAAACCTGGTAAAACATGCTGTGCCAACCTTGTGTGCACTGCAAATGCATGTAGACACTGCACGTATAAGAACACAGTGAGTTCCCACTCCAACTCACTGATTATGATGGACACTTGTGGGTATTTGGAAAAACACTGAACAACTCTGTTCACACACTCTCTCACCCAAACTTTGGGATTTTCAGGAACTATGTAGGAGTAAAGTAGGGGAGCCTTGCAGTCACACACTACAGAAAGAAAATTAGCTTGTGGTTAAAAAGGAATTATGCAATGGAGCCATAAACCTGTAGGAATCCCATGGACGACACTTACTACATCAAAGGTCTCACCCTGTATTTGCACCTGTTTGGCGTTTTTGATCTCCTCCTGATGGTAGTGGCAGATGATTCATTGCGTCTATTTACATGCTCCCAGCTGTGAGGCTTCAGTGATGTCAATGCACGCCTAGCGTGGGCATCTGGGAAACCAAGTCCTGTGGGTGGGAATGCAAGCACAGATATCCCGGCCGTGGTGAACGATTTCTAAACAATAGAGAACCTGAATACTATGATATTTGGGGGGTGTAACAGTGATACTTACTAGGAAGAGTGCAAACATGTATAGGCCAAATCCATCTCTCTTTCTGCCTACTCTATTGTCACAGCTCTGTGTGCATGGTATATCGATACCGACAGAAATATACGGTCAAATGTGCTAGAGGCACAGGCTTAATTTTAAATATTTTTTTCTCAGCAATCTTTCCATTGCTATCACTAAATTTGTTTTATAAGAAACTTAAACAATAATGATTTTGCTCATTTATTGACTCACTCACAGGTTTTTAAAAGTGACTCTAAAATGCGGAAGGGCCAATGGATACTCCTTATGTGAGATAATGTATTGATTATGATATAAGATAAAATGCTTCATGTTGAAATTGAGGGGCCTCATTACGATGCTGGTCAGACCGGCTTCTGCGGTCCTGTCGGAGGTGGTCAGACCGCCGCAGCCGCGTCAGAATCGGTCGGTCCAACCACCAGATTATGATGCATGCATTGTGTTCTCGACCAACCGCTGACAGATTGCAGACTCCAACAGCCTTTCTTCGACTGCTGAGATGGCGGTTGGAGAAAAACAGCAGCTATAGAGTTGTACAGGGAGTTCCAACTGCCACCCGTCTTATTATGTGCATTTCTGGTGAGCTGACCTTGACGGTCTGACCAGCTGCCTCGACTCATCGAAAACAAAGGATTTGGGGTGCATACTCACCCTGACATATTTAGGGGTATGTGCACCGCCGTAGATGAGTCCGCCGCGGTAGCAGTGGTTGCATCGTAATACGGTGGGGGAACTTTCCTTGCCTCGGTGGTTGGAATCGGATTGCTCCCATGGCAGTCAGATGGTTGGTCTGACCATTAACGTAATGAGGCCCTAAATTACTCCACCGAGCTGGTGATGCTCTAGCATGTATGTTTTGATGAATAGGACATAAAGTCTGATATTTTTCAATCACCTATTCTTAGGAGTTTACTTTATGTGATCTCAAACAAGTCAGTTATCAGGCTTTTAGTTAAATACATGTAGATTGGCTCAACAGTGCTTAATTTGAGGCAGGGGTTGTAGTTGGGGCCCACCAGCACTCAATTTTGATGACCAGAACTTATTTTTCCTCAATGGCATTTGATCCAGATCAATAGAGGGATAAACACTAAAGAGGCAGAGGAGAAAAAGAGTGAAACAGAGTGACAAAGAGAGAAAGGAGAAATGAAAAAGAACCTTGAAGCATGAGATTGATAGGCAGTGAGTTGTGGATTAAAGAGGCATTAGATGGAATTAAGACTGTGCCGCCTTGTTATTAGGAACCCTCACATTTGAAGGCACCAGACGCGGGATTCTGAGCTAAACTTTGGGCCCGGGACTTTTTAATTGACAAATTAGCCACTGCTTGTATTCTATATGATCCTGAGCCTAGAACATGGATTACGAAAAACCTATCTTCATGAGCTGTTTTGGGGTATGATTGTGTGCCATGCAGAGTATAGGCTCCTTTTGTAAATGGTGTGGAGTGCACTTCTTTGTTATGATTTTTGTACTATGCCATAACAAAGGGTAGAATTTCATAGGTTCTTGCACAGATTGACTACATGGTTTTGAAGATTTTGTTTGGAAAATGACAAGTCGCAAAGCCTGGATGGTCATAACTTTGCATATTTTTTAAAAATGTTTAGCAGTTTTGCTAAATTTGAAGTCGCCAAAGTTTTTGAGAATACGCTGATTAAAGAAGCCTTGCACTGCTGCTATAACCTTGCTACTGCCAGGCTGTGTCACAGTATGCAACAAATTGTGCTCTCATATTTTTGGTCACTAGTATGCTAGCACGCATGGTATTTGCATATTCCAGATACTTGTTTGACAGATCCACCACAAGCTCCTAGTGGATTTTTGATTATATGAAGAACAGAGTTTTCTTGAAAATGTCACATGATAAAACAGGGACTAGACCATGGATCCTCCATTACAGATGAGATTGAGGCCACTTTCCTAAATGATCAGTATTCTGAAATTCGTTTCGAAGAAAACTGTTTTCCCATAGACGGTGTGAGTTGGTCTGCAAGTATCTACCTTCCCAGAGAGATAGTTTGGCCATAGGAATAACATTTCCGTTTTGGCTTATTCAATTTCATGGTCCTGTCCATTGGCTTCACAAACTTAGTACATGGTCGAAAACCTATGCTGATGATGTTGAATCATAGGTATATTTATGTGTTGTTGACATAGATGTGTTTATGTCATCGAGAAGATTAACATAACCTTAAACAAAGAAGGTGTTAGGCATGATTCCTTTGGCTCTGGTGAAGTTATGTTGTGTCTCTGAGTTTGACCTGATGAAGCAGACATGACTGCAAACAATCTACGGGGAAGTTGAGTTATTGGACATTGTCGCTTTGTCAGCCCAAGTAAATATAGCAAGCATCCACCAACATTCTGTAGTTGGAAAAAACACACTCAGCTTAAGAGGGATATTAAAATGTTCTTATTATTGTTTATTATCGTGTAGCAATACCCCTACAGGTGGTTTCATTTGGTACACGTACCTGGCTATGTGCAGATGCAGTGGTTGCGTTAATATTAAGGGTTATAAATAATGGGTAATATGCTGCTTTTTTCCAGTATAAGAACTTGCATATTTGCAACCAATCTCATTAACCATCTAAAAAGTTCAGGAAGCCGCAGAGAAGCTTGGGAGCCTTTATTTTTCCCACACAAGATACAGCAATCCGAACAGGACAGGCTACAGCCATAAACTCAAACCGCCACATTCCAAGTTCCACTTAGGTGAGACGTCAAAGTGGCACCAGCACCGTCCCTTAGTCCATAAATTCTAAAACAGAACTAAACACCACCTCTAATTTTTTCAATGAAAAATCCACTTATTAATGACCCTTCTTGTCAGCCCTGCAGAAGTCATGATGTAGCTCACTAATATTTCAAGAATAACCATTATATGCGGCGGAGAAAACTATCAGGAATCCAACCCTGCAAAAAAAAAGATTCTGAAATCGTCACTCAATTCTTTATTTTGAGGTGATCAAAACTTCACTGGAAAACTCAGCAGAGTGGCAGACAAGCAACAACAACACCACATTTAATATCATGTCAGACTGTTGACCAGATAGGTGCAGAAGAGTTGTGGCAAAGTACCAACCCCAGAAATAATGAGATGAACTGGGCCTGACAACAGAGACCGGAGCATCGTGATGTCATCAGCTCCAGTAGTATAGGCCAACAAAGAAACTAAGCCAACAACTTTACTAAGCCCGTGCATGAGCAGTGATGGCTAATGTGAATTTCAGTGGAGTATGCGTATTTCAAAGCTGTGTTAGTGGACGCACTAAGGGCCTCCTTTATGAAGATTTGGCGTGGGGCAGCACAGCAAGTCATCTTGCTGCGCTGCTCTATGTCAACATGAAAGGGCAGGAATGCACTGTGTTTCTCCAATAAGGTGCATCCCTGTCCTTTTCCCCTGGTTTGATGTTGATTTGGTAGCCTAGCAGCAATTCAGGTGTTGTAAGCAGGACTGTTTTTGTGCATGAAGGTGCACCTTCCTGCATTAAAACAATCCATAGAAGCATTTTCCTCCTTCTATGTGTGTGAGGAGAAATAAAGATATTTCTCCTTGTTACGCCTGCCCTGGGGAGGCATAAGATTTAGACTGGTTCCCAGGTTTACAAGTTCTTGTAAATCTGGAAATGCATCAAAGCCCATGGGAGTAGCATGGGAACACCCACCGCTTCGTTCATGAAGCACCTCCTTGCCTCAGAGTAAGGTGACGCAGCCGTTTGCACTGCGTTGCCTTACTCAACTTTTGTGAGGCCACTCTAAGCCATGCAATGTGGATTTGTGTGGCTTCATAAATCTGACTCAAAGCCTTGCATCATGCATGTACCACTTTGCTTGGTGCAAACGTGATGCAAGGCTCTCATAAATGTGCCCCTAAAAATACCATCCCAACATATGGCTCTTTTAGTCTGGTTGAAATTTGAAAGGGGGAACAGAGAATCCAATGGATACTTTGGAAGGCTCTCTTATGTTTCTTTTGTAGATGCCAATTATGCCATTCTACAAGCATGGATGGAGCCTGTACCTGACAGTTTGTTAACATTATTTATGAACAAATGCATCCTTGGATCAACACCTCTCAATGTAAGTTGTTTGTTCTTGAAAGAAATAGGTCTTTACAATACTAATACACAATTAGGATACTATGGCCTCAATTCTGAGTATTTTATAATTTTATTATTTATTGCCTTTGACAAATTACAGTACCATGGGGTTCCTTATTCATTGGACACAATAAATAACGACTGTTATGATGTTTGGCCAGAAAATGGTGAACAACATGCATATTTGTATGCTGACCACAACAAAATCCACATGTTCTGTTATTTACTGGGCCCTTTACACCCAGTGAATTTTGTCGGCTTTGACCTGCTGAAACTAACAGGTGAAAAATCCAACTCTCCAAAAAAATCCAACATACTCATTATAGAGGTTTGCACAAATGTCAGAATCCTATGATGACCAAAAACGTTTTGCATCTAAGAGACTATGAAAACCCTTTTGTGTTTGCAAACCTTGAAATCTACAAAATCACAGGGATGGAACTAAAACAAAATCTCCTAATTGTACTAAAGCCCTTTATGAGTGAGAAAATTATTTCTGACTCGTAAAGGTCTTTTTGTGATCATTTCAAAATCACAAACAGGAGGGGCTATTAAAGTGAAGTACCAGACTATTTGATAAATAGACTATACCGAGTCCAAGCATCATCTGCAAAATTGGTACTGACTAAACCTTGGATGTCTGCATCCAATAGGATGAAGGAACTTCACTGGCTACCGTTGAAACAGAGGATAGACTTCAAATCTTAGTGCATAGTTTTAAAAGCACTGCAGGGCAAGGGAACTGTGCCCTTACAAATTAGATTAAAAAAGGGCCCTGTTCCCTTACAAATTAGATTTAAAAGTACACCCTAGGGAGATGTCTTCACTCAGCAATGGCAAATCTCATTTGCGTTGCAAAATTTCTGAAGACAAGACAGGGTGGGTAAGCCTTTATGATCATAACAGCCCGGTGATGAAACAAGATACTAGCACCCCTAAGATCTTCATCTGAGCCACTGCACTTTAGGAAAGCTTTGAAAACCTGTCTTTTCCCTATGTAACCCATTATGCACCATCCTGACCCCGTAATAGCAGTTTCTTTGTTTAGGTAGAGACCCTCAGTGCCAGGATGCCTGTATGGTGATAGTGCCCTTTATAAATGCTACAAATAAAATAAAATAAATACAATTCTTATTTAAATTCGGAGAGGTATGTATTAATGATATGTTACAGCAAATGTGGTCACTACCTATTGATTAGTTACAAATCCCCAAGTTGGGGTGGGAACTGATATGCAAAAAGAAAGTTGTTCCCAAGGCCCAGCTTCTGCTTTGAAAATTGTGATGGGCAAACTTGAGAAGAGCAAGTTTATTTTATTTATTTATTTGCAGAGTTTTATATAGCGCTGGCTAGACCCGGAGGTATCAGAGCGCTTTACATGAGGATCAGCGAGTTACAGGTTACAAAAATTACATCAGTTACAAGCCAAATATAGGCATAGGAGGAAAAACATGAGATTACACAGTAATATAAGTTATTAGCGAGTAGCATAGCCAAGACGCACGTCGAATGGAGGTAGAGGGGGAAAGGCAAACCGGGGAAAGGAAAGCAGATCGAGGCAGGCCGACCGGGAGGGGAAAAGAACTTCAGGGGGAACAAATCAGACAAAGAAGTCAAAGTGAAGGACAGACAAAACCGTGAAAAACCGTGAAAAACAATGTCCGATGTCCGGCTGGGTAGGTGACGGCCGAGGGGTGAACCAGAGCCAAACTCCTCTATAGCTGCTTAGGACAGCTCCACCGGGCATCGGCCAAGGGTACTCGGGCTCCGCGGTAAGTACAAACAGTTTTAGTTTCAGCTCGTGGGGCATCGTCATAGCTCAATCTAAGGCATTTTGATATGTTCCTAAAGAGGAAATATATTTTTTGAAGCAGTACCATGGCCCTTTAATACAGACTGCTCTAGTAAAATGTTTCCCGTATTGGAAAGCAAATTCAAGGATAGTGGTCTGCTTTTCTTTGCAGACCACTATTTGTGCATTTGCAGTCAATCACAGTGAACATCAGATTTCAACTTGTATAATTAATATTCATTAGGCAGTTCATTTTGAGACCTACTGAGAATTGACAATTATTGATGCGACTTATTAGTACATAGATCACATTTGCAAATTATTCTCCCATTGCCACACTAGTTGGTTTGCAATTTGCACGTATGGTTTGTGAATCTGGGTAGTACATGATGCTGTAAATGTGCTACAACATGTGTCACTGAAGCAATCAGCAGCTGTAGTAGAACCTTTGGGATGGTGTGGGTTCAGTCCAAGTTAAATCATGTGGGACAAATTATTTCCATTATCCTATAACAGTGGGACCTCGCTGAAACTGCACCAGTACATTACGAAAGATTTTGATGAATCATTGCAGGACCTTTCAAAGTTTCCCACAGCATTTATTGTGAGCATTGCCAAGGACAGAAATGCTACTTTCAAACCCATGTTGTTCACAAGAAAATATAAATGCTTACTGGGCAAGTTTTAGAGATTATAGTTAATCATGCTTATCGTGGACACACTGGCCAGGCTAATAAATTTAATCTAAATTAAAGAAGAAACAAATTTCATCTACATTTGGAAAGATCTTACTTTCCCATCAAGTCATCCTTCCCTGATTAGTTCCAACAGCTGGATTGGGTAGATTATCAGACTTCTAATCATGCAAAGAAAAAAGGATAGTGAGTGCCTAGTTTGTGAACAAATTTACAGTTGCAAGGGATCCTTAATTGAATGTTCTTCCATCTGTGCTCTGTCTGACCTTTGCATATAATAGGGACACGAGCTCTGCTGCCTGTAGGCGATAGGCCAAAGAAGTAGGAAAATAAAGAAGGGAGGGGCATATTAGCAAGGGCCTTATCGCCGCTTTAGCGGCACTTTTTGCCGCTAAAGCGGCGATATTTCTATCGCCCTATTAGCAAGCTGTCGCTAACAGCTGATAGCGACAGCTTTATGGCGAAAGCGACCGTTTTGGTGCCGCTTTGCATGTCAGCGATATATATCGCTAATGACATGCAAAGTAGGCATTCCCAACTAAAAGCAACTGAAAACAGTCGCAAACACAACTTCCCCCTATTAGCAATGCCCGCGAAGCGATAAAAAATTCGCGCTAACCGCGATTATCGCTGGAATCTAACACCTGCTAAAAACCTGACTTAACCATTCTAGTCAATGGGAGGTGGATTGTAAGGTTAAGTCCTCACCTGCCTATTAGCAAGCTTTTCATTAGCGCGTTGAATTTATCACTGGATTTCTCGCGCTATTGCTGGGTTTCGCCGCTATTGCTGGATTTTTTATCGCCTTGGAGATAAGCGTTGATAATAACGCGTTATCTCCGTGATGAAATCCAGCGATAGCCGGCGATAAAAAACAGTGCTAAGCGCGCTTTGCGATAATTATCGCCAATCCTTGGTAATATCCCCCTTGGGTCGTTATTAGTGGCAATAACCTGTGATTAGGTTACAGTGAAAACTGAGCTACATATGTGCTCTGAAACATACAATAGAAAAATAACAGGAAGCCCATACTTATCTCATTTATCAAACTGTTTCGAACATGAAATTTCATGAATTTTGGCAAACTAGCCTAGTTTTACCTGTTCATATTACAGTTGATTAATGTCGCCTACTTTGCTGTTTTTTTCACTGTCATGATGCAAGCCATCAAAACAATGTGCAATATACAAAAAGGCAAGTGGCAACTCCTGAAACCTGAACACGGTCCTAAAAATGCTGTATAAGAAGTGGCCCAAGGAGTTTCATCTTCTCTTAAGAAAAATACTGTTAAAATATCGTGGGAAAAATCGTATGTAAAACATCGAATACGTACACTACATGAGAAAAAAAATGGAACAAACATGTACAGTGGCTTATGAGAAATGCTGTCAATTAACTTTATACATTTTTGCAACTCAAGCCCAGGACCCGGACATTCAGAGAAATCAGGCTGTAGCAAATTGATCATTCATATTCTTTGTGAGTTGAGGACTAAGAAGATGTTTTTATTTTATATTTCATCTACTCCCTTTCTTGTGCAGTTGCTGATAATTGAGATGGACCAAAAAAGGCAGAATGGTCCTTTGAGTCACCCTGACACTATTACAGCAGGGAAAACAGATGCAGTACTCCTTACAAGTGAGATCTTGCAGTCAGAGGCAAAACTAACTGAAAACTGATGTTCTACCATTTAATTTTCATGGGGTAACATCTCATCAAGTTATTGAAAGAATGAAACTTAACCTGCAAATATTATATGTCAAAGTAGATAAATCATCTCTTAAGTACGGGATGCATTTCACAAATTCCTAGTATTCCCTTTTCAGTAATAGTTTTTCACAGGGCAGCAAACATCCAGGCCATCCCCACATATATGCCATATTCAGCTCCTTGAACACTGCTGTGAAAATTGCAGCATTAGAGCTGCAAATGAGCCCTGGCTTAGGACAGTACTTCTTTCAGTTGCGCTAGCTAAATATTGGGTATGGTGGCTTAGTGAACTAATGCCTCCACTGTAGGGGCCTGCGTTTGACCTCATAGTCACAGTTTCAAATCCCTGTTTGTCCACTCAGCCTTTCATCTTTATGTGGTCGATAAAATGAGTACCATTGAGTTGGGTAACAACAAACATCTGTTATTCAGCGCCAAGATACCCTTCGCGGTGAACGTGTGCTTTACAAATACACGATATGTTTTCCTTCGAATTTTACCAAAGCAAACCCTGCAGCAGAAAAGGGTTTTGTGCCAAAGACGTGTCCAGTGGGTCAATACAAATACCTTATTATGTAGGACCAGGGCAGAATGTCAATATAGTCTTAAGGAATAAATTCTCATTGTTACTGATTGCAGGTTGGTTCTCAGCAAGGCTCCTGTCAACCGCCTTAGTACAATTCGCCTCAAGCAGAGATAACACATGACACTAAGAATAGCATCCTATTGATGGGTATCCCTTGCAGGTACAATGGCTCACTGTGTTTTCTGTGTAGGCACACATTGTATAATCTGTCCACAAATGGTCAATACTTTTAAAATGGTATACAAAATGTTTAAATGAACTTTGCATTTTTGACATAGCAAGTACTTTGTTTAGGGAGTGGTTTTTATTATAAACTTTATAGTTAACTTTAAGAATATCAGACCGTGCTAGAATGTCTGAAATACAGATCTTTAAGTTTGAGCTTATACCTGCACCACATTATTATTGGCAAACCATTATGTCAAAAATTTCACTGAAAGGACTCCTGACAAGGAGAGAAGCTTATCCAAACTGTTGTTAGGGGAAAAAAGTACCGTTGTCATGCATACTGAAAAAATCTTTCCTGCCGCATGGAATACAAACACAGCATTCTTTTCATCAGCATTTCCGTTTCTAAAAGCTACTGGCTAAAATACCAACGGCTGCATTTGGTCTTTTGTTTCCTGTGCCTCTGGCTTCCCTTGCCCTGAAAAGTACTTATGGCCTCATTTAGAGCTTGGCAGAGTGGGAACACCATCATAAATATATGATGTTACTACCCCAACCAATCTCATGGTTTTCCTGCTTTATTTACAGTTCAGCTGTTTCACTGCTGATTTTTGAGTCAGGACAAGTTAAAATGGTGGAGCCTCTGCTGGCTCACTAAGTGCATGCAAGTCTTTTTTCTTTTGTATATTTTTATTGAGAGTTACAAGGTAATATGTAAACAAGACATAAGAAAGAGAATTAAATATTAAATCAAATTATGGCCACACAATAAATTACTATGTAATGTTAACTTTTCAGATTTCTAAACACAAAAATCATAATACGGATATCAAAAGATATAATATCTGAGATACTCCTAAAACCTGGAAAGGAAGAAATAGGAAAGGTGGACAGGGAGGAGATGATGTAGATAGTATACAATATGTATTAAACCATATATTATAGATAGTTAGAAGATAGTAGAGATAATATCATACAAATCCAAAAATATAACATTTCAAGTGGAGATATTCGTGCTGGCTCAACAATTTCCAATAGGTAAACTGTAAGTCCTAATTAAAATAACAGTGTTAATGGATAAGCATCAACAGTCCTAATGATAAGAGCAACAGCATGAATATAAATAATGATGATAATGAATTAATAAGGAGAGAAAAAGGAAGGGACTCCCTTATTGTATTTCCTAATTAGAAGGAAACATCTTAAATATTACTAGAAATAGAATATGTATTAGCTAGAAAAGGTTACCAAATTTGAATGAAAATTCCAACATTGTCCTGCAATCTGTAAATGAGTTTTTCATACGATGCCATGTTATACATTTCAATGAGCCATTCATCATGTGTAGGACATTGTGGTGTTCTCCAATGTCTTAATATACACATAAACAATCATCCCTGTGACGCAGGCATCCTTGCACCAGGGTGCCAGGCTGCCCGCGTCGGCGCATGGCAGCCCATTGTGCGCCAGTGCAGGGGAGAGCACAGGAATGCGACATATTATTGTAAATATGTCGCATCCCTGTGCTTTGAAAGTGAGGCAGCGTGGCGCAGCCAAGGGCTTGCGGTGCCGCGCTGCGCCACTTTCTTGCAAATGAGGCCCATACTATTTTGCAATATTCATTTTGAACTGAACTGTATTTGTATCCGATGACGTATTTCAGTAAATTGTATTTAAGGAATGGATTTAATGTGGCGTGTACCGAAGAACTGAAGTGAGCTCACAGTCATAGATCATGTTAAGAAAATGGAGTACAGAATTTTTAATCTGGTAAAATTCAAGTTTGTGTAACTGGAAATTGCCTGTCACCTTCTGCAGACCTGGGAGCACGTGGAAGATCAGGAACCGGTGTCAAATTAGATAAAAGAAGATTAAAATCGACCTGCTGCATATTTCATTAATTTTAATTTCACCTTCACAAAAAGAAGTGATGCTTGACAATGCTTAATCGAAATAATTTGTAAGTTTCATTTAGTTCCATTTCCCAATAATTACATTTTTTGTTACCTCGACGAAGACTTACCTGCCAAACGTTTTATCCCTGTTCATTATACACCTCTTAATCACTTATTAAAAACTCTCCATAGTGTCTCTACCTAAAAATGTATGTACATTTTTCTAATTAACTGAACAATAATTGAAAACGCAGAGAATGTACAAAGAAGCATTCATGCACATAGACAAGGCCCAGACAGACGTTCATGCTGTCAGACCTCACCTACGAACAAACATGCAGAAACAGGTGGATGCCATGACTAAAGTAGCTCAGGTCTGATAAGAAAGCAGACTCCATGTCGCAAAGACCAGCAGGCATCAATCAGCTTTAAATAGCACAGCTGTTTCCCAATTGGTAATCTAAATTGCTCATAGATTCAATCCTCACCCCACTAAGCGATCTTCATTTAATGCAAATTCCACAAAAGTCCCCAAAAACCTCACAGGTCTGGCACTTACATTGCAGCCAACTATTCAGCAGCAGAGCACACATAGGCTGGACTCACCCAGATTTAGTGGTGATTTATGCATGTGTGTGTCTAACTTGTAGTGTGAGAGGGCAAACGTTGTAGAGCATGGCTATGATGATGCATGTAGTGTTGTCAATAACAAATTGGCAGACACTTTTTCTTGTTTTCCAGAGACTTATTTAATGATAACTGGGGTAAGGGTGGTACTCGCGGATGCCTGGTCAGCACTGATATTCAAATATACAGCTCTTTCAGGCAGCCACTGGCACTCACTTTGCATGAGGGAAATATCCACCATGGTTCTCTGCTGTGACACATCAGGACTCAATCACAAGCACAACCCATGTGCTGTTGCAGAAGCATCATGCTACCTGGCACCACTGGGGGACATGATATGACAAACTAAACATCATTAGGGTTATTCACAACCGTAAGTTACACTTGTGAGTAATAAACATCTGTAAATGCATTCTTACACTTTTGAGTAACTTTACTGTTTTTGGCTATTCAAAAAATCCAGGTGTATGATCACTCAAAGGTGCAGAGTTACACATCTCCACCCTCTGAAAAAGGGGAAGGAGCTTAATGTAAATGTATAAATTACTTCTAAAAAAAACAGTAGTAAGTCTTGCACCAAGCATGTCCAACCCCTGCTCCTGCTGCACACTCCCATAGAAAATAATGGAGACAGGGCCTTCAATGTAAACTCAATGGGCAATAAGGTTACATTAAATTAAAATATAATAATTGAAAATATAAATCATTGTAATTAATGTTAAGCAAATATGTATATAAACAGTGTATATTTTAATGTAATTATAAAATAGTTTAATAGCCTTTGTTTCAAATGTTAAATTATTGCAACGATCAATTACATTAAAATATAACTATATTTCTTATATTTCTACATATCGTTGTTAATGATTATTACTACATATATTTTTTTGTTTGATTTATTACATTATTTAAATATTTTGTAAAGTGTAGTTATTAGTGCTGTAGCCTTTTTTTCTAGTCGAACATTTAAAATAAGTATATAACATTAATTTACATTGCTATTTGAAATTAAAATATTTTTACAAACCTTTCCTAGCTTTAAAGGCTTTTTTACTTTCCCCTGTAATTTACCATGCAGAGTCCTTTAAGCCGACTGTAGAGATTTTCCCATGCTATATTATGCATTACTTTCCTGGTCCTTTACCTTACGGAGATCTCTGCCATGGCTGCAGAATCTCCCTATGAAAAAGGTTATTATAGTATTTTATAACTGACTGAAAAATAAGTACTCTGACACTGAACTGGGAAACAGACTGTGACGAGAGAATGAACAAGTGACATTTGAAATTGAGAAAACCAGTAACAATGAGCACTAAGCCCATGAAATGCAAACAGAAAGACACTTACCTGGGAGGATACACTCGCTCAAACAATACGTGTTTGGACACTGTGAAAGCGAGATCCTAACACTGGGCATTGTATAACAATCATAGGCACTGGGGACGGGGAAAGAGAGAAACAAGCATGGCAATAGAGAGACACTGCCTACTTAAGCACTGGGACACAGGAACTGGGAGGGTCATTTAATCTGTGAGCAATAACTCACCCTATGAAGAACAATGCAAATGCTATTCATGCTGTACTTGTCTGTATCATTACCAAACTATATAAACCAAGGTGCGTAATATTGTAGAATCACATATAGAAATAATTGCACACACTTTGCATGCTCTATTATCATTTGCTCACTGATTAGTTCTAGCAATTACCACCAGGTAAAATCTGATGCAAGTATCCAATCTAACATAGGAGGAGTGCAGTTAAAGTCAATTTGCAAAGGATGATGTCATTTTCTAAAGTGTGTTAGAACTGAAATGGGAGGAAATGTTATTTTGTCAACTTTAGCAATAACTCATGGGTCTACAGAGGCAGGTGCAAGTGGACAATAAGGGGCCGATTCCGATTCGGGCCGGAAATCTCCCCGACCGAGCCGGATCCGGAGAGATTTCCGACCGAATCGGACCCGTGCAGTCCGACCGAACGAGTACGATGCGCACGTATGCCATCGGACTCGAGTCGGTCGGACTCCCATTGAAGTCAATGGGAGCCTGTCGTACAACGCGTACGTGGGCTCCCATTGACTCAATGGGTGCGATGCGGACAAGTGCGCCCCCTACAGCGTGTACACGGCGAAGCGATTCGCGCCGTACACGCACAGGTAGGGGGGACCCATGGGTCCCCCCTGTGTGCGACTCGCGCGTCGACGCGTACAGGGGGGTCCGACACGGACCCCCAAAGTACGGCTCCGACAGCTCTTTCAAGCGGAGTGCGCGGCTCGGTCGGACTGCTCGCGGCGCGCATCGTACTTACCCGGCCGGGGAACGTCTCCATTGCGCGGTGCGAGTCGAGTCCGAGCGAGTCGGTCGGTGCGGTTAGACCCGGGTACGAGTCGGTCGGAGCGGACGGGACGCCCGGACGAGTCGGTCGGCGAATACGCATCGTACTCGCTCGCCCGGACGCGCGTACGGATCGGTCGGGAAATAGGGCTCCGAATCGGATCCGGTTAAGCCGAATCCGATTCGAGCCCTACCGGCCGAGATCGGAATCGGCCCCTAAATGTCCTGAGCCAGGCAGATACTCTTAGGCACACAAGAACCATTGAGCACACAAACAATATATGATGGAAGTGTACAAGACACTAGCCTTCTCATGCTCTGCCCCCATGGAGTCCACCATGCAAAAGCTGACATAATATTGAGTAAAAATATTGAGATGCAGAAATATTGAGTTTTTAATATTGTGATCCACAAATATCGTGATGCAGGAATATCGTTGAAAAGAATATTGATTTTCTAAGGTAAGTAATATCGATGTCAAAAACATCCATGTTGTTAATATTGGTTACAAAAATATCTATGTTGTTAATATTGATATTAAAAATATCTATGTTGTTAATATCGTTTACAAAAATATTGTTGTTCATAATATCGTTTTTAATCATTTGTATGTATTTTAGTATATGTTTTAATTGTGTATGTTAATAAATTGTTTGTATAATTATTGTTAATGTTTTTTAAAATAGTTTGGAAATGTCTAGTTGTTTTTAAATTTAATATAATTGTTTATTGCAATTTTTTGTGTCCCAGTGGGTTGTGGGTTTTGTAGGGGTATAGGGTGGTAAGTAATTTAATTATAATTAATTTATAATACATTTTTAATTATTATTAATTATTTAATTGATAATAATTATGTAAATTGTGTAATTAATTTATTGTTTAGTTAAGTTTAGGTGCGGGTTGTGGAGTTTGTAGGGGAATAGGATGGGTAGTAAATTAATTATAGCTAACTAATATTTAAATTTGTATTATTAATTATTTAATTGATAATTAATTATGTAAAATGTGTTCATTTATTTTTTAAGTTATGTTTTAAATGTGTATGATGTGGGAATTGTAGGGGTACACGGTGGAAATTAAATTGATTTTCATAAATTACTTTTTATTCATTTAATTGATAATTAATTATGTAAATGATGTAGTTAATTTATTTTTTAATGTATGTTTTATATACAGGTTGTCGGGTTTATAGGGGTACAGGGTAGAAAGTAAACTAATTAAAATGTATTTAAATTAATATTATTTGATAATTATGTAGATTGTGCAATTAAGATATTTTTAAATTATGTCAGCTGTGGGTTATTGGGTTTTGAGGTGTACAGGTATGAAAGTAAATTATTTATAATGAATTAATAATTCATTTACATTTTTATTAATTTAAAATTAATTATGTAAATAGTGTAATTAAGAGATTTTTCGAATTATATCTCAGGGGCGGGATGCTGTGATTTTAGGGTTAGAGGGTGGGAACTTTATTAAGAAATCATTTTCAAATTTTACATATTTAGCATTATATATTTTGGGGTATTTAATAGAGTTGGTCAAATATGTTATTTGTTTGAAGTGAAGTACTCTCTATAAACTGTACCAGTAAATGGAGTTGGAAGAGTAAAATGTACCCCTTCTGAATCTAACACTTTCCCCTCTGTTGCACCGAATGGAGTGGAAATAGTAAATTTTCCCGTCCTGAGTCCAACGCTTTCCTACTGTTGCACCGACTGGTGTGGGAATAGTAAATTTAACCTCTCCTGAGACCAACGCTTTTGCTACTTTTGCACCTACTGGAGTGGGAATAATACATTTACCCCTCCTGAGTCCAATAATTTCACTACTGTTGCACACACTGGAGTGGGAGCAGTAAATTGTACCCTTCCTGAGTCCAACGCTTACTCTACTGTTGCATCGACTAGTGTGACCATAGTAAACTTAACCCCTCCTGACTCTAACGCTTACCCTACTGTTGCACCTACAGGAGTGGGAAAAGTAATTTTTCCCTTCCTGAGTCCTACCCTCTCCGTACTGTTGTGCTCACAGGAGTTGGAATAGTAAATTGTACCACTCCTGAGTCTTATGCTTTCCCTAATGTTGCACATACTGGAGTGGGAATAGTAAATTTTACTGCTTCGGTGTCCAATAATTTCCCTACTGTTGAACATACTGGAGTGGGAATAGTATATTAATTATTCTTGGAGTTTATTAGTTTTTTTAAGTACTTTTCACGTATTTATTATTATTATTATTATTATTATTATGTGTTTATGTATTTAATGTTATATTTTTACATATCGCCGAGAAATATGTGAACTCTGTTCTATCTACCTTCTTGGAGTGCAATAACTGTCTCCATTCCTCCCAGATGGGTTTTAGACCTCAACATGGTACTGAGACGGCTCTTCTGGTAGTAGTGGAAGAGGCGAGAAAAATTCTAGTCGCAGGAGGCTGCGCGGCTATCATCCTTTTAGACTTAAGCGCAGCCTTCGATACGGTCAACCACCAGTTGCTGATAAAAAGATTAGGCGAGGTCGGAATTGCGGGGACTATGCTCAACTGGCTCCAATCATTTTTAGAAGACCGATCCTTCAAAGTTCTTGAAGACGGTATCTCTTCTAAGCCCATACCGCTGAATTGTGGTGTCCCCCAGGGCTCCTCCCTTAGCCCCACACTTTTTAACGTGTATTTGAGGTCTTTGGCAGAGATGGTGTTACCATTCGGGATCCGGATAATCACGTACGCCGATGACACCCAGTTGGTTGTTTCTGTTAACCAGCGGGATTCCACCAGTCCTGGACTTGCCCTCTGTCTAGAAAAAGTATCAAGGTGGATGGAAGAGTCATTCTTGAAACTCAATGGATTAAAAACGGAATTAATGCTCCTAGGGAACAAAGAAAACACAAATCTTGGGCTACTCTGGCCCAGCTCCTTTGGTCCTGCCCCTACTCCCAAACATCAAATTAAAAGTCTGGGCATCTGGCTCGACCAGAACCTTGATTTCAAAGAACAAGGGCAAAAAGTAGCTGCTAGCTGCTACGGGATCCTACGAATGATCCGTAAAGTGCTCCCACTACTCCCTTTTCCTAGTTCAGGCTCTTATTTTGTCACGCCTTGACTATGCCAATGCTCTTTATCTTGGAGCCCCTCGCTCCTCGATTCGAAAGCTACAAATTGTTCAAAATTGCGCTGCGCGCATGCTCATGAACATCCCAAAGCGGTCCTCCGCTAAACTAGCTTTGGCATCTTTACATTGGCTCCCCATCCGTGAGCGCATAGAGTTTAAGGCCCTATGCATAGCCCACAGGTCACTTTCAGGGAAGGGATGCCAGGTTATTCAGTCCCTCAGTTATCGATACCGTCCAAACAGAGCCCTCAGGTCAGAAACGAAACATTTACTGTCAACCCCAAGAATAACGAGAGCACGAAGTGGCGGCCGCCTCTTTTCGTATAATGTGGCTAAGATCTGGAATAGTCTGCCTCAGCAGATCCGTGACCAACCTAACTACCTCATTTTCCGTAAGCAGATTAAAACATTACTCTTCCCCAAATGATTAGCTTTCAGTTTAAGGTGGGAGCAGGCAATAGCACGGGGATGCCCTTGGGTAACCAGGCGCTCTACAAATTCTGTTTCATTCATTCATATACAAATGTATGTAATTTGTAACATATTTTTAGTAACATGTATATATGTATATTGCTTACTGTTTTATGGGCAACTAAATTAGAAATATTTTACATTTTTTTTGCAGTTTATTTGTTACATCTATTATTTCTATATGTTCATTTAAATATGATATATACATACATATATATATATATAGTTGCAATATTAGCATATTTAAAAAAGTAAAATAATAGTAGGTAGTAGTTGTTTTAAATATCTCACATCGCCTGGTATATATATATATATATATATATATATATATATATATATATATATATAGTGTGTAAGTTATTTCAAATACAAGGCATACCGAATAGTTCAGTGGTGCTATAATGATTTGGACACCTCACTACCAAAGGTGTTTAATGTCAGACTGGAAAGATCCAGTCTCTCAAATCAAATATTATTTGTAAACCAAAGCATTCAAGATAGTAATATATGAAAAATGCACTATCCAAGCAGTAAGGACTAGTGAGGAGCAATGTTCCTGTTTATTATAATGTATGATCCAACAGATATTCTTCTGACACAGATGATATACAACTTTATATTCTTTGTGGATGAACAGCCAACAGGTGTTTGCTCACTTTGTGACTTTTTCAAGGCTGCAAAATATTTCACAAAGAAGAACAACATAAGATAATAATTAACCATTTCAGTGAAAAAATGAGAACAGAAAAAAGATGATGAAATGGGACAGCTATAGATGAGTCCAAAAAGAAGCTTAGTTTAGTAAGACTTTGAAAAACATGACCAAAAGAAACAAACCTTATATTGAGACACCCATGTAGAGTCCAGAAAGTTGTAAAATGTTATAGTTGCAACATGTTGCCAAGTGAGGTGCAGTAGAAAGACCTGCGTAAATCCCGGTGGATAATTCTGTGAAAAATCTTAGTCTAGTCAGTGATAAGAGTCACGAAAATACTGAAGATGCCAATCCAGCATGGCACTATAGATCACAATATGGCCCACCTTTTGAAAACACAAGTCGTCAGCGGTTACTGTGAAGATGGTATACTCCAGGTATAAGTCGTGGAGTGGTGTCCGTCGGTGCACAAGAAGAGTATACTTTGTAAAAAGGAGGGTAGTAATGGCATTACATTCGACTAGGAAAAGTCAAGTAAAACAGAAACAATAAGAATAAAGTTGTTGTCTATACAAGAGTAGATACTTTTTTTCAAAAGATGTGTACTATGGAAGGACTACAAACACTTAGGGGCCGATTCCGAATCGGGACGGAAAACATACCGACCGACTTGGTACGGGAATATAGTCCGACCGACACGTACCGGCGCTGCCCGACCTGGGTAGTACGATGAAATGCATGGGAATCACGACCGACTCGTACGGAACACAAGCCGAACGACCGAACCGGACGGAAACAAGCTATCTGGCCGGGAAACCACACGAATAGAACCGACCGACACACACCAGGAATGAACCCGAACGAAACGTACCCGCGAACTCCGACCCGCGCAGTACGATGTAATGCGTGGAAAACCAGACCGAGTCGCACGGAGCTCAAGCCGTACGACCGACACGCATACAAAAGCCAGCCGAAGGAAGCCAATACTCGGCGACCGAAGCGTACGCCGCACATGAAACCTAGCAGAAACACAGCGTGAACGACTCGGAGAAGCTCGCACGAGACAACTGCAGCGTCCTACTCGGTCAGAAGAACGTCTCCTACATGCACAAAAAATACAAAGGAAAAAATACAAAAAAAGGGCCAAACAAGCAATGACAAAGTCAATAAATACAGGGGAAAAAACATAGAACAAGGTCACACCCCCAACTCCACCTATATAAAGGCCACAAATCCCTACCATGATCCTTTGCAAATTCAACTGACCTGCCAGCACAGAACACCATCAGACAGCAACCACAGACACACTCACAGCTCATCCATCACACAAGCCACACACCATTAGCACCTCAACAAATAGCACCCTCACATACACCCAGCAAAACCTACACTCACACACCCTCACTTGCACACACACACACACATCAATCACCACCACCACCCATCACCATGCCCCCAAAGAAGAATCCAAAGTTCCTAGACAGTGAATTGGAAGTCCTGGTAGATGAGATCCTCAGGGTAGAGCCACAGTTGTTTGGTACATTGGTCCAACAGACCCCCATGTCGCAGAAAACCAAGTTGTGGGAGAGGATCGTCGACAGGGTGAACGCACAATCACCATGTTTGCGCACAAGGGAAGACATCCAGAACAGGTGGTATCATGTGCGCAGGAGGGTCAGGGACCTACTAAAGAAGGATTACATCTTGAGTCAGCGCACCGGCAGTGGCCCTCCTGCCAAACCACTATACCTCAGGCCCTGGAAGGAGAAGGTGCGGGCCATCCTACCACCAGTGAGCGTATATGGACTATCAAACATCCCAGAGCCTGGTGAGTACACAACTAATATACCCAATATTGTGTGACAATACACACCTATCACTGTCAAGGGGATAGTCAAACCATGCACCCTTAGCAAATCCACAGCAACCAAAAGATAATCACCCCAAGATTTGTCTGTCAGTCAGATAAACACAATACATGCCATCTCATAGTGATATGTAACTGTGTCATGATATGTACAAACCTAACTACAAATACAGCAAGGCAGTGGCACAAATATAACCAACAAACACAGTTAGACATTTTGCCACCTCTAGAACACCACCTCACAGGGAAGCTCACTGAAAGGAATGAATTCTGTGTATGCTGGTGAAGTCAGTGTAGCCAATAGCATGATGAGAGTTGTAGTCACAGATATTGGTCACCCTCACAATTGGCCCATCAACACCACCCAGAACCATGCTCACATCACAGGGAGTGGAAAAGAAATGACAAGATGGCTGACACTGGGTACTGCTGTGGGGAGCACAAGGCCCTGCTGGGAACTGTGCACCAACAAACAGCAGGATACCACTGTCAGCCATCTTGCCATTGCTGTCACACTCACACACAGTGAAGTCCACTCAAAAGGAAGGAAGTATGGGCATGCTGGGAAGGGGGTGTAGGCAATAGCATGATGGAAGTTGTAGTCACAGATATTGGTCACCCTCACAATTGGCCCATCAACACCACTCTTAACCATGCTCACATCACAGGGAGTGGAAAACAACTGACAAGATGGCTGACACTGGGTACTGCTGTGGGGAGCACAAGGCCCTGCTGGGAACTGTGTACCAACCAACAGCAGGACACCACTGACTGACATCCTGAAAGCCAACTTGCACTCCCTGCAATGGAAGCACGTTCCATGGTGGGATATCTGGCTGGGTGGGAAGGAGGACTGACAGCTCTGACCATAGTTACAAGCAGCTTTTCTCACACACCCCCTTAACACAAACTCCACACAACTCACCTGGGAGAATGCAATGCCTCACACTCTAATTAAATATCCCACAAAGAACCACCACCCTGGGTTATGCTGTGTGAAGCACAGGGACACTCTTGGGACTTGTAGCCAAACAAACGCCAGGACAACACTGTCAGCCATCCTGTCAGCACAGGCACAGTACCCCACAGGGAAGCAGAGTCAAAAGGAAGGAAGTATGGGCATGCTGGGAAGGGGGTGTAGGCAATAGCATGATGGGAGTGGTCACAGCTCAACATCCCCCACCCACATGGCCCAGCAAGCTCACACTGAAGCATGCACACCTCACAGGCAGTGAAAAGCCACTTCAAATATGTCTGACACTGGCATCAGCTGTGGGAGCACAAGGCCCTGCTGGGAACTGGGCACCAACAAACAAAAGGACCACACTGCCAGCCATCTTGCCATTGCTGTCACACTCACACACAGTGACGTGCACTCAAAAGGAAGGAAGTATGGGCATGCTGGGAAGGGGTTGTAGGCAATAGCATGATGGGAGTTGTAGGCACAGATATTGGTCACCCTCACAATTGGCCCATCAACACCACTCTGAACCATGCTCACATTACAGGGAGGTGAAAACAACTGACAAGATGGCTGACACTGGGTACTGCTGTGGGGAGCACAAGGCCCTCCTGGGAACTGTGCACCAACCAACAGCAGGACACCACTGTCAGCCATCTTGCCATTGCTGTCACACGCACACACAGTGAAGTCCACTCAAAAGGAAGGAAGTATGGGCATGCTGGGAAGGGGAGTGCAGGCAATAGCATGATGGGAGTTGTAGTCACAGATATTGGTCACCCTCACAATTGGCCCATCAACACCACTCTGAACCATGCTCACATCACAGGGAGTGGAAAACAACTGACAAGATGGCTGACACTGGGTACTGCTGTGGGGAGCACAAGCCCCTGCTGGGAACTGTGCACCAACCAACAGCAGGACACCACTGACTGACATCCTGAAAGCCAACTTGCACTCACTGCAATGGAAGCACGTTCCATGGTGGGATATCTAGCTGAGTGGGAAGGAGGACTGACAGCTCTGACCATAGTTACAAGCAGCTTTTCTTACACACCCCATTAACACAAACTCCACACAACTCACCTGGGAGAATGCAATGCCTCACACTCCAATTAAATATCCCACAAAGAACCACCACCCTGGGTTATGCTGTGTGAAGCACAGGGACACTCTTGGGACTTGTAGCCAAACAAACGCCAGGACAACACTGTCAGCCATCCTGTCAGCACAGGCACACTACCCCACATGGAAGCAGAGTCAAAAGGAAGGAAGTATGGGCATGCTGGGAAGGGGGTGTAGGCAATAGCATGATGGGAGTGGTAGTCACAGCTCAACATCCCCTACCCACATGGCCCAGCAAGCTCACACTGAAGCATGCACACCTCACAGGCAGTGAAAAGCCACTTCAAAGATGTCTGACACTGGCCTCAGCTGTGGAGAGCACAAGGCCCTGCTGGGAACTGTGCAACAACCAACAGCAGGACACCACTGACTGACATCCTGAGAGTCAACCTGCACACACTGCAAGGGTGGCATGCTTCATGGTGGGATAACTGGGCTGGGGGAGAAGGAGGGCCGGATGTCCACCAAATACCACCAATGCTGGCCATGCACACACCTCAACATTCACATTGAAAAGCTTCAGGTTGGCAGGACAATGTGCTACACCAATATCAACCTCTGACTGTGACAACTGAGGACAATGCAATGTACAGGCCCGCATCCAGAGGTACAGTCACAACTGTCAGGTGTGTGAACCATTGATGCCTGCAGAAACATAACATACAGTGTGTGTCTCTTCCAAAAACAGGTGATGATGGGGACACAGCAGCAGACGATGAGGAGTCCCTGTCCCAGGCTCCGGGGGACATTGAGCTCACTGGTGTGGAACAGCCTCTACCCTCCTCGGATGGCGAAGACCTATCTGGCCCCTCCGGTGTGAGTCATCATGCAGCACCAGCAGGACCAACATCTGCACCCCCTGCACCCACCCCTCCAACAAATGCCAACACACAGACCACCCCTGCCATCACGGACAGACCAAGGACCACCGATGACAACAGCACAGGGACCCCGGCCCAACGTGGAGCAACGGACAACGACCCCAGTAACAACCCCCAAGTGGGCCTACGGTCACCTGTGCGTGCCACCGCAGGTCCCGCACGTGTCGCCAGGGGTGGTAGGAGGGGTGGTAGACATAGGTCGCTGTTTGCAGAGGGGTCTGGACTGCATGATGACCCACAACTGGCACGCATTGCTGATGCGTACCAGAATAGCACCGGAGAGGTCAGCCAGGTAGTGGGGATCCTCAAGGACATTCAACAGCAGCAGGCTGCCCATAATGCCCGCTTGGACTCACACATGTCCCGTGTGGAGACACACATGTCCCGTGTGGAGACACACATGTCTGGCATGGAGTCCAAGTGGGACACATTGGAAGAACTGACAGCGGTGCATAGGGACATATTGACATGCCTCCGCCAGATTAGCACCAGCATGGCCACACCTCCCTGTGTGCCCACAATATCTGGTGCTGCCTCAACTGCAACTGCCACAGGGAGGGAGGATGACTCTGGCGGAGAGTCCTCTGCACCGCAGCATCCTGCACGTGAGGTTCCCCCCCGAAAGAAGAGGGATCGTCCGAGGAAGGAAAACTGAGAGGCCGATGGCCATGTACATCCCCCAGGAACCCAACACCTGTTCTGGAAATTCTCCTTTGTGTGCAAACTGTTCACCCTGTCGAATGCAACCCAACTCTCCCACATGACATGGGGAGCTTAAGTTGGCCCAATGTATCAGATGACTGTGGACTTTACTCAGGACATTTCTGCTACCAAGACTTCCAACTCATCTGGGAACTTTGGATTCCAATCCCAATGTACAGCACCCACCATCCTGTGCACTATCCTCACACATGTATGGAAATAAACTCACTAATACACCATACTTGCCTCTGTTGTGATTCCAACGTGGTTTCTGTCATGGAGATGGTGATCTGCTAAATGACACTGTGCATGCTAACTGCTACAGCAAGTTCAACACCGTCATGTGAGTCATGGCGACGTGACACATATGAGGGAGACACACCACTAGGGCTACACAACACATACACACCAGGGCCATCAGACTCATCGCCTACACTGATGTTGCCAGGAAATACAGTGGAATGCACACACACCACACCTATTCACAGTCTGTGTTAACTAGCCCACAGGTGCAGTAAGCACATGTCAGTCAGATGTGTGACCACAGACAACGCACATCCCAAAGTGAAGCACAGGTTTATTACACATTTGCAACATGTTGTTTCCACTACAGATGCAAGGTAATCCTACGTGGCAGGGGCCACACAGTCAACAAGTGTAGAAGAAATAAAGTCCAGGGGTGTGTGGCACATCACCTGTAGGGAAACGACTGCTTCCACCCTGGAAGTTGAATCATGGTGTCGGGGGATCACAGTTGACCAAACAACTCTGAAAGTACCCTGTGAAGGACAGACATGACACACAGTCAAAAGCACTGAAGAACAGGACAGAACTGCAATACTCATGCCCAATACATGTCACAAGATACTCACAGAAAACCAAGTTAGCATGTCAACACTGTTGGGGAGTACAGACTACCTGTAAGGAAACATCGCTGCACGCTTTCAGTCAAGTAGCACATGGCCACACTCAAACAGCACCAGAGCACCACCAACACATATCACGCAAACTCACATCATTGGCATGACAACTCTCTGGATACTCACATTCAGCTGAAGAAGTTGGTGATGAGCTGTGTGCGGACATCACCACCATCATCATCATCATCACTGGCATCGTGGCCCAGGCCAGGATCCTCCACAGGTGGCGGATGTTGGTCATCGTCATCCAGGATGAGAGGCAACTCCTTCCGCACTGCCAGGTTGTGTAGCATGCAGCAGACGATGACAATCTTGCACACTTTTGCTGGGGCATATGGGAGGGCCCCTCCTGTCTTGTCCAGGCAGCGGAAGCGGCTCTTCAGGAGCCAAATGTCCGCTCGATCACTCTCATGGTCCGACCATGTGCCTCATTGTAGTGCATCTTGGCTGGTGTCACAGGGTTCCTGAGGGGTGTCAGCAACCACGTCATGTTGGGGTAACCGGAGTCACCTACAGACAGACAATTGCACATTAGCTGAGTTGGAAAAGAGGGCGGAATACAACATAGCAGAACACACACAATGGTACAAAGTCAGTACACACCGACAAGCCAAGCACGCTGGTTCTGCATCTGTGACATCATCCTCGGGATGCGACTACTCCTCATCACGTAGGCATCGTGTGCCGAACCAGGGAAACGGGCACACACATGTGAGATGCTCATATCTGCAAGACATACCACCAGAGCATTGATCGAATGATAATGTTTCCTGTTCCTGTATGCCTGCTCATGTGCCTGTGGTGGTACCAAAGCCACATGTGTCCCATCAATGGAGCCAATGACATGTGGCATACTCCCCAGGGCATAGAAGTCACTCTTGACGTCAGTGAGTTGTTGACGTTTAGGGAAATAGATGTACTGGTTCAGGCATCTCAACATTGCCTCCAAAACATCGCGTAGCACACGGCTGAACATAGTCTGTGACATCCTACCAGCAGACGCCACAGTGTGTTGAAAGGTACCGGTGGCAAAGAAGTGTAGGGCTGCCATCACCTTCACCTTGGGGGTCAGCGCTGTAGGGTACGGCCGGCCAGGTTGCAAATGTGGGGCCAAGCGCACTGCCAAATCCTCAATCAGCTGCCTGGTGAAGCAGTACCGTTGGATGCTGTCACGTTCCACCATCGTTGCAAGGTCAGGGAATGGTCTATGGACAGCTGGTGCCCTGCAGTGCATAGGTGAAGAAAGAAAGAATGTCAGTCACCCCACATATGTGGCATTGACCATACTCAATATCACATGATACATCATTACGAGACACAAGTACTTGATGTGTGTGCCGTTCTGTATGGACATATATGGCACCTACATGGCCATCATCTAACATCTCAGTTCAACATGTGTTGACAACAGGTTCCAGGTTGTGCTATGGGAAACCATTAGGCTGTGTCACAGTACCCATTTACTGCTGTCACGTTCCAAACACACACCACAGTGACATGTCTGGACAGATGTGCCACAGGCATCACAGCTCATTGACAGGTAGATTCCCAGGGACTCTGTCTTGCCACATGGACACTGGCATGACATGGCGTATCATGTACAGGTCAGAAAAACAAACGACTCCCACAGGTAGTGGCCCCTGTTGCCTCTGCAGGACAGACATCGACATCTGTGACACACACACGCACAACATCAAAGTCCATGCACAAACAACATGGATGTGGAGACTGTCTCCCATTGTGCACATGGAATCAGAGACATCGGAAACACAACATGCACACAGACTGTGGAGGGGGCATCACTATTGTGGCAATGGGTCACCCTGTGACATACATACCTTCCCACATGGGACTCTGGGGGTATGTGACATGACATACACATACACAACCTGGAAATGTGACCATGCCACATGCTCTGAAATGAACAGTTGCACATCACAGTGGTCATGTGCACAACACACAAAGGATCCTGTCCCCATGAACACGTGCACAGCCTGGGAGTGGCTGCCCCCAAGTGCCACCCCAAAAACCACATGTTGACCCCCATACACAGAAAAGGTAATGCAGCCTTACATGCCTTAGGATACAGTGTGGACAGGCTGTGGTGTTGTAGGTGTGCCCCTGAGTCCCTGGCAAGTAATTGTGGCTGGCATAAGTTCACCAGTGACAAGCATGGTGACATATGCGAGTGACCTGTACAGGGACGCGTTGTACAGCAATGGACCGATCGGTGTGCACGCACTGGCCATTGCATCCGTTGTGAGCGGGTACGCGTTGTTTCCCGGAATACGCATTGTATAGCAATGGACCGATCGGTGTGCACGCACTGGCCATTGCATCTGTTGTGAGCGGGTACGCGTTGTACAGCAATGGACCGATCGGTGTGCACGCACTGGCCATTGCATCTGTTGTGAGCGGGTACGCGTTGTTTCCCGGAATACACGTTGTACAGCAATGGACCGATCGGTGTGCACGCACTGGCCATTGCATCTGTTGTGAGCGGGTACGCGTTGTACAGCAATGGACCGATCGGTGTGCACACACTGGCCATTGCATCTGTTGTGAGCGGGTACGCGTTGTACAGCAATGGACCGATCGGTGTGCACGCATTGGCAATTGCATCTGTTGTGAGCGGGTACGCGTTGTACAGCAATGGACCGATCGGTGTGCACGCATTGGCAATTGCATCTGTTGTGAGCGGGTACGCGTTGTGCAGCAATGGACCGATCGGTGTGCACGCATTGGCCATTGCATCTGTTGTGAGCGGGTACGCGTTGTTTCCGGAATACGCGTTGTACAGCAATGGACCGATCGGTGTGCACGCACTGGCCATTGCATCTGTTGTGAGCGGGTACACGTTGTACAGCAATGGACCGATTGGTGTGCACGCACTGGCCATTGCATCTGTTGTGAGCGGGTACGCGTTGTTTCCCGGAATATGCGTTGTACAGCAATGGACCGATCGGTGTGCACGCACTCGCCATTGCATCTGTTGTGAGTGGGTACGCGTTGTTTCCCGGAATACGCGTTGTACAGCAATGGACCGATCGGTGTGCACGCACTGGCCATTGCATCTGTTATGAGCGGGTACGCGTTGTACAGCAATGGACCGATCGGTGTGCACGCACTGGCCATTGCATCTGTTGTGAGCGGGTACGCGTTGTTTCCCGGAATACGCGTTGTACAGCAATGGACCGATCGGTGTGCACGCATTGGCCATTGCATCTGTTGTGAGCGGGTACGCGTTGTTTCCCGGAATACGCATTGTACAGCAATGGACCGATCGGTGCGCACGCATTGGCTAGAGCCTGGCATGGCAACGGACGCGTTTTCGAAGCTTCAACGAGTCTGATGCAGTGAATTCAGTTGGCCAGCCACAACAATGTTGCAAATTCATGGGTGTCATGAAGTTGAACTTTTGAAGGATGCTGTGGGCGTGTATTAGTGGTGCAATTCCATGGATTGGCCAGATTCAGAAGATGCAAACGACTTGGACCTATCACTTTGGACACATGGGACAGTATCTGCCTCTGCAGCACACATATAATGCTGGCTGTTCCCCTGAGAGCTCACTTGCCTGCACTACATGCTCCAGGACGACATCTGCCACCAACACTGTTGCTGTCTCTGCATCCTCTGGCTACTGCAATGGCACGTACTGTGGAGAGAGCCCCAGCCTTCAGCCTTGAGGAGAACCAGGCCCTGCTGGACAGCCTCCTTCCACAGTACAGCAAGCTGTATGGGAAACCAGGGGAGCAGGTGAGTGTGCTGTCCACTGCCTTACTAATTGTGCATGTTGTCTGACTAGCAAGACTTACAGTGTGCACACCACTGGCTAGCATGCTCACTGAGTAGTTCTCACCCTCCAAAGTGTGTAGTTACATGCACTGAACAGGTACAGTGCAGTAACAGTGCATTCCAACAAGGTTTACTTCCCATGCAATGATACCATGTAGTAACTGCTGGCAAACTGTTCATAGCCATTGTTGCACTGCCTGTGTACATCATATGCCCCTGTGATTGAGACATGTATATCCAACTGTGTGATGCACGTATATGTTGCATGTGTAGTAATGGCATTTTCACTTTGTCATCCTCACAGGTTGATGCCCACCAGAAGCAGGAAATCTGGCTGACCATCGCCCGGGCAGTAAGATCCGTGGGGGTCTACAAGCGCCGGATCCGCAACTGCCAGAAGAGGTGGCAGGACCTTCGGGGCTGGACCCGGAGGATCGCAAGGGTCCAGCTGAAGCTGTCGCCTCCTCGCAGGAGGGGCGGACACCGGACCCTGACCCCCCACATGCTCAGGATCCTGGCGGTGGTCTTCCCTGACCTGGATGGGCAGCTGAAGGCCAGACAGCAGCAAGGAAGGGGTGAGTCCATGACTGCACTGTGAATTTTGTCTGACATGCTATGTGCCCTCCTCTGGCCTGGTTAAACTTCCACAGTGCATCAGTCTTGTGGTCCAGGACCCATGTCCCTCAATTGTGACATGCCCACTCCTCATCTGATACGCAGGTGTGGCCCTTACAGTCAGGAAATTGTGTCACTTGGGTACTGTGTCCTTGCATTTTGCTTCGCTCAAGGTGGGGGACAGCATTTGTTCCTGTGACTTTGTGGTGGGCTTCATGGGTGGGTCAATTGCTTACACAATGCCTAAGTTCTGACATGTAATCTGGGTGTAACTTTGATATGTGGTCTACTTGCTGATCTGAATCACCACATGTCCCTGGGGTATTTGGCACACCCCCATGCTGTGGGTGGGAACAATGTTTGGGCCTCAGGAGTATGTATATCAAGTGTGTCACACATGCTTAGCCACCTGCCTACTGTCCAGGGCTCATCCCTCTTTCAGGTGGAGCAGGACAGTCATGCCTACTCCAGGGCATACAATACACTCTGTACTCCCACTTCCGTGTATCAGCTGACATGTTGTGATCAGTGAAATGTTCCCTCAGGTGTCTGCCTCTGTGTCATTGTGCTGTGGCTTCGTTGTCAGGACTACTGGGATGTTTATCGTGTAGGGCTCAGCATGCCATCTGAGATGTGACCATGAGAGACGATAGTTCTGTGACTTATAGGTGTTTGATCACTTGACTGTGCACACAGGTGTATGCGACTGTGAATTTCAGGCAGCTGTTTTTCATTCACAGCAGACTGTGAGGTGCTCAGGTTCATAGAGTTGTGTTTCATGTCTCCCATATGTCCAATTGGCATGACGTGGACAAATAAGAGTTCAGATGATGTGGTTTGTGGGGGATGGACATGTGCACTTGTCAGCTACATAACTTGCATTCCCCATTACCTAGGATTGTGACACAGTGCAGACTGTTGTTGGCTGGCTGCCATGCCCATGTGACTGGAGACAGTGATGTATGACTTTGCAGGCATTCCTGTGTCATGGCATTCAACTTCCTAAGAGTGATCCTGCAGGGGAGTGACATGTGCAACATGCACCCCATTGTAGCATTGACTATCCGGATATGGGTGCATCATGGTGTCTGGTGCTGGTATGCATCACATGCATTTCTAATTAGACTCTGGCCATCCCTTTATCCGGACACCTGTACTGACTCAGTGGCAAGAGATGTGATGTGTGCATGTTCACATACTTCACCGTGTTCTCTGCAATGTCCAACAACTGTGTACGTGGTGCATGTGTCCACACTGGGGTATTACCATCCAACGGGCACCAGACAGATGGGTGCAAGGGCAGGAGGGGTGTTAGTGCCATGGTTGACCATCAGACTGACAATTGGCTTCTCCTAATCTGTGTGAGGACTTTTGGCAATGTTCAACTGAGGATGCCAGGGCTTGCTCTGTAATGTGCTGTACTTACTGTGGTGTGTGCGGTCAGTGCAGGTGACTGATGTTTGTCTGTTTCCCTAATTGTTTGCAGATACATCCACGGCCACAGGAGGGGACAGCTCCAGGGACCAGGATAAGCTGCAGAGCCAGACTGGGTCAGCAGCCGATGAGTGGTCGGAGGGACCCAGTGGCACGGAGGGCGAGGGGAGCCACACCGAGGAGACCTCAGCACCATCCGCCTCAGCTGAGGACCACAGCAGCTCGGAGGATGACTCCCTTGTGGAGGCGGGTGTCAGCAGCCACCACACCCCAGCTAGTATGTCTGGCCCTGCCACCACCACCGTCCTCCCACTGGCTCCCATTCCAGAGGTCCGTGGAGTCTCCCGTGTTCGGGAGCGTGTCTCCTTCGTGACAGGCACCGCACCCCCTGCCCCTGTGTCCCCTGCTGCCCTGAGTGAGGAGTCTGTGTACCTACTTCGCCAGCCCCATGTAGGGCAGACAGCAATGCTGAGTGTCCTCTGTGCACACACCACTCTGTTGACACAGCTGGTGTCGTTCATGGAGGGCATCTCGACGGGCATGTCTGCCCTACAGAGGAGCAATAGGTCCATGGACTCCTCCCTGACGGCAGCAGTGTCCCTCCTCCAACAGTCCATCACCCCTCCTACCTCTGCCCCATCCACACTTCCTGGCACCCTACCTGTCCCAAGCACATGCACACCTGCACAATCACCCAAACACACAGACACGAGCAGCACAGAAACACCCAAAACAAAGGCAAAACGTGCACACAAGCATCCTCAGGGGACTGATACCACACCCACAGGGGATGGGGAACAGACACACACACAGGCATCCACAGTCACTCCGCAGTCCTCAAAATCCTCTCCCTCCAAGACCCCTTCCCTTGCCTCACCTGCAACGCCACCTACAAAGCAGCTCTTCCTCTGTGACCTCGGCCTCTTCCCCTCCGATCCCGCTGATCCAGCATACAGGGGGAAGAGGAAGTCCACCCACACAGAGGGGAGTGCCCCTTGCCCCCGGACACCCTCCCCCAGGCGCAGACAGACTGAGCCCCCACCCACAAGTCCCCCCGGGCCCGGAAGAGCAAGACCCCGCCACCACCCTGCAGGTCAACCACACAGTCTCCTTCCTCCATCCCTCAGGTTCCCCCACCACACCCTGCCCCAGGTTCCCCCACCCACAGATACACCATCCCCAAAATGATGCGGTCTTCTCCACCTACCACTTGCTCTTCCAGCCCCACACCCCCCGCTGCACATGTTTGTGCCACTGGTGTGGAGACCGTGTCCTCCCCTCTGTCCTGCCCACCTTACCTGAACCTCATTCTACTCCCCTGGAGATGGGCACTGCAGTGGAGTCCACTACCACCCTGTCTGACTTGGGCACTGCAGTGGGGAACCTGTCCACTCCATCTGGCCAGCCCACTGGAGTTGTGCCGGCACCCACACCATCTGACTCATGCCCCCAGTTGTGCCGGCACACACCATGTCAGACACCTCCACTGCAGTTGTCAGTGACTCTCCAGCACCAGCCACCCCTTCCCTGCCTCCTTCTGGTGAGCCCTGATCCTGTCCCTGCGGTGCCTGGCCTGCCCCCCGTATGCCCCTCTGAGGGGAATGTCCCTGGTTAGTAGCAGTGCAGGCAAGCAAAGGGTGACATCTGCCACTGTCACCCTGTTTAGACTTTAGTCATGGACTGGCCATTGGCCTTTGGGTTTTGTCAGGACTTTCTATTTTCAAATCACATATGCTGAATAAAGCTCCTTTCAGTTCTCTAGTGGTTTTGCTTCAGATGTACATGATGTTGAGGATGCTAACCATGCCCTTGCTGCAGTGATGGTGATTTTTGATATCAGGTAAATGAAGTGTTACTGTGCAGGACCCCATGTGGTCCAGGGTGAATGTGTCCTATCCTGGTGTGTAGCCATGTCATCCTTTGCAGCAATATGAGGGTGTCATGTTTTTCATATTTGCCAATGGGATTCCCTACATGTTTTTGCAATATCACATCTGTGACTTACACCCCTGCACATCAGATGTGCTTGCCATTGTTTAATTTGTCTATTTCCCTGACCGTGTGACCATCTCCACTGGACATGCAAGTTTGGGCATCAATGGGGAAGGACTCGTCTGTGGTATCAGTGCAACCTGCTATACATGTGTATTTGATCGGTGCAGATGATTTCGGTGACACTGCCATGACCAGGCTGATGTGACGAGAGCCTTCATTTTGTGCTAATTGTTGACTGAGTGACCAAGTGTTCTGCTGACATGATAGAGCCCTGCAGAGACAACGTATGGCACAGCTTTCCTTACACAGGAGTGGAGTCCCCTCATGGCAGTGTGTAATTCCGTGACATTGCCTGAGCCCAAGGTGTGTGTTGTGTGAGCATGTCTGTGTGTGTTCACTTCCATTTTGCTACGCAGGCTGGGGTCCCTAGTGATGTTCCTGTTTGTGATGCTTGCTGAGTTGAGCAATGTTCCCCCAAATCTTCACCCTGGGTTCTCTGTGATGTGGGTACATGGCACATTACTGGTCATCAGGGTGTCATCCATAGGTGTGCTTGCTGTCAGGGCTGAGTTTGTGGGCAAACGCAGATGAGACACAGTCAGGATTCCCCTTGGCACTTGTTGGTTACACAAGTCATGTAATTTACAGTTTGTGTTAGCTTTCAGTGATTGTGACACGTTGTGTGTGTGACTGCTGCCACTCCTCAGGGTCAGAGCTGCAATGTTGGAAGTTGTCTATGTGTGTTCTTTGTGGGTGACCTTGGCTTCTTCATTGGTGTGTGACTGTGGCCGGGATCCCATTGGTTGGTGTGGATTTGACGTCATGCCCATGTACAGCGTACTGTGCAGTGTGTCAGACATTCACAAGTCTTGTTGACTGGCCATGTGTGATGGGTATCTCCACCTTAGTTCCCCCCACCCCCCCTGGGATTGTCATGGGTGCAATGTCACCAGTCCATGTGAGCTTCACTGCTGCACATTGGTGGAGATCAAGGTGTGTGGTGTTGAGTGTGTCAAATGAGAGTTGTTGCACGGCTAGACCCCTACCTCCATGTTGGCCTTGGCTGACAGGCCGTGCTGATTGATTTGTGCTTGTGTAGGTGTGATGGTAGTTAGTTGCTCAGGACACATGACTGTGGTTCACAGTGTGTACGACATCTACCTTTGTCATCACAGTGGGATTATCATGCAGGCCAGTGTCACCAAAATGTGGGGTCCCTGGGGGTAGTGCTGTGGTGGGTCTGTCTCTTGCTGTGTCAATTGCTGTTCCTACAAGCTTGTGTGACATTTGTAATTTGGGCTCCCTCTCATCTAACAATGCCTGATTGCCCACATAGGGGAATCCGATCCATGAATTACTTTTGTGTGGCACTGTATTGACATCTGTGTAATAGGGATTCAGGCCTCCTCATGTGTTGTGTGTTTGCATGGGGACCCTGGCACACCACCCCCATCACCTGTTGTGTTTGATATGCAGTGTGAGTCTGCCTGTTTGTGTTTGTGCATTTGCACCACTGCATTGGCATTTCTTTAGTGTGCCATTGGCTGCATGTTGTTTGGTGGCTTTCCCCTGCTGTCCCTGGGACTCCTAGGTCATCAGTCAGCACAATGATAATGGTTTGTATGTCCCATTGCTGCCATGGAATGGTATTTGTTCACGTCACATCTACAGTCTCACAGGATATCTACATTTGTGTGTCCATTGGTGCAGATATGTGGGTCTGCATTATGATGGTCACTTCTGTCATTGTGTTATTCGTGAATGTTGACAATGTGAGCCCCCATGGGTGATGTTTGTCTGCACATGGCCAAAGCGATGTTTCATTGGCACTGCACTGTTTGCCTCACCCAATCTATGTTGCTATGGGACACAAGCACTACTATGCCACTGATGTGTTTGTTGTTGTGTGACCAGGAATCATCCATGCAGTTTGGCATTTGCAGCTTTTCCCATGACAACACTTACATTTTGGTCACTGTGGTGATGGGGCTTTAGACCCCATTGCCACAATGTTCGAAATGTGCTTCAGCTATGGACCCCACACTTACATTTTGGTCACTGTGGTGATGGGGCTTTAGACCCCATTGCCACAATGTTCGAAATGTGCTTCAGCTATGGACCCCACACTTACATTTTGGTCACTGTGGTGATGGGGCTTTAGACCCCATTGCCACAATGTTCAAAATGTGCTTCAGGTATGGACCCCACACTTACATTTTGGTCACTGTGGTGATGGGGCTTTAGACCCCATTGCCACAATGTTCGAAATGTGCTTCAGCTATGGACCCCACACTTACCTTTTGGTCACTGTGATGATGGGGTGTTAGACCCCATTGCCACAGTGGTCATGGTCTGCTTGCATTGTGGAGGCCACACACATTTATGTGTGACACATGTGATAGGGGGTCACATTGTATGTTCAATGTCATGTTCAGTGTTGTAGGCATTTGACACAGACTACACACGCTTGTCATGGTGTTGGGGGGGTGTATTTTTCAGACATTCCTTATGTTGGAGTATGCTGGTTGTGTCATGCATTACCCGTCCTATGAGTAGGGGTTGTGTGGGTGGTAGGCATCCAGGCCCCCATGAGTAGGGGTGGTGGTAGTGGTAGGCATCCATCCCCCTATGAGTGGGGATGGTATTAGTGGCAGGCATCCATCCCCCTATGAGTGGGGAGGGTAGTAGTGACCGGCATCCAGGCCCCCATGAGTAGGGGTGGTGTTAGTGGTCGGCATCCATCCCCCTATGAGTGGGGAGGGTAGTAGTGACAGGGATCCAGGCCCCCATGAGTAGGGGTGGTGGGAGTGGTAGGCATCTATCCCCCTATGAGTGGGGATGGTATTAGTGGTAGGCATCCATCCCCCTATGAGTGGGGATGGTATTAGTGGCAGGAATCCATCCCCCTATGAGTGGGGATGGTAGTAGTGGCAGGCATCCATCCCCCTATGAGCGGGGATGGTATTAGTGGTAGGCATCCATCCCCCTATGAGTGGGGATGGTATTAGTGGCAGGCATCCATCCCCCTATGAGTGGGGATGGTATTAGTGGCAGGCATCCATCCCCCTATGAGTGGGGATGGTAGTAGTGGTAGGCATCCATCCCCCTATGAGTGGGGATGGTATTAGTGGCAGGCATCCATCCCCCTATGAGTGGGGAGGGTAGTAGTGACAGGCATCCAGGCCCCATGAGTAGGGGTGGTGGTAGTGGTAGGCATCCATCCCCCTATGAGTGGGGATGGTATTAGTGGCAGGCATCCATCCCCCTATGAGTGGGGAGGGTAGTAGTGACAGGCATCCAGGCCCCCATGAGTAGGGGTGGTGTTAGTGGTAGGCATCCATCCCCCTATGAGTGGGGATGGTATTAGTGGCAGGCATCCATCCCCCTATGAGTGGGGATGGTAGTAGTGGCAGGCATCCATCCCCCTATGAGTGGGGATCGTAGTAGTGGTAGGCATCCAGGCCCCTATGAGTGGGGATGGTATTAGTGGCAGGCATCCATCCCCCTATGAGTGGGGATGGTAGTAGTGGCAGGCATCCATCCCCCTATGAGTGGGGATGGTAGTAGTGGCAGGCATCCATCCCCCTATGAGTGGGGATGGTATTAGTGGTAGGCATCCATCCCCCTATGGGTGTGTATGGCATTGGTGATAGCCATCCCGCCCCTATGGTTCTGCTGTTGCTAGTGTACGTCATTTTTTGCATCCCTATGTGTGTGTGACATATTTCGGGTATGTGTCGTTTGTTTGTGTTGTGGGTGTTTGACTTACCGTCTGCGTCGTACGCGTCCGTACCGGTCCCGGTAATAGATGTAGAGTATTGGTAGGACCTGCGCGATGGGATTCATGTTTTGGTCGTCTCGTTCGGGTTTCTCGTGGCTTCGACTCGTACTCGTCACTGGCTTGTTCGTCTCGTCGCCGTGGATCGTCTTGTGGCGCGAATCGGAGCTTATGTACAGCTCTCCCGGATGCTCTGACGTGCCGGACGTAGCGACGGGTTCTGCGCGTACGGAAGGCGCATCGTACTCGTCCGGCCAGAAGGTGCTGTGTATTTGCTTCCGTGCGACTCGAATCAGCGTTTACGGATCCGGCTCGGGCGGGTAACAGGAGCTGGAATTGGTGAGTACGGCTCGCTCGGAATCTGGGCTGTTATGTGCATCGTACTTGTTCGTTCGGACGACTTTTCGAATCGGTCGGGAAACACGCGTTCGGCTTGGTTTTTTCCCGGACGAATACTGTTAGGCGCGCTTCCGGCCGAGATCGGAATCGACCCCTTACTCTCTAAGAGGATGAGACGGTGGCCGAACGTATGGCAAAAGTAAAATCAGAAATCAAGTAATCCACTGGTTCCGGAGAGTGAAGAGAATGCTGTACAGTATAATTAATTATATAGTTAACTCAGAATAGTACAAATTTGGGATTTATATTATGTAACCCAGATGCGGGGTGTAAAAACTATATTAAAGAGCAGTTAAGTTCTGAGCTCTGATTAGGCATATGCTAAACATTTAGGTGAGGGTGATGGTAGAGAATTCCTATACTATAGTGAGCAGGGAGTATTTAAAATATAAGGCTCCATGCTAGGTAAAAATGAACTACAGGAGGAAGTATTGGTAATCATAGCCTAAGTAAAAGAAGTGCATGATAAACCTTTCTTACCTAGTAGTCAAGAAACGAGAATGAGTCTTGTAAGACTCAAAGTAAAATAGTTCACGTTAAGCGCTAGTAGTCCATGGTAAGCTCTTATTAACACAAAGAAGGACACTGAGTATGCTGAGTATAGACTAAAACATAGTGTATCCCCAGTGACATAACAAAACTCGGTCATATATACGTCCTAACTGCTGTGACCAATATGCTACAAAGTCATTATAAAGTAATTACAAAGCATGTTACTGGAAGCACATTCTGGTCAAGCCTAAAGGCAAAGAGCCATTAATAAACCAGAACTCAATATAACCTAGTAGTGAAACCGAATTGGGTCAACAACGTGCTCTGACTAAGCTGCCAGTTAGACTCCGGAGTAATATTAGTATGTGATAGACATGTTCGTACTTGACCACGCCCTAAGGCATGACAGTAGGGAACAGATATACAAAAAAGCTTGGCTGAGGGAACAGCCCCTCTGCGTTGCTCACAGACTATCTGCACAGGAAAAGCGTTCCCTAACATGAAAAGAAAAAAGTCTGATCACTTGCCACAAGAGTTGTGTCTTCAAACAAGACCTTGCCAAATACCAGGTACTAGCAACTCTATTGTGCTGGTTGAAACAAGTAATCTTAAAAGAATAAGGTGCAACTCTAACAATATAGAGGAAATAACATCAACTGCTAAAGCTCTATACAGCCAAGGAAGAGTTAATCTAGCCCAGCCCTTGGAAAGCTGGGAAATGTTCGTTACATCCCTAGGAGAAAAATTCCCAAATAGCCAAGGCCTGACAAAAAGGAAAGTAATTCCCACTCTAACCAACGCAGCAAAGAGCCCAGTCTCTAAAAAATTAAAGCGAACCATAAACCGAACCTTAAAGAAACAACATAAATCTCCAAATAACCAGAGTCTGCAAGAAACTCTCCGCGAACTAAAGACATCATTAAAACGGAGGAGATGGGTAAACAAAAGAGCAAAGGAAAACAAATTATGGGCAGAACTTCTCCATGATGCAAACCAGAAAAACAGTGCCAAATTTTGGCAATCAGTTAACAAACTGCAGCGGCCTAATCACCCTGGCATAGACTTAAATATCACTGAAGCTACCTGGGTTGACTATCTTTTCTATCACTTTAATGATCAGGAACCAGAAACAGCTACTCCCCCAGTCTGTTCGGGTAACGTCTATATCAACAACTTAACAAGGGCTGGAACAAATCAGCACCGCCCAAGTGATGTCGACAGTGGACAACTTAAACCGACAAAGCTAGAGACGGCACCACCATCAAGCCCATCCTGCCAACTAAGTGCAGCAGACGAGCAAAACGGACCCTTGGCTACAGCAATAAGGAAACAAATATCCAGAGGTAGACGGGCGGGAGCACCCGGCCCAAACGGCATACCACCAATGCTGTACAAACAGGATCCTGAATTTTGGTGCAACACACTATCTCCTGTGATAGGACATGCTCTAAGAACCACAGCATTACCAGAGTCATGGAAAGGCTCAATAATTAGCCCTATACATAAGCAAGGAGCGAGGTCTGCTCCAAACAACTACCGCCTGATAGCCCTTATAGATACTGAGGCCAAATACTACGCGGGGATTATATTAAATGATCTGGTTAGCTGGCCTTCCACGAATCACATTATACCAATAACTCAAACAGGTTTCCGTCAAGGGCATGGAACTACAACTAATATTATGGCCTTAACAATGCTTATGGATGCTGCGAAGCAGGGCAAATACCCTTTATACCTCTGCTTCATTGACTACTCAGCAGCCTTCGACCACGTTGACCGTGCCAGGCTCTGGCACAAGCTGAACAGATGGGGGATACCATCATCCCTCCTAGACCAACTCATACAACTCCATACTAACACGTGGATCAGAATCAAACTAGGCGCTGGGAAGAATCTTTCAAGCAGAATCACCACAACAAAAGGGCTAAAGCAAGGATGCGTTTTAGCCCCCTTGTTAGTTAGCCTTTTTCTGGCGGACTTACCGGCAGAACTGGACAGCTGCTCTTCACACACCCCGAAGCTAGGTGGCACGATATTGACTAACCTGCTATATGCTGACGACTTAGTCCTGATTAGTCGAACTCCTATTGGACTACAGCGCCTCCTAGATGCAACCTGCAAATTCTCGCAACAGAATGCTCTAAAAATAAATTTTAAAAAATCCAAAACTATGGCAGTAAACCATCACAAGAAGGCAAACCCTAGCTGGTATTTGGCTGGTAAACGTCTAGACCAAGTAAAAAACTATAAATATCTGGGCGTGCTCTTAGATCAAAACAACTCCTTTAAGCCGCAGTTGGAATCTCTACGAAGGAAGGGAGCTATGACTTATTTAGCACTAAGACCTTTGAAGAAGTTGCTGCCCGACTTAACACTAGACCCCTTTCTAAAAGTCCTGCGAGCCAAATTGCAGCCTACGATCACCTATGGGAGCGAATCTCTGACTGGAAGAGATGCAGCAATCCTCGATAGCGTAATGGCAACCACTTACCGAACAATTTTCCGGCTTCCCAAATACGTCTCACCGGCCCAAATTAGGCTAGAATTTGGCCTCCAAAATCAGGCGATAGAACGAAAGGGAGCCTTTGTAAAAAGCTGGCACAAAATTAGAGCTGCTGACATAGGGTCCTTGAACAATCATCTCTGGGTTGAGCTGACCCGCACTGGAAAACTGCCAGCCAACGTGTACCTTCAGGAATCAATTTACACTCTAGGTCTGACAGACGCCTAGAACACCTCAATGGGCCACTCGGTTTTTAAAAAACTAGTAACAAAGTCAACAAGACTCTTATCAGCCATAGAGGACAAGAAAGCAATATCTAAACGAGCTCATGGCTGGGTTGTCCTCAATAACTATGATGTCCTCAAACCCCAACCCTATCTCAAGGCCGGAATTAAGATTGCGACTAAGGAAAAATTCTTAAGGCTCCGCTTGGGAGTCTGCTCAATCAGTCCGTTCTTACCGCCTTGGGAAAGAAGAGGAGGAGACCAGCCTTGTCGTCTGTGTGCTTGCGACACGGAGAACCTTACTCACATCATATGTATTTGTAATAAGCTAAAGGACATACGGAAAACCTTGTTAAAACCATTTTTTAACCAGCACGGAGTAAGGTCCTGCAGGTAGGCGGTGATGCTGTGCTTTAACCCCACTTTAGTACAGCTAAACTGCCGCCTCATAATTTTTTTTGACTTAACAGCATTACGACTAAAAAAATCTATTCTCAGCAGTTAAGATCAAGCCCCGGCTGGGCACTATCCAAGCAAGCCCCGCAATGCTACACAATGGCACTACACATTGGCATCAAGATGTCACAACCAGGGGCAACAGGGTGCCGCTATTTGTTGTACGGGAACATCTTGTCAGCTTAAACAGACAGCTCTTAACAAACAGACTTTTTAACAGACTGAGCATTAACTGTGTCAATGATGCAATGTACCTCCGAGATCAATTTTAACTTTTATGCACAAAACAAAGCAACTTATTTTAAAATTTGTAATTTTTATACTAGTGCAATGTTCTTTGATTTTATCATTAATGTACAGTATGCAATGGTTTTAATTAATCACGCATAATAATACATTTACTTATTCACTTATATCAATGGGTCGAAATGTTTTCCCAAAATTGTATATAAAAAGACAAAAAGAGTGGTGGTCCACCTAAGGGATATTAACCATATTGACCCTCAAGGCATTTGTCTGCCAAGAAAATAAATATCAAATATAACAGGAAGAACAAAGAGAAAGGCTGGTTTTACTGCGTATGCCCTGATTGGAATAATTCGGAATAGCGGCGGCCATGTTGGAAAGGCCTACTATTCTGATGCCAGCATTCTGTTGGCATTTTGCATTTTAGGCATTCCAGGCATTTTTATCCCTGGCGACTGGCAACAGGCAACAGTACTCTTTTAACAGGTCTCCCCCTGGGCCTGGTGCAGCCTTTTCCTCCTGAGCAGCCCGTTCTTGCCGTGTCCTTATCTTTGCTTTCTGTTGAGTTGAGAGCCAGTTAGAAACTGCGAGGGGCCCTTGAGTTGGGTGCTGACTTGATTGACAGGATAGCAGGCTGCTGCTGCGTTACCTGTGCAATTTGGCCAATTGGTCATTAACTGACAACCATAAACCAGGTCTGCAGCCATTGGGCTAGGGCATTCTCAAGGTTTTGTGGGTTATTGCAGCTGCAGCCTCTCTGCTGCTCTCAGCCCGGCTTCTAGCCTTTCCTACAGCCTGCTGTTGTATTATATTGTTTTGTTTTGTTCTGAATTCCAGCTCGTGCCCGGTGTTCCAGTCTCCATGGTAATGTCTCTGCAGAGACAGTTAGAGACTGGAAACCGACGTGCTAGCAGTGTCTGTTGGTGGTGTACCGAATTGACAATAAATTGCTCAAACTTCTACAAAAGTGTTTCTTTACAACACTGGCAATGAGCGACGCTTGTGGCGGACAAGCCCACCACCAACTCCCCCCGTGAACCCACGGACTTTGCTTGGATTTAGATTTCCTTGTCAACTGTTTGACAATTTTCAAAGCGTGATCTGCAGACTTCCTGAAACTCGCCTGCGATATCTGCCTATGTTTTCCTGACTGCCTGTGCTTCCTGACTGAGCCGAGTAATTGACTACGGTAAATTTTAATATTTTTACCTTGTGGATTGAGACGTTGTGGGCATTCGAACACGTGAGGCTGCTCGCGGCTGACTCGCGCTTGCACTACAGAGCTGCTCGAGCCTTCTTCCTTTCATCGAACCTCACGTCATCACGCTACGCACGCTACGCTGCAGACGCATTGCAGCCATCTTGTTTTCAAGCTTGGTCTCTATGGCAACGGACTCACACATACTCGGCAAAGATTATTCATGTTCCATTTTTATTGCGTTTTCTTGCATTTAACCTTACTGAATATCTTTCACTGCTTTTAACAATATTCACTGCATGTTCGTCTTCATTTGAACATTGTTTATACTGCCAGCATGTCTACAACATCTATGAGCCAACCCCCAGCATTCCTTAGTGAGAAAGGTGAGCCTTTCTGGAAAAGATGGAAGAAATTATTTGATTCATATCTAGTGGCCATAGGTGGTGAAAGATTCTCTGCATTTAGGAAACAAGCCATTCTCCTACACAATTTGGGCATTGAGGGTCGCAATATCTACGAAAGCATTGATCAATTACCTATTGGTGAGGGGGATGGTGAGCCTGCAGATGTTTTTGAGATGTCCATGAAGATGCTTGAGACTTATTTCGGTCCACCGATCAATGTTGTGCTCGAACGACATACATTTTTCATGAGAATCCAAGAACCTAATGAGAACGTTGGAAACTATATTGCATCTTTAAAAACACTGGCACGTACTTGCGAATTTGGTGATTTAACAGACTCCTTAATCCGTGATCAGTTGGTTAGATGCACCAACAGCTCTAGAGTGCAAGAGAAACTTTTGTCAAAGAATCCTTCACTTAAGAAAGTGATTGCTATTGTGGAGGGCGTAGAAAACACTTCTGGCTGGGTTAAGGAAATGAAGGCGCAGAAGCCAGTGACTGAGAATGCTCTTACTCCCAGTAACATTCATGAAGTTTTGCATAAATATGTTTCACAAGACCCTGTTGACAATGTCTGTAAAGTGGTTCAGACACCTCAAGTCAAAACTCACAACAAGCCAGCTAAAATCAAATGCTATCGTTGTGGGAGTCTCAACCATGCATCTAACTACCCTAATTGTTATGCAAACAATTCTACTTGTTATAAATGTGGTATTAAGGGTCATTACGCTAGAGTCTGTAGGTCTGGAGGGAAGGTGCGCACTGTAGAAAGTGTTGAAGCTATATATGTTAACCCTAAAATGGTAGTGTCAAATGTAAGGAGTGATGGTGTAGTGGATGCTGATCCCATTAACATGCCTGAGTGTGAGGTTGAGATTGGTGGTATAATGTTTGTGGTCTTAGCGTATTCTGGTTCCCCTTTCACAATGGTTGGGAAAGAGTTATGGAACAAGATATTCCCTGACATTCAGTTGCTCCCTCCTGACATTAACCCTATCAGTTATGGTGGTACACATATTGATGTTTCTGGTTATACTGTCATGAGGATATATTTTAAGGGCAGAGAAACGATTGGTAAGATATATGTGGCTGAACGAGGAGATAATCTTTTAGGTTGGAGACACCAGAGAGATTTGGGCATAATACTTAATCCTAATGCCCTTAAGGCTTCTGACCAAGTTATGATAGTAAACAATGGTTTGAACACCAACAAGTTCTTTGATGACTTTCCTAAGGTGTTTACTGACAAGCTTGGTCTATTAAAAGACTTTGAACATCGCATTATCCTCAAACAGAATGCTGTGCCGTGTGTACATAAGGTCAGGAAAGTTCCAAATATGATGATGGGGCCTTTGAAGCTTGAACTGGATAGACTGGTAGGTTTGAACGTAATTGAGGAAATTGAGTCCTCCAAATGGTTGGCCCCAGTGGTTTTGGCCCCTGAGGATGGTGGAAAGAGCATCAGAATGTGTGTGGACTTAAGAAGCTTGAACAAATGGATATGGGTGGACCGTCAGCCCCTCCCTAACATCGCTGAGTCCATTACTATGCTCAATGGAGCCAAAGTTTTTACTGTGCTAGATCTCTCGTCGGCATATCACCAAGTACTGCTCCACCAGGACTCTAAACATCTTACATCCTTTGTGACACCATTGGGAGCTTTTCGCTTTGTCAGGATGCCGTTTGGATTGGCTTCGGCAGCGGCATGCTTTCAACGTGTCATGAAGATGGCTATGGGTGATATGCCGAACATATTGTTTTTCCAGGATGATATCCTGGCTTATGGTAAAGATGACAATGAACATGACACCATTTTGAGGAAAGTTCTCTTGAAGTTGTCGGACAAGGGACTCACTGTCAACATACAGAAATGTAGAATTGGTGTGTCTTCAGTCACTTACTTAGGCCATGTGATCTCAGGGGAGGGTATTCAACCAAAATTGGAACTGGCCGAGAGCCAGTTGTTGACGCCCCTGCTCCCACTGATAAGGAACAAGTGAGATCTTTTCTTGGGCTCACTGAGTTGTATGCTAAATTTGTTAAGGGTTTTGCGACTATTGTAGAGCCCATCAGAACTCTGCTCAAGAAGGCAACCCAATTTGTGTGGAGTGATGACTGCAATGCTGCCTTTTGTTCTGTTAAGCGAGCTATTAGTGAGATGCCCACCCTTGGTCATTTTGATACAAGAAAAAAGACAGTGCTCACTACAGATGCTAGTCTGTCTGGATTGGGTGCGGTTCTCACTCAATTGGATGCTGGAGTTGAGAAAGTGGTTGTGGTTGCATCCAGGGCACTAAAGAAAGCTGAGCAGCAATATTCCTGCATTGAAAGAGAAGCGTTTGCCATTGCTTGGGCAATCAGACATTTTAAATTTTACCTGTGGGGGATACCTTTTGTTGTAAGGTCTGACCATCGTCCATTAGTGCAAGTGTTCTCTTGCACAGAGAGTGAGAGATTGACTCCCAGATTGAAGCGATAGAGTGAGGGTCTGGAGGAATTCAATTTTCAGGTGCAATATCTTCCTGGTTCTGCTAATAAGGCTGCGGATTGTCTGTCCAGGCTACCTATTGAGGTCCAAGATGACTTTGGTGATGCTGAATCTATGAGAATTTGTTGGGCCAAAGAACCTGCTGTCACAGAAGATGAATGGGCTGAGGCCAAGTCTCATGATCCACTTTTACCTATTGTTGCTGATTTTGTGGTCAGAGGCTGGCCTGGGTGCAAGAGTGTTGATGCGGATCTTATGCCTTTTTGGTCCATTAGAGATGAGCTAACGTTACTGCAAAAAGAGTTAATGCGAGGTGAGCAGTTAATACCTCCTTGTAACTTGAGATCCAAACTTATTAACCTTGCGCACGAGGGGCACTTGGGAAGGAGACTCACTAAGGCTCGACTCCGAGAGAGGTATTGGTGGCCAGGTATGGACCATCAAGTGGAGGAGGTAGTCAAAGAGTGTTACCAATGTGCCACTAATGACAAGACTAGAGTCACTAATTCTGTTCCCTTGTCTCCAGTGGAGGTTCCACATGAACCTTGTACTAAGCTGGGTTTGGATCTTATGGGTCCTTTTGAATTATTGGGGCCTACTGAAGATTTGTTATTCTTTTAGTGGATTATTCTTCGAAGTGGGTGTCCACCAAGTGTGTGAGCACTGCTAGCACTAAAGTGATTCTTGACTTCCTCAAAGATGAATTTGCCTGTGAAGGAATTCCCAAGTTCTTGATCACTGACAACCGTGTACAATTTACTTCTCAAGATATGCAGGATTTCTTGGGAGATTTTGGAATAACCCATCTTAGAACAGCTCTTTATGCACCGCAAGCCAATGGTCTTGTGGAACGTATGAACAGGGTGGTCAAGGCTTGTGTTCAAAGAACTTTAGAATCAAAGGTCCCGCTTAAAGAAGTTCTGCGAGACACCTTGTGGGTACATCGTACCACAGTCAATTATGTTATGCGGTGTTCTCCATTTCAACTACTGCGAGGTAGACAGGCTCACACTAAGTTGAATCCTGGATGGTTGCCTTTGAAAGATGCTATTTCCTTGGATAAGGAGGAGGTTGATGCCAGGATCAAATCTTATCAAAGGAAATATAAGGAGAGATATGATTTTAAACATTTGGTGAGGACAAGATCGTGGAGTGTGGGTGATTGGGTGATGGTCAAGAAACCCAGGTGGCAGAAGAAGGGTGTCACTGAATTTATGGGTCCTTTTGTCATTACTTCCATCCAGGGGAATGTCGTGACAATGCACAATGGAAGTAAGTGGAGCATGTCACGACTTGTGTGGTTCAATGGTGACAGGTCACTATATCCTTCTTGTACTGACACAAAGTTGCCTGGTTCAAATTTATCAAAACCCAATGCTTCTCTTGCAAGGAGATTTTCTTCCAGGTTTCACCGCCTCCCAATACGTTTTAAGGATTATGAAATTAACAAATGTTAAGTAGGATTGCTTTTCTTCTTGTTTTCCCTATTATTTTCACTTGTCTTTATTTTCACATTTTTCTTGCTCTTCATTCTTTTATTTCATTTTTTTATATTGTTATTACAGGGGATGTGTTGTGTTGTATTATATTGTTTTGTTTTGTTCTGAATTCCAGCTCGTGCCCGGTGTTCCAGTCTCCATGGTAATGTCTCTGCAGAGACAGTTAGAGACTGGAGACCGACGTGCTGGCAGTGTCTGTTGGTGGTGTACCGAATTGACAATAAACTGCCCAAACTTCTATAAGAGTGTTTCTTTACAACACCTGCCTTCTCTACAGCCACCTCTACAGCTTTCTACAGCCTTCACAGCCTCTGCAGCCTGCCTTTACAGCCTCTATAGCCTGCTCTCCAAAGCACTCTACGGACAGCGTATACTGGTCACCGGGCAGCTGTGGGGGTGGAGACGAGGGAGACCAGGGAGAGATAAGTGGGCATTGCTGCTGTATGCTGCGCGCTCTGCTGTGGATCTGGACAAATGGACATTTATAAGGTCTGCTTCTTGGGAGAGTTGGAGTGTTGGATAGTGATACTGTCAAGTAACTTGCTGGTACTGCAAGTACTGTCTCGTGGTATTGTCTCCTGATCCTATTCCAGACCTTGGTGCATCTTGCGTTATCTTGTGTTATCTGGACCTTATTGGACCCTTATAGGACCCTGCTTGGACTTTACCCTGAACTGTGAATGCGTTATCCGAGAGCCTTGAGCTCTGATATTAATCACATCACAGGCTCTTTAGGAGTTATTGGGGGGGATTGCCTTGGATGTTATTGCTATTGTTATTGCTAATAGCGAGATCAACTAGGCGGGACACCCGTTAGGGGGGTTACGAGGCTCTTGTTTTTATTTTATTTTTTGCTCTGAGGTTTCTGCCTCTTGCTTTATACTCACGCTACAATCACTTTATACTGTTTTTGTTTATATTGTTTCCTCCCTTGTCCCCATGCTTCCTTGCTCCCTGTTGCTTGCTTGCTTGTTTATTTGCTGATTTTCCTATTAACTATGGTGAAGCGGAAGGCCACAGAGGGGAGCGTGGGGTTCGGGAAATTGAAGAAAACCAAGAAGAGTTGTAAATCTGGGGGGACAATTGTGTACTTGATAGGATTGATGGTGTTTTGGTGGAATGCGAACAGATCCTGACCCCAGGTGCCACTATGCCCCCTTCTCCTGGCACCTCTATTATTCCAACTTCTGAAGTAGCTGGGATTCAGGCGACCCAGCAGACAATTCTGGGGATGTTTTTGAGACCCAGGGATCAGGGTGAAGAACCGACCACAGAACTGACCACTGTTGCTAAGATGGAGCCGTGTTCTTCCTCCCTTTTCTCTTTCTTCTCAAATATTATTGCATCACCTGTGCCCACTACCCCCCTGCTATCTCAAATACTGATCACAATGTGGCTGATATGGTTGTTGTTGCTGATTTTCTTTGCAGTAATCGCTTTGCGCCTTTGAGCAACTTGCAAGATGAGTGGGTAAATGTTAATACTGAAGCCATTAAAGGTACACATCATGGACTGCATTCTATTGAATTACCAGATCCTGTCTGTCCCACTTGTACCTACACTCTTTCTAAAGAAGTATCTCTTATTTCTCTTGTTCAGTCCCGGAGGGATGAGGGACCCTAACATCGCTGATTACCTAACTAACATCAATAGTCAATATGTCACTAACATCTAATAAATCCACAGTAACTCTTAACCCATGCCTGAGCTCTTCCTATTCTCCCTCTCTTTCCTCTTGATCCCTAACCCCCGTACAAAACCCTGCACATTACCCATTAACCAATATTGGAAATCACAATATAGAGAGATTTTTACCCCCCTCTGAATTGCAGTCTTGTAGAACTATGGGGGATGTCCCGACCACAAGTAGCTCCAGTTTCAGCTCCAGCTCCTCTGGCACCAAGCTCCAGTCACAAAGAGAAAATACCTCCATTAACAACCGGGCTCATGTTTTAAAGAACATGCAGGGTAACTATGCAAAGAGCAATCTACCACGAAGCAGGGGGAATCATCCAGTACATGGCTTTATTACAATGATAAATATCCCCAAGTTACCATCATGCTTGATAGCAGAGACAGAAGAAAGTAAAAATAATAAGACGATCCATTGGATACATCATGTTCGGGGGTGTTGCTATGTCATATGAGATGACATAGTTAGTGCAAAAAAATCTAGCTGCTCTTATTTTGGTATTGAGGTGCTTGACTTAGTTCTGGGTTCCTCTGCTATGGCTGACAATCTAGTTGACCTAGATCATAGAACTAATCCACCAGGCAAGTCCAATAAACAGTTCAAATATACTAGACCTCAAGATTTTATAGGCACCAATGGCCCTGCTTCACCCCACTGCCTCATAGATTGACTTGGAGAAGTACCCCAGGGAGATCTGCAAAAGACCAATCTACTGTCACCTAATGTAAGTGCACTTCCTCCAAGAGAGGCTGGCACTGAGTCAGACCCGCTTCTTAATTCACAATCTATAATTACTCCTATCGCACCTACCCCCATTTCAGTTATCACTACCTTGATGGGGCGAAAGGAACTGAGCGCATGGGGTCCCACCAGAATGTTGTCTGCAAGGAAGATCTCTCACTGATTTCTTGGAATCTGACTGGAGTAAAATCTAAACTCGTTGAGTAAGAGTGGCACTCCTTTATTAGAAATTATGATGTTTGTTTATTTCAGGAGACCTGGGCATTGGACAAAATTTTTATCAATGGATTTGTTTTATACAGCATGGAAGACCTAACACCAAGAAATTCAGGGCGGGCGGTGGGGGCATTACTGATATTGGTAAAGACCGACATTTTGTGTACCCATGGATTGCTGAAAGTAGATTCACCTGATTTAATGGGGGTTATGCTAGAATTCCCAATGGGTATGAAATTGGTGTTTTTCAATATCTATGCTAGGTTGATGCCCTTAACTAGCATATCACTGATTATATCTCTTTTAGATGATTTGATTGTTCAGTTCAAGCAGAATGATAAAGTGATTGTAGCTGGTGATAATTCTTCATTTGAACACTCGCATTCTCTTAGTAAGATACTAGAAAAGGAGTGTGAGCAGTGGGTTATCACTAGCTTTGAGGGCAAACCTCATCACTGCCTTTCCAATGTTGCCCTACAAATTGCATCATTGACAGTGGGGCGCAGTCTGAGAGCATTTAATGGGAGAACCCTCTCTGACCAATTGAGAGCTTCTACATTCCAGAGGAGAGCTTCTACTAGTGTGAGTGACAACATTTTTCAGGAGGTCAGTCTCTGGCCTCTGCTCTATGATACAGTGGTTTTACTGCTTACAGATAGCGACCATAATGCCCTGATTGTTAAACTTATAGGGAATGAGCTATCAAGATCACTATCTATGCAGAGCACAGTGGTTCCTGAACTATTTGTGTCCAACAAAAATAGAAGAGTTTCATGACCTAGGGTTATGGACAATTAGAACAATCTTGCTGAGATATATCAGTGGTTTACACACTTTTTATCTAATTATGAGAATTCCCCTGAGGTGGCTATACCAATTCTAGATATTCATGGTCGTTTTTTAAACAAATTACTAAAAATAAATTACTATGGACTATGGACTTTCCGAAGCTTCAGGCCTACTTGTATGGGGCCCCCATACCGCATATCATCCCACCTATCACTAGAGCAGTCCTAACAGCTTGGCGCTCTGCTCTGCGCTACACGAGATGGGATAAGAAGCTTACTCAACACACACCCTTGTGGTACGACACCTGGCTATGTGAGACATCGACCCTCCAGGGCTTTCGACAGTGGGATCAGATCGGGATTTCCCTCCTTGGGGACATTTGGGTAGGATACCACATTAGAACTTTCTCTGACCTGCAGCAGCGCCACTCCCTTCATACCACCCAATTTTATAAGTATTTGCAGCTTCGACACGCTCTCACTGCGCACATCCCACCGGCCACCTCACTTCCTGAATTAAGCCCCCTAGAGGCCCAGGTCATGATGGGGAATTTCGGCAGAGGAGGGGTGTCCCGGATCTACCGCTCCCTTGTGAACAATGGCCCTGCGACCCTAGACTCACTGCGTGCCCACTGGGAGGGGTGGCTTGGCCCCCTAGAGGAATCAGACTGGCGGGACACTCTCATGGCTCCCAAAACTTTGACGACCTCCTCTAAACTGCGTCTCATCCAACTTTACTATCTCCACACGGCATATCTTACCCCTGCGTGTCTGTATAAGGCACGACTGTGCTCCTCCCCTGCTTGTACGCGGTGCGGCCATGCCCCAGCCGACTTTTACCACATGGTCTGGCAGTGCCCTACCCTTGACTCATTCTGGGCAGGTGTGGAATCGGAGCTCACGCAGACCTTGGGATGGTTGGTTCCCCACGACCCACTGCGTCTTCTCCTGTGAGCATTCGATGGATTGGACGGCTCTCGAACCGACAAACGCTTCTTGGGCACTGCGGTTGCGGTGGCCAAGCGAGACATTGCAGCGGCCTGGTCTCAGGCCAAACCCCCTACTGTACGGAAGTGGCGAAGAGGGGTGGACTGGTGCGCGGCCCAGGAGGAGACTCTCTTTGAGGCCCGGGGATGTCCTGAAAAGTTTGAAAAGGTTTGGGGCAAATGGCTAAATCTGTTGTTCTGATCGCTGTGCATGCCCTCCTCTGTCTTGCTACGTTTACGAGGGGGCCTACTCTGGGGCCCTGTGCTCAGATCTATTACACTGTTGTTTACCGGCAATGGACTCAGATACATTATGCGTGCTCTTGCTGTCTTTGTGTATTTTGTTTTTACTCAAATGCTAATAAATTTGATTATCAAAAAAAAAAAAAAAATCTAGTGGTAACATGGTAGCGCCTCCCAAAGACCCAAAATGGTATCGCCCGACTGTGAGCAAGCCAAGGAAGCGCTATGAGGGACCGCAATCAACTCGAGATTAGCACAGCCCGATGGGACTACAAGTGTGCTATTGATCATGCAAAAAGGAAGTGGGAGGATGCTAATTGGCAGGACATGTTCCAGGCCCTTAAAATGAATGATGGGCGAACATTTTGGTACATTATTGAAAATGGGACAATTGAATGTATTAATTCCAGGAGGAACAATATCCCACCAGACAGATGGGAGGAACATTTTGCACAACTATACTCTCAGGCTCCATTTTCAAAACAACCCTATAATGTGGTTGATGAGTGTCCCAAGGGCGATGCAATTAAGCTGGGAAATGGTAAGACCACTGAGATATTCTTCAGTCTAGAAGACACCCTATCTGCTATTAACAGTCTTCAGGAGATAAAGCCACCTGGCCCGATAGCATCGCTGGTGACCTATATAAATCAGAACCTGGGCTGTTGGCTAGTTATGTGAATATCCTCTCTAATGCAATAGCAAGGGGTGGGGAGATCCCAGATACCGGGAGGGGGCGGAAATAATCCTGATATTTAAAAAGGGAGAGGCCTATTAGCCTAGTAGATAACCTTAGAAAAATATTCACCAGGCATATCTTGAATAGATTACAAGATTGGATGGAGGATAGGAGTATTCTGACTCCCTTTCAGGCAGGATTTCGTACCAAAGTTAGTACTTTAGATCAGGTTTTTAAATGTGCTCTCCACTATTGGAAATATGTTTTGCTGGGTTTAGTGGCATTTGTGGACCTGTGTGCTGCATTCGACTTGATACATAGGGAGTGTCTTTGGAGAGTACTAGTAGACATGGGGTTCCCAGGGGGGGTTAATTGAACTACTAGCTAGGTTACATGAAAATAACTATGCACAAGTCAGGTGGGGCGGAGAACGTGGGTTGACAAAGGGCATCCCAGTCGCAAGAGGGGTTCGACAGGGGCATGTTCTGGCCCCCACCTTGTTTACCCTATATATAAATGATGTGGTCGAGGAACTGACAAAGTTTGTTAACCATTCTCCTACTTTCAACGGGGATAAAACCCCAAAATCACCAAATCCCTGATGGGGTTGCAAAATCTGTTAAATACATTTTTGGAGTTCAGCGATCGCAGGGGTTTGGAACTGAACGCTGCAAAAACTAAATTTGTGGTTCTTGATAAGTGTGTCAAGAAGAGCTGTGCAGTAAAGGCTGGGAAGGACTGTTTGAAAAGGGTCTTTAGTTTTGACTATTTGGGGGAGAACCTGTCGGAAAAATTTAGGTGGGCTAACCAGATAAATAAAGGAGCTCTTATGATATGTCATAGGTCTAAGGCCATTCTACACTTTCAGAAGAACACATACACGCATTCCATCTCCCCGGCCTTGGAAGCCTATTGAGCGAAGGCTCAAAGCGCTGCTTTATATGGTGCAGAAGTCTGGGGCTACAGTGATCTGACAAGGCTCACAGTGATGGAAAACACATTTGTTAGATAACTGCTCTCAGTCCCCATAAGTACCCCTCTGGTTCCACTTTATTTTGACATGGGGATAAAGAGAGTATCTGATCTGGCCACTATTATTTTGGATCTGTATTGGACTACTCCGGAATTATCTGAATATAGAGATTGCTTGAGGGATGTAAAGAGTATGAACCGTGCTTTGGAGACACCTTGGTTAAGGTTTGTTTGCGACTGGTTTGCAAAATTGGATCTGAGCAGAGTGTGAGAGTCGCCTGAATTACTGTGTAAGGCAAACAAGAAGGTCTTAAAATCATCCTACTGGTCACAAGTGTGGCAAGAAATAACATCCAGTGGCACTACGGTCCTTGTTACCGAGCAGTTCCTGACATTTAAACCCATTCCGATTTTGTAAGTTATATGGACAATATAACGCCACCACTGGCCAAGAGTTTGTTTATGAGATTCAGAACAGGCTCTTTGCCGCTTCAATCGTTTAGCAAAAACTGGAATAGTACTTTCTCGCCTGGTTCATGTCCAGCTTGTGGCATGAATTCTGAGACTCTTGACCATATTATGTTTGTCTGTCCTGAATATCGTGCTTGCGTAGTAAATAGTTATGCCCGATCTGCCTGGCCTTGGATGCACCTCCCTTTAGAGAGGCTAAGTGAATTTTGACGACTGACACATCTGGCCCGATTGTCTTTTCTGTGAGCTGACTTTTGTCCAATTTCTGGATTAAGCGGGAGAAGCTTCTGTAATTAATGTAAATCTAGTAGTTTAATACACAGGTAGTCCCATGGGAACCAATCTAATTATAATTATATTTGTGAAGGTAAATTGTGTTTTATACATCTATTATTGGATGGCCAGTCCAATTTTAAAGCACTTTTCATAATTTTATATTTTATAAATTATAATGAATTTTATATATTTTTGGAAACTAGGATTAGTTTTAATTAATAAAATAGATATGTAGATATAGGATTATTAATCTGAGGGACTCTCCTGATATTTCCCAAAAAAAAGCCGTTTTGGAATGGGACTGCACTTGGGCTGCTGGGGTATTTTATGATTATGTTTTAATGCTTAATGAGAGTGTATTTATGTATTATGAATGTTGAATGAAGCAAAACTGTTGCATGTATTACATGGATATTTTGTACCTTTGATGATTTGTAACAGAATAAAGGATTTTTGAGTGATTCTCTTATTTGCATGTATGTAATTTTTTATTGAAAATAATTAACTTTATTTAATGTGATGCTATATTTATTGCATAGTCATGAATATGATTATGTTTGATGTTTAGTTTAAACCATAAAATAAAACAACGTAACAGTCACGATCAATAGGCATGCTCTTAAGATAAAGTAGACAATGTACCTGTCTGTGAGCATTTATGTGTTGTATGTTGTATGTATGAGTTTTTTTTATTTTCTAGTGCAAACCTAGCTGGGGAACAATAGAGCTCAATTTAACTAGTGCAGCATTTCAGTGAGATTTGGCTGTCATAACACACTTACGGAACACACCAAACAAATCGATCTTGGTATGACATCACCTTGGGAACAACGCTCACATACTAATTGTAATAGTGAAAACGTTGTATATGTCATCAAGTGTCCATGCCAACTTCTATATATAGGCATGACTAGCAGAAAAATAAAAACACGAATAGGTGAGCATAGAAGCACAATTAGGAGGGCTATTACAGCTACTAAACTTACTGCTCACTATCTTGAACAAAAACACAGTGACACAGATATTCAATGGACAGTCATAGAGAAAGTGAGTGGCACAAGTAACCTTAGCAGTAGACTACTGGAACGTGAGCAACGTTGGGTTTACCGTTTGAAGACACACGTTATCGGTCTGAATGATTCCATTCCGTGGAATCAAATATATAGGAGGTAACACTTGTGCGTCCTCCTTTATTTTGGTTGATCATTCTTCCTACATTGCATTGATTCCCACATTGCATTGACCCCTAGATGCAACACAGTTACTGATACTTTAACAGCATTAGCCCTTAATACTAGGACTAGCAATACTGGGTGTCTCAATAAAGTTTTCTAATTTGTCTTGATACTAGAATGCCTTGATTTGGATTTATGAATTAGACTTATTTCACCAGTGTTGGGTTGCCAATGGGTTCAGTATTCTACAACCGAGTCCTTTTGTTTTCAGCTTTGGTCACCAGACACTAGCCCTATAAATGGTGATGTGCTAATAGAATTGGCTTTCGTTCATTAAATTGTAGTAGGTTTGATATTCATTTAATTTACACAACTTGGCACTCTATTTATACTTTATACGGGCCGCGACGGCATCTGTTGGATGACGCGCACACTGGTGCATGTTCTAGTCTATCCAGTACAGCTCATTTATAATAAACTTGTTAAAATACTGCAGTTCCCAGCATCCTTTCACAGATATGACGCTGCGCGACGGCGCCTAACCTGTAGACACACGCACGTGATCTCTCCAATTAGTTCAGTGGAATCAGTTATGGCGCGCCCATTAGAAGTATTTAAACACTGTATACATGGCATCTCCACACCAAGACCCGTGGGACCCGCACCGAGTAGGTGAGAGAGCGGGGGAGGACCCTTGATGACGTGAGTAATTCGAGTACTGAATGGCATTACAGGTATGCGCGCTTGCTGTTAAACATGCATTTTGAGTATCTCCCTCGGCTCACAAACTTTGGGGATTTTATCTTTTCTTTTCTTGTGCGTTACTGCTTGCCAATTTGCAGTGTGTGACAACAGGGCTACCCCTTACTCTGCGAGGTACCCGGAGAAGAGTTCCCTCGCCCATGTCTGGGTAAGGGTATAAATATGAATGTTGCGTGTGTAAGACTAATACACGATGATTGATAGCAGCCTAGTGCTGTAGTGTGAGAGTGACACGGGTGTATACACTTTGAGACCACAAACACGAGAGTGTGAAAATTAATAGGATGCGACAAATATCGCCACTACACCATACTGTGCCACCTATGAGAGTGTGGTAAAAATTAAACGATATATGTGTGTAATAACTACGGATCCGCGTGGTTACAAGAGATGATGGTTTGCTGACACCAAGTTAATGACACTGGTGCCCTGGCCAGCACATCACTATTGGGAAGTTATTTCATGTACTCTTTGAGTAATATATGTTGTTGGCCCTGTTTGTCTTTGTTTGTCTTTACAGATGGAGCGTTAACAGGATCAAGAAGATAAATTATCTTCAAATTAACTAAGGAGCAGCTATCTGCCCTTAGAGAAACAGCAGTGTAGGGAATTTCCTCTTGCGCTGTCCAGGGAGGTTGTATTGTTGCCCTGAAGAAAGTCCGGGACCGTCATGGCCCTAGTAGGACTGAAACATGTTGGCTGAAGGGTCATAGGACCATAAATACTCCTTTTCTGACCCCTGTTTACATATTTTTAATAACCCTAACGAATCCAATATTAAAGGGATACTGGGATTTGTTGGAGGTCTTTTAATTTTTTTCCCCCCTGGTCTTATTATTCCTAAGAGCTCCCTGAAAATATGGTCGAGCCCACCCTGACTTTTAGGCGTTAGGGTGACCCGATGATGAAGCATGACACCACTAGGGTGTGTGAGGGTATTTAAAACAAAAGGAATTGTTTCCTTCCCCACTCCGTAGTGGGTCTCTTCATCTCAGGACTTCCCATCTAAACCTTTGTTATGACGCAGGTATCATCTTCGCTTCTAAGGAGTACTTTATGTGGTACAGTGTTAAATACGGGAGGGTGTACTCCCTTATGAGATTTCCTCTCGGCCCTCACGACATTGGGAGAGGGTTCTTTCCCATTTCTGTCGGCAGTGTGATAGAGTATTGAGCAGCGTATAGCTGTGGGGCTTATAACGGATAATATCCAATAAATATATTGTTGTGATCACATATTGTGCGATCAGACGGTATCATCCTTTTTTCACTCTCTCTCTCTTAGTTTATCACCATCAATCACCTATTAGTTCTTCTCACACGTGTTTTTAAGCCCACACACTTTTGTAGATATTAATCATAATGGCCGAAGCTTTAGGCCTGGGATATTCGGATGAGATAGCAACAGCCATTTTGGCTGGTCCATCGCTACTACCGGATACTAATTTAAACCAAAATCTTTATCAAGCCCAGAATTGGGACGAACTTAAGGAATTAAAACGTACCCAAATGAAGGTTCTATTACATGGAGCCATCATGACGGAATATTTGAGGGGTAATGCAGCCCCCACTGGCCTCCTAGTTGCTAATGCCCCGAGGATCTTTCTGGATGATCCACTTTTTAGGAAGGAATGGTCGCTGATCGCGTGGCGATGTTCACGAGATTGGCTGATCCTTATTATTAATACAGCCAAACGCATTTCAGAAGCAATACAGATAAAAATAAAAATCAGTGAAGACGCTTTGATGACTGAAATTAAAATCACGTTATTCAAGAAAAAACTTGAAGAAGTGAATAAAGACATCGGTGAACACAAAGAATATCTGATGTTGAGCAAAATTAACAAATTACAGAAGGACCTTAAGAAATTTTCCCATGAGAAAATATACCCCTACATCAAGGAGGATTACAAGGGTCAAGAAAATTCAGACTCAGGTTCCTCATACCAGGGTGAATCTAGTGCCTCAGACAATGAACAAGATGATTGGTCCAGTGACGGATCAAGCAAAAATTGGAGGAATAGATCAAGACGATCCCGAAGAGCGAATTTCAATCAAGGCTTTGTACCGCCACAAATATATCCTTGGCCTGGCCCCTTCGGCCCTCAACCTTTTCAGGGACCACCCCAATATCAAAGCGGACCTTACTTCCAACCGAATTATTATCCTAATCGTTTTTTAGGACAGGGTGGAAGAAGAGGGAGACGCGGGAGAAAAGGCAACAACAGAAGGGTCCAGTGGGAAGACGAGAGGATACCCGTGAATACCCGCAGCCAGACCAGAGGTCAACAACCGAGCACGAGTGGAACAAGGGATTAGTTGTTAATTTAACTGAGATCACATTAAACACCATAGAACTAGCAGTGCTCAACAAAGGTTTGGGATTTGTCCCCACAGCCTTTTTGGATAAATTCCAATTACGCTGTGAATTAAGCGAATTTTTTCGTAAAATTCGTATTAAAGCGTTTTTCATGGATAGAGACAAACCGGAAAATGACGACAACCATACGGCACTACGTCCTAAGTCAAAGTTCTATCCACCAGCATCTCTGATGCCTCCTGAAGTCTTGGCATTTGAGGAAAGTGTCACTAAAGAAGTGGAACAACTACAAACAAAGGTCGGTACGTTCAATAATCTGAGCAATAAAGAGAGGTGTGCATTAAAATCTCTGAGTACTAGATCAGACATTGTAATAAAACCAGCTGATAAGGGTGGAGCAACGGTTATTCAAAGCACCAATGCATATAGAACAGCTTGTATGAGTCTCCTGGCTGATGTCAAGTATTACAAAAAAATCAATAGAGATCCCACAGTACGTCTAAAGAAAACAATAAGATCTTTGACCATTGATGCAGAGGACCGCAAGTGGATCACAAAAAGAACATGAATTTCTAATTACAGATGATCCCAGAGTACCCCTGTTCTATACTATACCGAAAATTCATAAGGGTAAAAATCCTCCTCCCGGAAGACCGATCGTGTCGGGAGTAGGGTCCCTTCTTGAACCATTGTCCAAGTATACTGACTGGTTTTTACGACCTCTTGTCACACGTATCAAGTCATATGTGCAAGACACTAAACATCTACTTAATCTGTTGACAGACATTGATTATGACTCAAGTGTAAACATTATGGTCTGTCTAGATGTGGAAGCACTGTATACCAGCATTCCACAAGAAGAGAGTATCCGAGTGATAGAGGCACTGTTAAGACAGGGAGAATGGCAATGGGAAGCACCGGTGAACTGGGTTATTTCCCTCATGCGCATAGCCCTTATGGAAAATTTCTTCTGCTTTGAAGATCAGATGTATCTACAAATACATGGCACTTCCATGGGCAGCACCTTTGCGCCGAGCATAGCGTGTCTCTATATGGGCCATTTTGAAGATCAACACATTTGGCCCAATAACCCTTACTCCAATAACATCTGTAAGTGGTTCAGGTATATCGATGACATCTTGGTCATCTGGAAGGGAGATAATTCTGATTTGAATAACTTCCTCGTCTGGATTAATCAACTGAATCCACATTTAAACTTCACCATGACCATGAATAGTGGTACAGTTTCTTTTCTAGATGTGAACTTGATCGCTAGTGGCGGTACCCTTATTAGTTCATTATATACCAAACCTACAGACAGGAATAGTCTGTTGCATTTTGATAGTGCACATCCTCGTGCACTCAGGGAGAACTTACCAGTGGGTCAATTTCTCCGGGTCCGTAGAAACTGTACCAACTTACAAGATTATAAGAAGGAAGCAGCCCTCCTTACTATTAAACTACAACAGAAGGCATACCCAGATAAAATCATTGAACGGGCTAATAAAAGATCGCGTAACACCCCACGGGAGGCTCTGCTCGAAATCCATGAAAAACCGCAAAAAGATATGTTGATATGTGTCACTACATATAATTCTTTGTCTAGCAATATTAAAAAGATTATAAATAAGAAATGGCCGGTATTAACATCTAACAAACTTACATTTGAGAAACCTATGTTCTCTTTCAAGAGGAATAAAAGTTTAAGAGATACACTGGTCCATACTAATATGCACAAACAAAAGACGCTGAATCAGCTTACACTTTTTAACCAGCCACCAGTTTCAGGTCACTATCCCTGTGGTTCATGTGTGGCTTGCCCTCTTACGGAACACACCAAACAAATCGATCTTGGTATGACATCACCTTGGGAACAACGCTCACATACTAATTGTAATAGTGAAAACGTTGTATATGTCATCAAGTGTCCATGCCAACTTCTATATATAGGCATGACTAGCAGAAAAATAAAAACACGAATAGGTGAGCATAGAAGCACAATTAGGAGGGCTATTACAGCTACTAAACTTACTGCTCACTATCTTGAACAAAAACACAGTGACACAGATATTCAATGGACAGTCATAGAGAAAGTGAGTGGCACAAGTAACCTTAGCAGTAGACTACTGGAACGTGAGCAACGTTGGGTTTACCGTTTGAAGACACACGTTATCGGTCTGAATGATTCCATTCCGTGGAATCAAATATATAGGAGGTAACACTTATGCGTCCTCCTTTATTTTGGTTGATCATTCTTCCTACATTGCATTGATTCCCACATTGCATTGACCCCTAGATGCAACACAGTTACTGATACTTTAACAGCATTAGCCCTTAATACTAGGACTAGCAATACTGGGTGTCTCAATAAAGTTTTCTAATTTGTCTTGATACTAGAATGCCTTGATTTGGATTTATGAATTAGACTTATTTCACCAGTGTTGGGTTGCCAATAGGTTCAGTATTCTACAACCGAGTCCTTTTGTTTTCAGCTTTGGTCACCAGACACTAGCCCTATAAATGGTGATGTGCTAATAGAATTGGCTTTCGTTCATTAAATTGTAGTAGGTTTGATATTCATTTAATTTACACAACTTGGCACTCTATTTATACTTTATACGGGCCGCGACGGCATCTGTTGGATGACGCGCACACTGGTGCATGTTCTAGTCTATCCAGTACAGCTCATTTATAATAAACTTGTTAAAATACTACATTTCCCAGCATCCTTTCACAGATATGACGCTGCGCGACGGCGCCTAACCTGTAGACACACGCACGTGATCTCTCCAATTAGTTCAGTGGAATCAGTTATGGCGCGCCCATTAGAAGTATTTAAACACCGTATACATGGCATCTCCACACCAAGACCCGTGGGACCCGCACTGAGTAGGTGAGAGAGCGGGGGAGGACCCTTGATGACGTGAGTAATTCGAGTACTGAATGGCATTACAGGTATGCGCGCTTGCTGTTAAACATGCATTTTGAGTATCTCCCTCGGATCACAAACTTTGGGGATTTTATCTTTTCTTTTCTTGTGCGTTACTGCTTGCCAATTTGCAGTGTGTGACAACAGGGCTACCCCTTACTCTGCGAGGTACCCGGAGAAGAGTTCCCTCGCCCATGTCTGGGTAAGGGTATAAATCTGAATGTTGCGTGTGTAAGACTAATACACGATGATTGATAGCAGCCTAGTGCTGTAGTGTGAGAGTGACACAGGTGTATACACTTTGAGACCACAAACACGAGAGTGTGAAAATTAATAGGATGCGACAAATATCGCCACTACACCATACTGTGCCACCTATGAGAGTGTGGTAAAAATTAAACGATATATGTGTGTAATAACTACGGATCCGCGTGGTTACAAGAGATGATGGTTTGCTGACACCAAGTTAATGACACTGGTGCCCTGGCCAGCACATCACTATTGGGAAGTTATTTCATGTACTCTTTGAGTAATATATGTTGTTGGCCCTGTTTGTCTTTGTTTGTCTTTACAGATGGAGCGTTAACAGGATCAAGAAGATAAATTATCTTCAAATTAACTAAGGAGCAGCTATCTGCCCTTAGAGAAACAGCAGTGTAGGGAATTTCCTCTTGCGCTGTCCAGGGAGGTTGTATTGTTGCCCTGAAGAAAGTCCGGGACCGTCATGGCCCTAGTAGGACTGAAACATGTCGGCTGAAGGGTCATAGGACCATAAATACTCCTTTTCTGACCCCTGTTTACATATTTTTAATAACCCTAACGAATCCAATATTAAAGGGATACTGGGATTTGTTGGAGGTCTTTTAATTTTTTTCCCCCCTGGTCTTATTATTCCTAAGAGCTCCCTGAAAATATGGTCGAGCCCACCCTGACTTTTAGGCGTTAGGGTGACCCGATGATGAAGCATGACACCACTAGGGTGTGTGAGGGTATTTAAAACAAAAGGAATTGTTTCCTTCCCCACTCCGTAGTGGGTCTCTTCATCTCAGGACTTCCCATCTAAACCTTTGTTATGACGCAGGTATCATCTTCGCTTCTAAGGAGTACTTTATGTAGTACAGTGTTAAATACGGGAGGGTGTACTCCCTTATGAGATTTCCTCTCGGCCCTCACGACATTGGGAGAGGGTTCTTTCCCATTTCTGTCGGCAGTGTGATAGAGTGTCATAAAAAGTTACCTATTGTATTGTGGCCTATGATTTTTTTTCTAATTTTGTTATTACCATGCTGCTTAGGAAACATCACCTACATGCCAATCAGACTTCAAATCAAATCATCTTTTTTTAATTCAAATGGAGAATCATAAAAGTATACATTACAGTACAAGAAAGAAATTGAATCAGAATTTAAACAACGAGTACAGTAAAAACAGACACGATTTCACATACATCAGTTAATGTCTTCCTTTTGGTAAAAACAGCCCTCAAGAAACTTGCTAATACCACACATGTAAATAGATTTGGAAGAAGTTGTAAAAATAAATACAGCGGTCTGCATTGTCTAAAATTTAAGGATTTCAATAGGGGCTTAATAAAAATGATTCTTAAATCGGTATAAAATTTACAGAAAAACAGTACATGAATGGTCCATTGACTAGACGTCTTGTCACAGGGACAACATGTTAATTGACGTGACCAGTTATTAGTGTTAGGGAAACTCGTCAGACGGTGAAAAATATCTAGCCTGAAATGCGTCAAAACAAACCAGTGTTGTGCATTAAGAACGCTGGTTAAATACGGTTGCATCGAGAAACTGGTCAGAACGATTTGGTTATGCTGTTCAGTTGGCTTGACCAGTTCCACCGACAATCTCGCTTCCTCTAGGGTATTTAGACATTCTCTCTTTAATGATTTTCTAGTAATATGCTGCAGGGTTTCAGGATTGTCATATTATTCGGGGTGGCTGATATCAGACATAAAATTCTTAATATATTTTAGCCATGGGATTTTCAGGGCATTCTCAGAGCCACAACAGTGCTGTACAATCGCATGATTAAAATTCATATGATCCGATGTCCAAAGCTTATGCCAGAGAAGAACTGGCTGTACCTTTATCAGATCTGCTAGATAAGTTGCTCCCAATTCCGCGTGACACACGAAATTAGAACCACTGATTGGGAGCCCAAGGAGATTTAAAAAAAATCAATTTTCTAACAGCTGTATAGAGTCCACATTTACATGCCCCCACAGCTCGGAGCCATACATCGCAATTGACCGACATTTGGCATTATAAATGTTCAGCATTTCTTTAGGGTGTTTACAGCCCAGTTTCCTTGAAAAGTTGCACAGACCCGTACTTGATCTATGGAACTGCATCCTTCTCGATTTTACTACACTTCTCCAGTTCCCATCACCATCAAATTAAATTCCCAAGTACGAAAAGGTGGGTGTTTGAGGTAAAATCGCATTTCCTATTAAAATATTACGCCCCTTAGATAACTTTCGGCCAGCTTTCATAACATAGGTTTTGCTTATATTAATTAGTAACCCCAAATTCTCCATAAAATGTACAAATTTATCTAAGAGGTGCTGCAAAGCCATGGGGGTGCGGGCCATAAGCACTGCATCGTCCACATATAGCAGAGCTGGTATGGGCCGGTGACCGATTTGGGGCAGATCGATGCATGTGTCCGCAAGGGTGCTACCCAAGCTGTTAATATATAAATTAAATAGAAACGGGGCGAGTACGCACCCTTGGCGGACTCCTTTTTTGATGTCAATGGATCGTGTACATTCACCTCTCGTACCAAAGCGGATCTTAGCAGAGCTAGTTGAATACAGATATCTAAGGAAATTGACAATGGCGCAGTTAATACCCATTGAGGTCATAATAGACCAGAGTTTGTCGTGAACAACACAATCGAATGTGGAGGTCAAGTCCACAAACACCAGAAACAAATTGCCCCCTTTTATATGTTTATATTTGCTCACCAGTAAATTCAGGTTAATGGCCTGCTCCGTGGTCCCAATTCCCTTGCGAAAACCATATTGAAAATCAGACATAATGTTGTTACAGTCTGCCCACTCCCGTAATCTGCTTTAAAGTATGCGGCCCACCACCTTAACTGGAGAATCCAGCAAAGAGATGGGTCTATAGTGCACAGGACTGTTTTGATCGCCCTTTTTGAATATTTATTCAATATGGGATTCGGAGCAGGAGCTTGGGAATCTAGTATTCCGGCAGGACCTAAAAACCAAAGTCAAAAGAGGGCCCCAAAGGTCAATATTATTTTTAAAAATATCAATCGGGATCCCATCCGGGCTTGGTGCTTTTCCTCCCTTACTTGATCCCAAGGCCCGGTTCACCTCCTCCAATGTAAAGTTAAAATCAAAGTATTTCGACAGAAATGTAGACCCAAGGGGGGCATCTCCCGACACAGACGCTAAGCTATTTTGACCATTTTCGTTTGAACCCGTATATAGTTTGGCAAAGTGAGCTACCCAGTCATCTTCCGTTATTGCGACCTCAATTCTGGGTTTATTGTCATCGCTGAAGAAAGGGGAGTTTATGACACGCCAGAATGCTGTGGTGTCTTTATTAAGGCTTGCCTCATGCCTCTTTGAGGCCTTTTTTGCAATTATTTAGTGCTAGCCTGTAGGACCACCTGCAATTCTGTACTTCTGTGGTGTTCCTAGGTGTCTCTTTCAGGGCCCCCTATAAGTTTTTGTGGGCCTGGGTACAGGCGTGGTCAAACCACCCTTGGGTTTTCCTAACCCTTCTCTTCTGGTTGGTGGTCAGCCCAGCCTTAATTCCCTTGCTAATTTGGTTAAAGGCCTCAATGACCATACTAGCTTCTGCTGTCTCATCCAGACAAACCTCAAAAGCCCTACTCTGCTGGCTAGTTAGTTGTTCTAAAAAACTAGACGGGTCAACCATAGACCAGCGCAGGTTAAACCCATTCAAACAGGAGAGTGCTATATTCTCCACAGCTAAGGTGTGGTGCCCTACCCCTTGCTTGATTGAGGCGCTAGTAGCCAATCAGACTTAATCCTGCTTCAACTGGAACCGTCTAGCCGAACCGGTCACGTCCCAAAGGGACATGGCGTAACAGTTCGGACTGTACTGTTCCTACTGGAGCAAGTACAACACTGATTGGCTTACATTCTCCCCCCCTGTCGAGTGGCTCTGAGGGGAAAAAAATGATGAACTGGAATCCGAACCGCGATTGTCAGTTGCGGACGCCTTTGCAAGCATCCCATTTGTCACCTTCTGTTGTTTTAGTTTCTGTTATTGTCTACAGCATTTTTCAGTGAATCCATGGTTTTATCGCATTTTCTCCTATACGTATTGCAGAAATTCACCTGTGAACAAATTGATTTCATGTACAATTTTCACATATATTCATTCAGTTTTGCTTACTCCATTTTTAGGAGTGCCTTGCTGCACATACTAATAGTTCTGCTAGTGTTGACCTAGATTTTTCTTCAAATGGCATGTGAGAAATATAAATAAAGTTTATACTCACGCATCTCAGAAGTTTCCTTCTTGTATCTTTCACACTATGCTTTTTTTTTACATTTGACTGTATTCGTTCAGCAAATTTTTCAGTTCTTGACAGATGTCTGAAATATGTCTTGTGAGTTCATTAACATTAAATATTTTTGTTTAAACTTTCACGATAACGTTTGACATTTACCATATGCGGTTTCAAAACCCGCATTGAGAGATGTGTATATTTAGAAATTCCAATAAAATTTAAAAAGCTGCATTGCACTGTCATTGCATAATTCCGAAGACCCTTGGAGCATGCTGTCCATATTTTCCCCAAGATATTTCCTTCATTATATTTTTTTTTCCATCAATAATGTATGTGCCATCTGCTTTTCCAGCAATATAAACACAGATTCATGTCTCCTTAACATAATAACATATTTACAATTTCTTGAACATGTTTTACGTTGTTCAATACAATGATCAGCTACTTATATTGGAGGTCCATTCACAAAGAAGAACTTTAACTTGTGATTTTCAACATAGAAAGCTGCTTTGTGAGTATTTTAACAAAATACGCAAATATTGTGTTCATAACATCGGACTTCTGATGTTCCTACAACAGCATAAAACACACCAGCTGAGCTTTTGCAATAAAAAGGCTGTTCACGCCTATTGACACAAATAAACAAGGTATACTTTTATTCTTGATCACACAAAAACTGCTGTCATTGTGCACCCTTTTTGCTGGCATTCACTCAGAATTATGAACAATGGAAAAACGCTATTTATCAAGATGTATTTTAGAGTGCTTAGTGCACGTCAGAAGTGCTGCAGTGTTGTTGATCAGAGAGAGTGCAAGTGCACAGAATGTTCTATAATTTTGAAACGGGTAATACTTGTCATTGCTTGCACACAATAACTAGGAGAAGAGGCTAATGCCGAACAGCTGCTACATGTTATGGTTGATCACAGGACAGGGTCAAATAACGCGCAATCAAGCCATGAGGAATGCTACTGCTCTTGCTAAGCATACCAGATATTTAGGCCTGGTCATCAGGTAGATCCATTAGAACAGTTGGACGTTTCTGGCTCACTTCTCTTTGTGGTATTCAAAGTGTCCATATGTGGGTAGTAGCAGATGGATAGAGTGAAGTATAAAGATGTTCCTAGTCAGGTAATGGGCATTTAGAAATGTTGGACTGGATCTTCTGGGATGTGCACGATGAGAAGGAATAGACTGAGGAGGCAGGTCCAGCTGGTATCACTGGTGAGAATCAACAGTAAAACTTCGGGGCATATTCTCAAGGACACATCGCCTAGTTAGCGGCACTTTATCGCAGCCAAAGTGGTGATAAATTTATCGTACCATTCACAAGCTGGTGTTAACAGCCCATAACATAATTTTACCCGCGATAGCAGCCGCAAAAAACATCGCCACAGATGACCCCGCAACTATCGCTAATGAGATGCAGAGTAGGCGTTCCCGAGCAAAAATCTGCAACAACACCACACCTCAACCTTCTCAACGACCAGTCCAATCAGCGATAAGACCTCAAAACAGGCGATAAGGCGCGTTAGCAGCAGGAATCTAACACCTGCTCTGACCTGGTGTAAAGTCAGACGACAACCTGCACCATCAAAGGGAGACCAGTCCACAGCCACACATGAAGAACAACAGATGCCATGGAGCTACTCACCATGCATCCCGGAGCCTCGAGAGGGCAACAACACCCACCGCCACCACCCCCAGGGCCCCAGCACCCCCCACACCCTCCCGGACCACCACAGAGGCAGCGCAGACAAAGACAGCGGACCTTCAGGAAACGCACCAGCCCCACAGACCTAACACGAGACAATGTCAATGCCCACTACAGGCTCAAAAGGACAACCATCCACCGCATCCGGATCATCATTGCCCACAGGCTGACGGTACCAACACAGCGGACAACCAACATCCCTCCGCAGACAAAGCTGCTGGCTGTGCTGCACATGTTGGCCTCCCGTACCCCCCAAACAACATCCGCCAGAGTCGGAGGAGACACACAGCCAGCCCCATCCAAGTTCCCCACACCTGTCCTGGATGCCATCACCAGCCAGGTACCCCAGTACCTAAACGTCCCCCACAATGTGCAGGAACAGCTGGAGACCAAGCAAGGACTACACGCCATAGCAGGAGTCCCGCACCTGTTGGGGGCAATCTACTGCACACATGTCCAACTTGTGCCCCCTGCCGAAAAAACACACAATTACCGCAACAGAAAGCACACGCATCCCAACAATGTGCAGGCAATAGTAGACCAGCGGGGACCCCACACCAATGTTGCAGCCAACTACCCAGGCAGTGTGCATGATTCCATCATCCCCAGACAGTCCATCATCAACCAGCGTTACCAGGATGGCACCCATGGAAATGCACTGCATGTAGGTAAGTACCAAATGAACACACCACACACCTCAACTCCACAATCATGCAACTCACAACACTGGCAATGCGCACGTCACAAAATCACATACAACATGCCAGACAACATGCCCACCCACCAGACACGACAGCACAACTTACTGTGGCGACCTTGCTCAGCCATGTACATGAACCATCAACGGCATAGCACCGCAGCCACACAATAGTGGAATGTGGGGAGAGGTGGGAACCAGGTATGTGAGAAGGTGCCAAGTGACCCATGAATGAGAATGTACACAATGCCAACTGTGGCGGAGATGTCCTGGACAGATTGCAGTATGCAGACCACAGACATATCCATGCCCACATGCACTGCTGATGTAATTGTAATTGTAATTGTAAGTAGCATTTATATAGCGCAGCTGTCACCCAACGGGCATCCTGGCGCTGGGATTACCTAAATCACTGTGCAGCTATAAAACTATGAATCATCATGCGCCAATCTCTCAAGGCTATTCTTTTGGAAAGAGCCTGGTTTTTAGCTTTTTTCTAAACTGCAGTAAGTCATCAGTCTGTCTGAGTTCACTTGGTAGTTCATTCCATAGCCTTGCGGCTGCATAGCCAGATGATCTACCTCCTAGTCGGGTTTTCTTGACTCGTGGGGTACATACTAGGTGGGCTGCCGAGGAACGAAGACTTCTAGCTGGGGAGTACCAAGTAAACATTCTCTGTAATGGTTTAGGCCCCATTTTGTGTGCCGCCTTATGAACAATGCAAAGTGCCTTAAATTGAATTCTTAGCAGAATAGGCAGCCAGTGGAGATCCCTTAGTGCTAACGACGCAGAAGATCTGCGTTGTCTTTTTAGTGCCATTTTAGCCGCAATTGTTTGTATTCTTTGCAGCCTTTTTGTTAGAGTCACCGGTGCTCCAAGAAGCAGTGCATTACAATAATCCAGTCTACTCATAATAATACTCCTTACCACCTGGGGTCTAGCCGAAATTGGTAAAAGAGGGAATATTTTCCGTAGAGCTCGGAGTAGAGAAATGCATGTATTCACTGTTTTATTCACTTGGGATTCTAACTGTAGATTACTATCCAGAAACACCCCCAAGTTACGCACTGTCTTGGCTGGCCGTGGTGGATTGTTCGCAGCAACCGGCCAGAAGTCCACTGGCAATGGACGGGGTATTTTCTTTGCTGTACAATATATGACCTCAGTCTTGTCTCCATTGAATTGCAGCGAGTTCTCCCTAAGCCAACCTGCAGTTTCACGCATACAGCTGTGAAATTTATCCAGTGATACTGCTTGATTCCCTTCAAAAGAGAAAACAAGTTGAGTATCATCTGCATAGTTAACCACTTCAATATCAAAAGACTTAACAATGTACATGAGTGGACGCAGGTAAAGATTGAAGAGAATGGGACTTATGGCTGAGCCCTGCGGGACCCCATGTTTTATATCGCTACTGTGAGAAATAAAAGGTGACATGGCCACTGCCTGCTGTCTCCCTGTTAGGTACGACCGAAACCAGTTCAGTGCCCTTCCCACAACTCCAGCCTCCATTAATCTTTTAATCAAGGTCCTATGATTGACCGTATCAAAAGCAGCCGACATGTCCAATAATACCAATATAGCTGCTTGGCCAGTGTCGGCACGCATTCTAAGGGCATCCAAAACTGTCACCAAGGCTGTTTCTGTGCCATGGCCGGGACGAAACCCAAATTGTATTTCATCCAGTAGATTGTTTTCTTCTACATGTTTCGAGAGAGTTTTGCTAACCACTCTTTCCACGATCTTTACCGGATATGGCAACAAAGATATAGGTCTATAATTTGTGTGTGGAGTGGAGTGGACAGTGGATGCAACAATGTCACCACAGCCAGTGGGGAAGAACGCGGAAATGTAGCTTGTGACATCCCCCCCTGCAAGCGTGTGCGGAGTGGCCTGGCCCAGCATACGGAAGGCCAGCGTAGGGGTGTGAATAAAAAGCACGAAGCCCTGGGCGTGGTCCTCTTCCGGAATGGCAAACGTGCCTGCCAGTGCGGCGCCTCCTACCCCGCCACGAAGCCAACGCCCTCGCCGTGAGCGCTGTGGCCTGCGAACCAATGCGCCTGCTGCACCATGGGCCGCTGGACTCCCAACCTGTCATGCCCGCCCCTGCGTATCCAGGCCTCACAGCTCACCTGCCGACACCGGCGTGTGTCGAAGAGGGCCCACCACGTGCCGGCGCAAACTCCAAGCCTGAACCCCATGTTCTTGGCAGCCTCCTCACACTATCACTGCCCCCACGACACAGGCCCGCTTTACCCCTTTTCCGTTTACGTACTCCACCGCTGCCTCCGGCCTACACTACGCTCAAGTAGGTCACACATGTGGAACTGAGTCGTGATATCTGCATGGCGGAGTCCATATCATTGTACGCAAGGAGACGAGTAAGAGAAAGACGCGGTTCAGTCCGGAGGAGAAAAGGACCATCTTCACGGAGGTGTCCGGACACTGCCGACAACTGCCCTGGTGTCACTAACTCTGTGCATCGCGGGCCAACGACACGTGGATGTGTGCCCCCACTGACCGCTGCCCCGGGCCTACACTGCGGTCAAGTAGGTCACACATTTGGGACTGAGTCTTGATTTGGCAATGGCTGAGTACACACGCAATTTCAGAGTTTAACTCACTATACTCCCTTCTATGTGGTGACACAAAGTATGTGCATGGCATCCCAGCCACACATGTCTGTGGGCCATTGAAGCCTACGCCTTCGGACTACACTGCGGGCCTGCAGGCCTCACACAAATCCAATCCAGTCCGTACCAAGCAGGACACGGCATCGTCGCTGGCTAAACACCCGCTCAGCTCTGTCGCTACTGCCTCGGTCAACCACGAGTCATCACCACATGCCATTTCAACGCCGTGTGTTAGTGTTCCAGGAGGAGCTTGCTGAACAGCGGTTGGCCCACGCTGCCCGCTGCCTCCGGACCACACAGCAGTCGAGTAAGTCACACATTGGGAACTCAGTCATGAATAATTTATGGCCGAGCTGATAACATTGTACTGGCCACGTCACAGACTGCATCCCCAGCCACTAAGTCTGTTCCCCGACATCCATGGACACTTACTTCGTGAGATTTGTTGGAGACTGAGTCCATGGCTTGGGGGTTGTCTTCATCATCGTGTCGGTGATACTGACTATGTTGCCAAGACGAGGCTGTAGCATTCCACTCCTCCATTTGCCGCTTCCGGCCGGCTTCTGCCCTCTGCATCATGCCCTGGAGGAGCCCTTCCACTGTCCCCCACAAACCTCCGCGACATTCACCTTTGACATCAACGAGGACCCGCTCACCTAGCGTGGCACTATCTCACTGCACCGCAAGTCACCGTCCCGTGGCGGTGTGCCTGTGCCGGCCGCAGTGCATCCGGGGCCACTAACTCTGTGCAGCTCAAATCATGGCCCCAACTTGAGGGCATGTCGGATGGCCTCTGTTCTGATGGCCTGGGGGGCATCAACGCCATGTCTCTGTGGACCTGCGCTGTCCGCTGCCTCCGGCCTCAACTGCGGTCCACCTGGGCTCACACATCAGATCGAGTCCTGGCCTGCCCGGACGTCGCATCACCGCAGGATGCACACGCCACCACCGCCAGGAACATCTCCAAACGACAGGTGCCAGAGTCGTAAGTGTCTAACTGCCAGACTGTCAGAGTTGCTCACACCTGTCGTGGGTGCCATCCTCAGCTTGATACCCTGCTCAGCCCTTCAGGTGCCACTTACTCAGTGCACAACGAATCAAGGAGCATTCTGCTTGCATGTTGGGTGAACAATGTACTCTCTCCGGCTACCACCATGATGCTTCACAGTTGTTTCTGTTATGCTGGTGTTTTATGTTTCTGCTTCAATTGTGAGCACTGTTCAAGTTGTTGCCAGCACCAACGACTCCCTGAGGGCTGGCTGACACTCACCCCACACACATCCAGCACATGCGTCACTGTACATGTGACCATGCCAATAAAGGTGTCGGGCGCACGTGCCCGTGGCCAGTTCAAGAGCTCTATGAGTGTGTCCGTGTGCTCATGATGTATGCATTCGGGACACGGCCCCACAACATCACATTGTGCCGTGTGCAGAGGACGCAGCCATGTCACCGCAGACAGAGTGCGGGACATTGCACATGTAGCTTTGTCGTCCCCCACTCAATACGTAAGAGGAGTGGACTGGGCCGGCGTGCGCCAGTCCAGTGTGGGGGTGTGGATGATTGTCCTGTGGTTCTTGGTGTGGTCAGTCCTGGAAATGTGCAGATGCAGGTGTCTCTGTCGCAGTGTGGGTCTCCTTTGGGGAGTGTAGGTGTTCCCTAATGGGACTTAGACACCCACGTATGTGATCTAGTTTGGCTTCCATGAAGTGGGACCCCACCCGCACCTGTTCGGACACCTCCTTCTGGCAGTCTGACACCTGGCCTTGGAATGCGATGTGTGCTTGGGTGTGCTGCTGGGAGACAGCCGTGGTGGTGCATGCGTCCAGCTGTGTTGTCTGTGCAGGGGGTGGGGTATCCTCGATACAGCTGGGCTGGGCTGCCCTGCTCCCGGGGGTCGATTGCCCGAAGATGTCCATGAACTGTTACAGGGCATCGGTGTCGGAAGTGTGGAGGTCCTCTTCAGAATCACTGTGGAGTTGTCTGGTCTGCTCTGCTGGAGGTGTTGTTTGTCCCTCTGCAATGTGAAGGGGAGATGCTTGTTGACATTGTGTTGGCATGAATGTTTACGCATTATTCAGGTTTACATACAGACTGCATGACAATGTACATTGTGACTGTTTGGGAGGAGCGGACTATTTGATGCGGGACAGTGGACATTTGGACTACATGGCGAAGGTGAGGTTGTACATGTACATTTTCATCTCACAGTTCCCTGCTATGTCAGATGTGATTGGCCATTTTCTACGCACAGGTGGACCCAGTTGTGTCCTCTGTTCTGCAGTGTAAGTGTTGCACTGTGTACCACATTGTCGTCCATGTGGGTGTGCTGGCATTGCTATGTGTATGCGCTGCATTGTGGGAGGGTCGCTCCTGCAGCTGTGATTTTGCTGCCCCTTATCCCTTGGAGGTGGTGTGCCTTTGACTTTTGTGCTTTTAAGGTGCTGTGATGTTGGTGACTTGGGTCATTTGTGCTCTTGGACGGTTTTTGTACTCTTGTGCATTGTGTGTCTGCAGATGTATTGTTGCCGTCAGTGGTTGTTTGTGCACGTGGATGTGTCAGAGTGTGACCTGCTCCTTTCCGGATGTGGTCCACACTCAGCCACCTAAGTCTCGTGGTGTGCACAATGTCATGGTGATTGTACTCCAGCCATGCTGCTGGTCATGTGGTGTCACTTGCATTGTCAGTGTGGCTCTCACATACGCATCTTTGCTGTGTTTCGCACGGGGGCATGTGTGTGTCGTAGACTTGGTGATGTGTGGGGTGTGACCCCTTTGGGCACATGGTGGACGGGGGCCTACTTGATGTTTGTATGTGTGCTGCAGTGTGCCACGGGGATCAGGGACCTGACCCAGGGTCGTTGTGGGTGTGCGGTGTGCTACACGTCGTTGGGCATGTGTGCCATTGTGCCCGTCCCTCCGTCCCCACAGTCCCTGTTCGTTACTCACCATGTTGATGTTGTGTCAAGGTCATGTCGAGCTGTATCAGGACCCCCGACTCCTTGCCCGTCTCCGCACTGATGACTGTGGCCGCCATTTGCGCCAGCTCCTCCTGTGGCGCTGGACTCCCACCTCCATTCGCCGTTGCTGCCTTCCTGTTGGCAGCGGGTTTCTGCTTAGTTTGGCTTTTCACAACGTGCCAGCGCATCTTGGCCTCATCGACACTCCGACTGCATTCACAACAGAATGCCATTTTTCCGTCTGTGTTGCCACTGACACGGTGGAGGTGACGGACAGTTGTTGTTCGTGCTCTGTCACCTCCGTGAGGACGATCCGGTTGTCATGCGGACTGTACCCCGTCTTCCTCTTCCTCTTCTCCTTGGCCTTCCCCGACCCCGAGGTTCCTTGCTGGTGGTCTGTGGGGCTTGTGGGGTTCGCGTTGACCTGGGCACTGGTTCCGGGTGCATCCATGTGCATTTTCCCTCATGACGCGTGGGAATTGCAGGCCAGTCGCTGGTTATCGCTGATTTTTGTATCGCGGTTGGCTCATCGCGACTTTATTTGCGTTAGTGTTTCGCATTTTTGCAGCGTCGCGTTGATTTTAACGCGAACATTTGACGCGTTATCGTGGGACTATCGCATGGTGCCGCCAGGTTGAGAATACTACGTTAACACAGCGTTGTTTTCCCGCGATAGACTGCGAAAAAAGCTAAATTTTCAGTGGTTATCACACGTTCTTGGGAATATGCCCCTGCGAGTGATGGATATCTGCGGTTTGGGATTCGGCCCTAAAGCTGAAGCTGTACAATGGTGACTGTAGGAGACACGGCAGCTGTGTTTCTGTGCCTTTGTTTCTTAAGACTCGGATGCACACTGCATGTTGACCTTTGGTCATAGTTGGGAGGGTAACACCACCTGCATGATGTATAATTGTGTTCTCTTTCCCGACTGACAGTATCTGGCATCATGGCTGATTTTGTCCTCAATCTCATGCTAATCTAGTGTGTGAGTGATGGCTGTGATCTGTCTCTGGGCATGAGTGGGCTTCTGGATACTGCCCTGTGACCCAGAGAGGCATACCAAGCATTCCCCTACTGTTTTCAGTCATGGTTTAGTATCTAAAGTGATGGTGGCAGCTTACAAAGGGCCGGATTTACCAGTATATCACGCAGTGCAGTGAAGCAGCTGCAAATGCTGCGCTGCGTTGTGTGAGAAGGAGAGAGCAGGATAGCACCATATTTACAGAAATATGGCACTCTCCTCCCCTTTCCCTAGCACCGGCGCTGAAATCAGCTGCTGTGCGCCACGGGAACACATTAGCCATAGTGCAAAGGTGTCTCCTCAAGTCAAGCATAGGTTTTGCACTGGAATGATACCTGTCCAGTACAAAATACTATGCTCAGACCAATTTTAAACATTTTACACACTTTGTATGTGTGCTGTAGAGTGCAGTCCGAAGATAAAGGAGAAAAAAAGCATTTTTCCTTCATAGCATCTGGTTCAAGTGTGCGCTATATTCTGATGCTAAACCCAGGCTACTTTTTTAGGTAAAATTGGGTTTAGCGTCAGAAACCTTGGGTGGTTGCATGGGAACACCCATGCACCACCCAAAGTACGCCCCCTTGGTGCTAAGTAAACCACCCATAGAACGCCCCCTTGGCGCTAAGTACGGCAAAGCAGCTCTATGTGCTGCTTTGCATTTCTTTCATGTTATTTCCAGCACTAAACAAGTTTAGCGCTGGAAAGTAAATTGGAAAAGAAGATTTTGCAGTGATTTGCATCACTTTTGTGACACAAACATGGCGTTAAATCCTAGTAAATCTGTCCCTAAGTTTTTTTAATTGTAGTTGTATCCAGACAATTTATCTGTGTCACTTGAGTGGAAGCCTGCTGGCCCACTTGTGTATATTTCCGCTTTTGGCAGTCCATGACATGTTCATGTGCACAGGATGGAAGTGAAGATTCTTTTCCAGACAGCAGAAGTGTATTGCTAACATTCTAGAAGCTGGAGGGAGGAGGTCTAGACACTGATGTGTGGAAAGAAGAGATAGGGCTACCTTCAGAAATTCAATTAGGTCATTTTTGCTGAGAAGCACTGTCATTTGGTAAATTGTGAGGAAAGGGTGGGGCTTTAGTCACTTGTTCAGAGTTGTCCATTTCCTGATCACTATTCATTGAGACAGCAAGCTCCAAAAAGCTCACACCTCTTTGGTCCTCTATTTTGGGTATGTCAGGCTGGAGAATATGCTGCTGTTAGGCTCTTCATTCTGCACTAAGGCTGTGCGTGGAGAAAAGTCTGGAGAGGACAGATGAAAGAAGAACCCACCCAACCAGTTTTTCACATCCTGTCTTTACTGTGACAATATAAAAGAGGGAGTCACTGATCCACTTGCTGTTCCATTTCCAAGTTGTTTTATACCAAGGAAGAGAGTGTTCCGCTGAGTACCTCAGAGGACCGCTGTGCAACCAGAGCTGATGTTTGCTTGACATCAAGCTTCCCAGAGTTGAGGGGATATCAACTGAAGTCTGACCTGTAAGTACAAATCTCCACCCCTCTCCTGAAGCACATGCACAACGTGCCTGCTGAGAGAGAGAACGAGTGTGCCAACTCTACAGAAGATAGAATTGACCAAAATGAGCAGGAACGAGCTGACCTTGGGGCATAGGGGTCCATTCACTGGGGAAGACAAGGAGAGTGAGTTGTGTGCTTCACATACTTGAGCACAGCTTCTCCTGATGAACTGCCAGTATTGAAGCAACCTTGGGAAGTTGTGCCCGAGCGGACCATTTGACTGCTACATCGTTAATTTGTGGCCGAGTGGATTTTGCCGCTGTGACATTATGAAGCTGTGCTAGAGCAGATTGGACCACTATGACTTTGAAGTGCACCAGAGCTGACTGCACCACTAATCCAGCAATAAAAGGCTTGGTGGGTTTGTGCTTCTGGATTAGTGGGACGAGGAGGCTTCATGTCCGTTTGCCCCACTGATCACCACCCTGACTCATCCAAATCCCAGAAACTGGCTTGCAACCAGCCTGAGACCTTGATATTTCACCAGAGCTTGTACACTTGCAGCCAGTGCATCATCTCCCACATGAGAGAGCAAGAGAGACAGACATGTGCTGAGAGTTTCTGCTAAATCCGAAGAGCAGACAAAACTTTGCAGAGTTGAAATAAGGACAAGTGGGACTAATAAGAGTAACTAAGCACACTAACTCAATAGAGGGAGTACACAGCACCTGAGCCTGATATATATCCAAGACTGAAATTGAATCCTTGAAAGGGGAGAAAGTAAGGGGAGGATTGCCAGCCCCAAGTATAGTTGTCACACGTCAGTGAAGCATCTGTATCTATGTCCCATAGTATCAGGTTTTCTGTGTGTATTAAAGTACTTTCCGTTAGCAAACACTGGGTTGGACAATCTGTTACTGTGCTGCTAGGTTACTGTTGAGTTTTGAGCTTGTAGTATCCCCACACTACCTTCCTGAGAAGCCTGTGAGTGTTTGCCATTGTTACCACTGAGAGTCAAATGCTGATGGGTTTGTGTTAGTCCAGGTTTACAGAGCCATAGTAAGTCACATGCAGGTACATCGAGGCAAATAACCCCAGCTCCCACAACTGAGGCCTTTTAGCCCCTGCTTGCTTCATGGCCCCCGAAGAGGGTCTGACAGTCATCCAGGTGTTCATCTCTCAATATTCTGCTTTTACATTTAGACTGTTGTTTCAGTTACTTGTTATGCTATAAATGTTATAAATTTTATAAAGCGCGTAGCTGCCCCAGCAAAGGGGCGTCCCAGCGCTAGTCGCAACTGTCAACGGCAGACCAAATGATGCACAGACAAACAGATTATATGGAGAAAAGATAGGGTTTTTATGGCTTTACGGAAAGATGCGTGGCATTGTATACTTCTGATGCTCATGGGAAGGGAGTTCCACAGCTTAGGAGCGAGAGCACGGAAAGAGCGCCCTCCTGCCTGTGCTCTCTTGACTCGGGGAACTACAGCCAGGTACTGACCAATAGAACGCAGCTGGCGGGTGGGTATGTAGGGCACAAGGAGATTAGCTAAAATATCAGGAGATTGGAGGTCCATAATTCTATGAGAGATGAAGAGAGTTTTTAACCGGATGCGTTTCCCCACCAGGAGCCAATATAATCTGCGAATGGAATTGGAGGTGGAGCAGGTTCTTGGCAGGCCCAGGAGCATCCGAACCGCAGCATTTTGTGCCCTTTGAAGGCAGAGTATCTCTACTCTATTAGCCCCAAGGTACAGGGAGCTGGCATAATCCAGCCTTGATAGAATGGTGGCCTGGATGATCACCTGTCGGGTATTAGGATAAAAAAAAAAACAGCAAGGGTTTGAGACCACGTAAGGACCCAAAACAGACCCCAGCTACTGCTTTCGTTTGAGCCTGAAAAGTCAGAGCGGTGTCTACCCATACTCCAAGGTTTTTGACTGTCTGCTTCGGGACAGGCAGAAGACCCAAAGTGGATGGCCACCAGTGCCGCGAGCGCCAGGTAGGATGCTTAAAAACAATTAACAGAGCTGGGCGTCCGCGCCACAACAGGCATTAAATGGCCAGGGGGTACAACTGGCTCCTCCCGGTCAAGCACCTGATTGGATAAGGAACGCCAATCAGGGCTCAGCCTGGCCGTGACAGCGCGGAGACCAAATGAGCCTAACACAGTGCATTGCTATTGATCCCATCACCTCTCCCCTCCATCATAAGGCACATGTCTTCCATGACCTGGCCCACACATTGCAGGTACCAAAAATAAGAGAGATCAATGCAACAAATGACTCTTCTTTAAACCAAGTTTATCTAAATTTAGAAAGAAAGTGAATGAAACATCGTCATCGAGAACCCATATAACGTGTCTTTGTAAGCGCATGTTCACCCAGAAAGGCTTCTTGGCACTGAATAACAGATGTTTATTGCTACCCAATTCAACAGTATTCTTTTTGTCAACCTCAGAAGAATGAACAGCTAAGTGGACCCATCGGGTTTTGAACTTGTGACTATGTGGTCAAACCCAGGCCCCTAAAGTGGATGTATTAGTCCACTAAGCCACCAGACTCGGCAATTTGGAAATGGTGTGATAGGCCTCAGTCACAATCATATGAAGGTAATTTGAACTAGACAGTTCATGTCTCAAAAAATCAAAATAGGTACAAAATTAGACAGCTTTAGCAGACTTGCTACTAATTTAGAGGGGATAATACAAAAACTAGATAGATGTGTTCATGAGCGCGAAAAAGGGCAGAATGCTTCGAACAAGCATGTAGGATGATGTAGGCTGATCAATTAGGCAGGAATATTTTCTGCAAGAATTCAAGTGTGAGTTTGCAAGGTTTGGTTTTAAAATAATTCCTGAACTGTTTATAGTTTTTTTTGGGTCTCAGGTTTGGGATGGAGAATTCACACTAATAGGGACCTGAAGACCTAGGAGTATGCCTCTTCGTTTTGGCAGTTTGAAAGGTGCATTCATTTACTGAGTGAGCAGTTCCTGAGCATAAGTTCCAGATAAGAGCATCACGTGGGGGTCAATGATCACAAGTAGACTGGGCCTTTCTCCTTGCAGGTTTTGCTAACAATGCCACCGAACCTGAGTTTCATTCTTTTTTTTTTTATATTTCTTTTTTTTTTTTTTGAATTTTTTTTTTTTGAATATTAAACCAAAGTCAGCATTACATTGTCATCATCATATTGTTGGAATAAAGTACATATTCTCAATAACGTTCACAATCTAATGTACATTCCTCATAGTGTGCAATATAGTGGATCCCCCCCCCACCCTGGGTCCTTCTCTTCTCAGTCGCCCAACCCTTCCCTTAAGCCCCTGTAGTCGGCCCATTTCTGCCATACTTTACTCCATTTCGCGGGGCAGCCATGGCCTTCATATACAACTCTTTCTGCCATACAACACCAGTCCAGATCTTTCTTCCACTGGGAAACCAGTGGCGGTCTGGCCGCCCCCCATGTTCTAGCCACGTTTCGTTTAGCAACCATTGCTGCGACTTGCAGCCATATCTTAGAGTATTTAGGCCAGGTCATTTCTCCGGACACACACAATACATGCCACCTAGCATCCACAGGGACCTGCTGTTCAAGCACTTCGGTTAAAATATGCGCTATTCTGGACCAGTATCTCTGGATTATCGGGCATTCCCACAAGGTGTGAAAAAACGTCCCTTTCTGACCACACCCTCTTTGACACTCTTCTGACGTGATCTTACCCATGCGGAACAACATTACACTGGTGTAGTAGGATCGATGGAGGATCCGTAACTGTATTAATCTGAACCTAGCTCTAATTGCCACTTCTCTTGGGCTTTGCACCGCTTCGGCCCAGTCATCGTCTTCTAATAATCCCACATCCGATTCCCATGCTTCTCTCACCTTGAGCAGTAAGTCTGGGGAGTTGTTTACTATTTTCTTATATATAGCTGATAGTGGCTTTTCCGGAATGGGGTCCAATAACAATCTAGCCTCTAGTGGACTATATTCTGGGATCTGTTTCCCATCTTTTATATGCCTACCGATGGCGTGTTTCAGTTGTATATACTTATAGTGTTCTTTGGGTGTTAGTTGGTATTCCTTCTGTAGTTCTAAGAATGATAATATGGCCTGCTTTTTTCTCACATCTCCCAGCCTCATAATATCAATCAACTTCCATTTCACAAAGCCCTGCAGACACCCTACTTCTCTAAGCATTACACTAGACCACAGAGGAGTCTGTTCTGTCAGCCGCCCCGTCCAACCCAGAAAATGAGTTGCCTTTATCCACTAGTCGTGTATGCATGGGCAGTCCATCCTGTTTCCTCGGTCCATACAGAACTTTCAGGTAACTCTCGTCCCCCATTGCCCAGTGGTCGACCCTGTAGGCCGGATCGTTTCGATCTGCAAATACCCAATCATTAATGACCATAAGCTGGGATGCCCAATAGTATTTTTGAATATCCGGAACCGCCAACCCTCCCTCGTAGACTCCTGTCCGGAGTTTCGCAAGTGCTATCCGCGCCGTCCCTCCATCCCACAATAACGTCCTAAGTTGGCTGTCTACCTCTCTAAAAAATGCATCAGGCACCGGACAGGGCGTATTTTGAAGTATGTATAACAACCTGGGTAAGGTCATCATCTTGAAGAGCACTGCCCTTCCCATCAAGGAGATCGGCAGCTTCCTCCAATGTGTCACGTCACCCTTCAAACGATCGAGTTGTGATTCTCGAGCACAAACGCGCTATCTGTTTTTTCAATCTGTATTCCTAGGTATTTAAAGCTGGTCCTGATCTGGAGCTTAGAGTCGGCTCCTAGGTCTGGTGGTGGCCCATCTGTTAACATATACAGGAGGGACTTGTCCCAGTTAATCTGATACCCTGAGTACCCTTCAAATAGCTTAAAAATCTGAAGCAACCTGTTGATGGTAAACCGCGGCCGCGTTGCGTACAGGAGGACATCATCTGCATAGAGTGATATTCTTTCTTCCCACTGGTCACCCCCACCTATTCCTGTAATCACAGGATCCCCCCTGACCCACACCGCCAGCGGCTCAAGCGCCAGAGCGAATAAGAGCGGGGAGATGGGACACCCTGCCTGGTGCCCTTCCGCAGGATGAAAGGGCGAGATACCGAACCATTGACCCTGACTCTTGCCATGGGTTGCGTGTATAACAGTTGGATCCACGAGATAAACCTTGGTCCAAAGCCGAACCTCCGCAAAACTTCAAACAAATAGTGCCATTCAATGCTATCGAACGCCATGCGAGCGTCGAGTGATAGGAGCGCTGCCTCTACTTCCGGGTGACACTTGACCAGGTATTGCACCCCATACAGACGGCGCAGGTTAAGTCTAGTACTTCGGTTGGGCATAAAGCCCGATTGGTCGGGGTGGATCAGTGTCTGGATGGGCACCAAAAGTCTATTTACCAAGACCTTCGCCAGAATTTTAACCTCAATATTAAGTAGAGAAATCGGTCGGTATGACCCGCACTTCTCCGCTGGTTTACCAGCCTTGGGTATCACAACTATCGTTGCTGTGCGCTGGTCAATCGGTAGCAACCCTCGCTCCCTTGCTTCGTTGAACATAGCTAGGAGGTGTGGGGGCACCGTGGTGGCAGTACATTTGAAGAGTTCCACCGGTAAACCATTGGGTCCCGGTGCTTTCCCTGCCTGCAGGTCCTGTATGGCTCCTATAATTTCCTCTTCTGTAAAATCCCCGTCTATTGATTCTCTGTCGTCTGGTGTCAAGATTGGGAGATGCATTTCTGATAAGAGCTCATAGCTATCCCTAGCCGATCTGACGGGGTTCGAGTCGTAGAGTTTTTCATAATAGTCAGCGAATGCCCCTGCAATGGCATCTCCTGTCGAGTGCATGTTCCCCTCTCCATCTTGGATCCCAGCTACCCAGCTTCCCTCTCTATCTCTCTTTTCAAGCCAAGCAATCATTTTATTCGCTTTGTCTCCTAGGTCGTATATTCTCCTTTGCGTGGCCAGGGCCGTCGACCTGGCAGCACTAGTCGCCATATCCTGTAGCTCACGTTTCCGCAGATCTAGTAAATGTGCCAGATCCCTATCTTTCCTCCCACCTCCCAGGTAGCGTGTCTCCAGGTCTACCACCATCGACTCCAGCTGATCCCAACGTAGTTTCTTTTCCTTTTTTTCTGCCCCTATACAGTCTTGGATGTATCCCCTTATTACTGGTTTAAACGCTTCCCATAAAGTGCTACATTCTTCTACCGATCCTGCATTCTCTTGGAAGTATAGTTGCGCCCTTTCCTTAACTTTATGTGCGTTGTCCCTATTCTGGAAGAACCATGCATTCAGTCTGGGTGGTAGGATAGATTGGCGTGGTGTGCCTTTCAGTGTCATTTCAACCGGGGAATGATCTGATATACCTCGGGGTCCGATTCTGGTATTAGAGAACCAACCCTCACTTCCCTTATGTGTCAGTATATGGTCCAGTCGAGAGTAGCTGGCATGTGCTGCAGAGTAGAATGTGTACTGTCGTGTGTCTGGGTTGTGGAACCTCCACAGGTCCACCAACCCCATCGCCTCCGTGAATGCCAGAAGGGGTTCCACTCCTCTTAGGTGAGCTACTCTGGAGTCTCTGTCTAGACCTGGGTCCATAACTGAGTTCATGTCCCCTCCCAGCACCAATACCCCAGGAGGAAGATTTACAAGGAAGACCCCCAGCGCCTTAAATCCCTCCGAATGAGCCGCCGGCGGTATGTAGCAGGAGACCAGGTTGAGTGCCTGTCCCTCCCAAGTCCCCGTTAGAGCCACAAACCTACCCAACGGATCGTGTGTAACTTTGTCCACCACCAGCGGAGTTGCCTTCTTAACCATGACTCCAACCCCGCGTGAGCCCGAGGTGTACCCGGCATGAGCCACCAGTTTATACCCAAACCTATCCAGTGCCCGGTACCCCTGACCCCTAAGATGTGTTTCCTGAATCAGAACAACATTAGGGGAGTGTCGATGCAAATATTGAAGTACAATGCTACGTTTGATACGGCTCCCCAATCCATTTATATTCCAATATAATACCCCCAGGGTATTCAAACCGTGCATACCCCCTCGCTGCCCACCCTGGGATCCCGGAGTGGATTTTTGACTAGTTAGGTGCTCCTGCAATGCCATCTCTCTAGTGGGTGTTCCGGTGAGGGGCACAATAGTAGGAACATCTCTATTATCTTCAATGACCGTATAAAAGTACTGACTTTACAACAACAAAACCCTGCAGAACTGCAACAACCCCTCCCTTGCCCCCCCCTCCCTGCTACCCTGCTGGAGAGCATAACAACTCTTCCCACCCCAACTCACAGAGTGCCTGTCGCCCTAAACAAACTCAACAACTGTGGGGGTGTCGGTGCCTAACTCTTGAGCCGCCCGCCCCCAGGTCTCAATGTGCATTCAGTTCCAGTAGCATCAACCTTATTCAGTCTCACTAGGTTCGTGACAGCCTGAGTGAACAATATAACAATCCCCCAGTACCATGCATATGGAAGACAATAGTATTCTTGTCGTCTTTATATGGCTAAGAGTCCCTCGTGAGCCCGCGTTGTGGGTCGAGACATATCACATAGTTACTTGCGTGGAGGCCGGCCCTCCGTGCGCCCTTCTAGTCCGACTCCTCTCCTGCCGTCCTTTGTCGCTCTTGCTCTCGCCATGCTCCCGATTGCTTGTTAGCGCCTACAGTGCGCCACCCTTCCAACCAGGCCATTGCAGATTTTGGATTTGCAAAAAACCACGCTTTCCCCTCAGCCTCCACTCTCAGTTTAGCAGGGTACATCATGGAATACTTTATTGCTTTGTTTCGCAGCTCCTTTTTAACCGTGTCGAAGGTACGTCTCTGGCACTGTACATTAAGCGTGAAGTCTGGAAAAAATCGAATCACTGCGTTCTCGTGGAGCAGGTCTCCGCACTGTCGCGCCGCCTGCAGGATAGCGTCTCTGTCGCGGTAGTTTAAAATCCGTGCTATGATTGTGCGCGGTGGGCCTCCCGGTTTAGGTTTAGGAATGGGCGCGCGATGCGCTCGTTCCAATGTGAAGTGAACGGAGAGGTGCTTTGGTTTTAGGTGGTTCAGGATCAGGTCCTCAAGAAATAAGTCCATGCTCGGCCCCTCCATTCCCTCCGGCACGCCCACCACGCGAATGTTATTCCGCCGTGCCCTTCCTTCCTCGTCTTCCAGCTTGGCCGCCATCACTTCTTGCTGTTTAGTGAGGGCCTGAACCCTCTCCTCCAAACTCTGTGTACTGGTTTCCAATTGCGTGACTCGTGTTTCTGTAGCCGCCATTTTGTCCGATAACTTGCGGAAGTCAGCACGCAGCAAGTTAACATCCAGTGTGACCGCATCAATTTTAGGATCAATTGTGCCCTTAAGATCCGCTATTGCAGCCATGATGGCGGCCAGTGAGGGTTCACTCTGTCCTTCAGCTAGATCAGTCTGGGCTGAGGCCGTCGTAAGCGGCATGGCATACTTGTCCATTTTGTTGGCCTGCGTCACGACCTGGCCTTTGGGCTTCATGTTGACTATCCTCCCCTGCCAATCCCGGGCACTCCAGGAGACCTACTTCTCGCCTCACCGGTATAGTTTCAGGTCCCTTCTGCGACAACTATTACTGTTTCTGTGGGGCAGCGGTCTCAGGGCGCATGCGTCACCGGCAGGGCACCGTTCTTGTTAACATCTACTGGTCCAAAGTCTCTCTCCCAACCCCTTGATGTTGTCAGTGGACCCACTTTCCACACTGCGCCGATATTTCTTGTGCCGTCTTGGCCTACTTACTACTAAATATGCGGCCCCCCTCTGAGCACGTATCAGTCAGACCGCAGGCGGTCAGGCACGGCGCCGGGAGAGATCGCCTACAGGGCTGCCCACCTCGCCACACCTATAGGTTCACGTACTCACGGTTGCCCTTTAAATGATATTGCTCCTTCCATTCGGCCAGTTCTTATCTCCACCACGGGTGCCGTCCTGATACATGCAACATCCAGCGTCTCATTACACACCCTCCGTTCCCATCGCCCTTCACCCGCCGAGCAGCAGGCGCGTTTATCCTTCTAGCACCACTCGCCTCTCCGCCCTGAGCGCTACTGCCGCGTGCACTGCGGGTGATCACTCGGAGCTCCCCACTGCTCTCCCGATGGCTCCCTTCACGGAGGCAAACTCTCCTCTGTCCTGGATGGTGGCCGCGTCGCCGGCCGCTAGCACTCGCTGCCAAGGGTCCCAGAAATGGCGCTACGCCCAATATCCTCCGGGTTCTGGAGAGTCACTAGCAGCATCGGTAGCGTGGAGTCAGTCCTCTGCTGTCCGACTCTGCATTGCCCCGATCACCGCTCCGCTCACTTGCCGCCGGTTCCTCTCCCCCGGTCAACGTCTTCCAATCTCGGGCCCTGGCCCCTCCCACGGCGCAAGGATGAAGCTACGCCGGACCCGGTGTCACCAGCGAGCACCGCTGCGTTTCAGGTGTCGCCTCCTCAACCCTCGCCGCGAGTGTAGATCATTCACACTCGGTCACTGCTTCCGATGCCGCACACCACCTACTCCAGGCGTCAGGCCCCCGGCACTCCTCCACCAGGCCGCACTGCAGCGCCGATCTCCACTGCGCCGCACCGGTCAGCCACCCAGCGGACTGGACTATCAGGAGGCCAGCCGTCCCCCGACGGGCAGGTGGGTCGCTTGTTCCGCCGCCTTCCACCACACTTTCCGCAGCTCTAGAACGGCTGAAATGTCCGGATATTTAGTTTATTAGAGACCGTGGGGACGGAGCTCACTCAGCAAGCCGCCATTTCCCTCGGCGCCGACCTGAGTTTCATTCTTGAATTCAGAAGGAAGCTTGGTTTAGGTGGCCACGTTGGCATTGGTTCAGGCGCATTTTGGCCACCTGATTTTGTCCATAAGGTGTTTCTGAGTTTTCTGTATAGATGACATTCCAAATAGAGAAAAAGGAGATTTTGATTTTTCAGAGGACTGAGAGCTGCATATGGACCGCCTTTATCCCTATAAAAAATTGCGAGGTGAACAAGCGTTTGACATCAAAGAGGATGCCCAAGTTCCTTACTTTTGGAGGGATGGATAGAGGGGTTTGAATACCTCGGGCCAACAAAAATGGCAGTTTGACCTCTCCCAATACTATAATCTTGGTTTTAGCTCTGTTAATGCACAAGGAACCTTCCTTCATCTAAAAGTATACATAATCATGATAGACGCACTGCTTGATAAGAACAATGCACTGCAATACTGGATGGAGATGCGCCTAAAATAAATTAAAGTTAAACAGATGAGGGTCATTGGCTTATTGTAGAGTAGTCCCGCATGCAGCTCAATGAAAGTACTCAGTGGATGCAGAACGATGCACAGAAAGACCCAATATCATTAGGTGAACAATGAACACTCCACTGGGTTGAGCCAAGATGTGATTGACAAATCCTCAAGCAAATGTGTGATAGAGGCTGGTCAAAGAGAGCCAATAGCTGGAAGTGACAGACCAAAAGCCCACCGAGTGTATATTGTTAACAATAACTCTGTTTGACAGCTGACAATTGCAATGTCATAACCAAGATCTAAAAATGGCAATACCCTACATGAAAAAATCTCTTCATGAAGACAATGGAACCCGGGTCACAGTTGCAATAAACCCTAATAGTCAGCAAATGTCTGTCTCACACTTGCTTGTATTATTGTTTCACCAGTTGCATCGTACACAATAACACCTGTTATGGTTGGAAGCAAGTCATTTGTATAGCATTGAGGGAGTGGGACCTTCATTTCCATGCTTGTCTCTCAAGCATACCAGGTGACACCTGTGACAGCTCCACAATGGGCCAGGGTTTGCCTGTGGTCTGTCTGTGGCCCTCATCTTCATGTTCTCAGGTTGTGGGTTTCCACCACTTGGCATGTAACCCTATTTAAATAGCATGGCGACCTGTGACAGGGATCCTTTGGGTCAAGATACAGGCAGTTCCTGGGCACCCAATCTATTGTTAGAGGTGATCAGCAAATGGAGGTGAGGCTGACATTCATACAGTCTGCCCTTGTGAACTCGGGATTGGAGGACTGGCTTTGTAACTGAAGTAGAAAATGCTTATGGTTTGTCTTGAGACAGTCAGGAGGTAGAGCTGAGGTCCAGGAGATTTGATGGAGAAATCGGTTGTTGCTAGATACCTGCTATTTAAGAGACGAAAGTGAATTGATGTGGTGTCATAGTAAAGGTGAGACCTGTTGTTCCAGTAGTCATGGCTTGTAAACAGAAGCAACATTGGACAGAGGGTGACACATGTTGTTTCCAGTTGGATATCATATAAACTACAGTGTTTCAGCAGAGGCCAGGCACCTTAGAATTTCCTGGGACTTTTGAATCCCATACATTTCCATTGCCAGCACAGGCCACATTACCAGCTCTGCTTTGTAGCCTGCATGCTTGAAACCTCGGGTTGATTTGCCCAAGCATGGAGGCATCTGCATATGGCCATATTTTAAAGGAATTCAAGACATTATAAGAGAAGGGCCAAAGTTGAAGAAGTAATTCCTTATGTAGAATTCATACGGATGAAGGTGGTATTGTACAGGCTAACCTTTGTATACTACTTGGAGCAACCCATCTGACAATTGCCACTCATAAGGAAACATTACCTCATCAATTGAACTATTATCAATTGTATTCCAGGGCTCCTATAATTCCCTGCTCTAAATTAAAAAAATCTATATACTTCTGCATGCTCCAGTATGCCTTTAACCAATATCCTGGAACAATTATAAGATCATTCTGCAGGAGTTTTCATTCAAATTCATTCAGTGTGTTATACTACAGAAATCTACAGCTACATTGTCAACTGGTATCCTATACTTCATTCCTTCAGAATCTTTCTAGAGTGTTGACATGGCAGTTTAAATGTGGGTCATTAAGGCATTTTAAATGTGGGTCCAGGGAAAGTGGTGGCAAGAGGGTGAAGTTGGGAAAGATTAAGTTAAACAAATCAGACAGCTCTCAAGTTGGAGTCACTTGGTGGTAGTGCATGAAGCTTCGCCCCTTGATGAAAGCTTGTGAAGGTAATTAAATGTTAAATGTATTAGGAGGTCCAGTAAGTTTTAGCAGAAGCTGCCAATGAGTGATTTTTTTCTTTAAAAGTTACTGCCGCCCTGCTCGTGGCAGCCACTTCAACATGAAAAGGCCCCACCACACCATCAAGGAAGTTAAATATATCAGACGCTGCTCCTCTGGAGTGGCAGAGTTGTTCCCTCTGCCTCATATGCAGTTTGGTAAATTATCCACAAAAGGAAAATTGAAGGCTTGACTATTTTGCCTAGTAGGAGCACAATAACAATACAGTCATCAAAAAACAACTATTCATAATATAGGAAAAATACACTCAAGCTCTTCTGTGGCCTTTTCTCATTTCAATAATAAAAGCAGTACATAGCTAGCAGCTAAAGAGTAAACTCTAAATGCTCTTGATCAATCATTTACTATACTGTGTTACTAATACATTTGGTAACTTCTATCTAGCTGCATGTGGCTTCTGCATGTGGTTCCTTCTTTAATGCTGTTGTTTTAGTTCAATAGCTGTCCCAGTCGTATCAACATGGATGTGTATACGCCTCTGGTAGACTGCCATCACCAATTAAAATAAAACAAATTGGAGACCTGTATCCTTACAAGCTATCTAAAGACACTGAGAGAAAACATTTATATCTGCCTGACAATTAGG